>CM064576.1:15938015-16120515 GCA_032716605.1 Paralithodes platypus | reverse complement strand
AACAGGAATTCCAGCAACTCCTTATCATATGCCTATGTGGCCTCCCCTGGGTACTGCAATGTTCGATTGGTGCCTACAAAATCTCTCCCTTTCTCTCTCTCTCTCTCTCTCTCTCTCTCTCTCTCTAGTCGAGATAGTTGGAAGCCTTATTATTGCTAGAAGGCCTTGCTAAGCTGAAGAAGATCGTCTACTAGTTGCCAGAATAGGATGAAAAGGACGTCCCTGGTACTGGACGGGTTAATATCGATGTTCACGGCTCCAACTTCCTTATAGCCTGAAACTCGCAAGTGGTTAATTGTAGCTAACGCATCTGGATCCCGTGGCGGTACTGAAAGAAAGCTGTTGGAGTGGCTTTGTTGTGTGTGTTATTAGTATGTATATGGTGATGGTGAAGGTATTGAGGGATAAGCCTTTACAACGGCACCTCGTAGCTACTTTCTGAAGAGTGTACAAAGGAGTACAAAGGAAATCAAGCAACAAAAAGTCTAGTGACCCTTCTAGGTTGCTTGTCCTCCAAAACACTGAGGATCAAGTGTCGAAACAGTGGTTTAGAGTGGGTAAGGGAACATTGGAAAGGGAACTACTGCCCTGGAACTAATGTCCGTGGCAGGATTAGGAAGTTAGTAGGGGACAGATGGGTTAGTAACTGAGGGAGGATAAAATAAAGTTATTAATTTACAAACGCAGTCAGTCGCGGGTTTGATGCGAGATATTTGTCTTGGCGAAGTTTAAATGATTCAACGGTGATGCAGTCTATAACGTCTCGGGGAAGCCCATTCCACAAGTTGACAACTCGATTGAAGAAGACATTTTTAGCTTCGTGTGAGTTAAAAGAGAGTGTAGAGAGGGGAGACGGGGTGTTGGATAGAGAGGAAGCTGTTGGAGTGGCTTTGTTACGTGTGTGTTATTAGTATGTATCCGTCGTGGACATTTTGGAGATTACTACTTGTCTGGCAATTCACGATACAAGCAATTTTAACCCCGTTATTGAGCTGGCATATAAGGATTCGAAACTGCATAATACATCGTAGGCTTGTCCATATTTCTTTAACTGTCTTGATAGCATAATGCATAGTGCGCGGAATTTGGGTGTGAGTATCCTAGGTTCGAGTCCTTGGAGTGCCACATGTGTTTGTTGATTTCATTAGTTGAGTTTAGAAGTGAAGTTGGTTGGTGGAAAAAACATAATAATACAATTATGTGGTCAAAGTAAAAATATAATTAATTATTTTCTAAATTTGTAGATGCACGAAACCTACATTTTGTTTACATGCGAATGCGGCAACGCCGACTGTTGAGTGGATAACACGTTCACGTGTGAATCTGCTTGACCTGGGTTCGATCCCAGCCAAGGCGGAGTGCGTGTAGTATAGTCCAACCGCTTGAAGAAGCAATCAGAGGAACATTCATACCGGCCTTAACAGAGATGGAAGGCGTCACGCAAGAGCTAAGAGATCTATTAGCTCTTCCGCCAAGGTTCGGAGGTATGGGGATCATAAACCCAGTGGAGGCGGCACTACATGAGTACCAAAATTCCCTTAAACTTACTACGTCTCTGACAGAAAAAATACGGGAGCAAAATGAAAATGATGAGGTGGACGAAGAGGAACAACGAAATGCAAGACAGGAAATTACAAAGAGCAGAGAAGAGAGACAGAAACATAGCCTAGAACAAATTAAGACCAGATGTAGGGAAGAACTGAAAATGAGAGTTGAGATGGCACAAGACACGGGGGCTTCAAATTGGCTCACATCATTACCAATAAAGGAGAAAGGCTTCAGCTTAAATAAACAAGAATTCAATGATGCCGTAGCCTTGAGGTATGGGTGGCCAGTTTCGAACCTGCCGCTGAAATGTGCATGTGGTGAAATAAACAACTCAGACCACTGTATGACTTGTAAGAAAGGAGGATTCATCTGTATCCGGCATGATGAAGTACGAGACATCACTGCACAAATGCTGGACGAGGTGTGCCATGATGTCAGAATCGAACCGGAACTTCTGCCTATGGACGGAGAGCGCTTGGCCCACAATACTGCAAATACTTCAAATGAAGCAAGAGTGGACATAAGTGCTCGAGGTTTTTGGACGAGGGGATAACGGGCTTTTTTCGACATCAGAATCTTCAACCCAAGAGCACAAACATATCGTGAGCGAGAACACAAGGCGGCATACTTGAGAAACGAAAGTGAGAAAAAACGCGCTTATGAAGACAGAATTTTGAACAGGGATCAAGGAAGCTTTACTCCTCTGGTCTTCTCATCGTCGGGAGGTATGGGACCTTCTGCAAGTGTCTTCTATGCCAGATTAGCTGAACAAATATCGGAGAAAAAGCGCCAGCATAGAAGCCAAGTCATAACTTGGATGAGATGCCGGCTCTCTTTCTCTCTTCTCAGGTCTGCACTCCTATGTCTCAGGGGTACAAGGTCCTCCCCGCTACAGAGGACAAGAGGGAGAGACTTGGACTTTGAAATGGTCGTGGCGGAGGGACGAATTGGGGAACAACTAGGTTGATTGTAGGGAGGTACTGGTACAATAAGATAAACTACAATGTAACTAGAATAAGATAGATTGTACACCACTTTGTAACTGTCACCTTAATAAAAAAAAAATAAATAAAAACAAATAAAAAAAAAGTATAGTACGTCCAAGCATGTTTCACATGCTTGGACCCAGTCGAGGCACACCTCGACGACGTATACATACTAATAAAACACATAACAAAGCCACTCCAACAGTTTCCTCTCTCTCCAACACCCCTTCTCCCTTCTCTACCCCTCAACACTAATAACACACATAACAAAGCCACTCCAACAGCTTTCTCTCTCTCTCCAAAGCCCCTTCTCCCCTCTCAACATTCTTCAGAAAGTAGCTACGAGGTGCCGTTGTAAAGGCTTATCCCTCAATACCTTTACCCGACTAATAACACACACAACAAAGCCACTCCAACAGCTTCCTTGCTCTCCAACACCCCTTCTCCCCTCTCAACACTCTTCTGAAAGTAGCTACGAGGTGCCGTTGTAAAGGCTTATCCCTCAATACCTTCACCATCACCATATACAAACTAATAACACACATAACAAAGCCACTCCAACAGCTTTCTCTCTCTCCAACGCCCCTTCTCCCCTCTCTACATTATTCAGAACGTAGGGAAAGTAGAAAGTAGCAACGAGGTGCCGTTGTAAAGGCTTATCCCTCAATACCTTCACCATCACCATATACAGACTAATAAGTAATAACAAAGCCACTCCAACAGCTTCCTTTTTCTCCAACACCCCTTCTCCCCTCTCTACACTCTTCAAAAAGTAGAAAGTAGCTACGATGTGCCGTTGTAAAGGATTATCCATCAATACCTTCACCATCACCATATACATACTAATAACACACACAAAAAAGCCACTCCAACAGCTTCCTCTCTCTCCAACACCCCTTCTCCCCTCTCTACACTCTTTAGAAAGTAGAAAGTAGCTACGAGGTGCCGTTGTAAAGGTTTATCCCTCAATACCTTCACCATCACCATATTCAAACTAATAACACACACAACAAAGCCACTCCAACAGCTTCCTCTCTCTCCAACACCCTTTCTCCCCTCTCTACACTCTTTAGAAAGTAGAAAGTAGCTACGAGGTGCCGTTGTAAAGGTTTATCCCTCAATACCTTCACCTGGCGTATACTGTACGGTCGCGCTAATAAGTCATGTCCCAGCTGTCGTTACGTTTGGCTTGCTCTGTGCTGTATTAATGTCTGTCAGATGTTGGATAGGGTGGATAAGTGTAGCACTAATAAGTCATGTCCCAGCTGTTGTTACGTTTGGCTTGCTCTGTGCTGTATTAATGTCTGTCAGATGTTGGATAGGGTGGATAAGTGTAGCGCTAATAAGTCATGTCCCAGTTGTCATTACGTTTGGCTTGCTCTGTGCTGTATTAATGTCTGTCATATGTTGGATAGGGTGGGTAAGTGTAGCGCTAATAAGTCATGTCCCAGCTGTCATTACGTTTGGCTTGCTCTGTGCTGTATTAATGTCTGTCAGATGTTGAATAGGGTGGGTAAGTGTAAGAACATTTTGGCATCTCACTCTCTCTGTGCTGTATTAATGTCTGTCAGATGTTGAATAGGGTGGGTAAGTGTAAGAACATTTTGGTATCTCACTCTCTCTGTGCTGTATTAATGTCTGTCAGATGTTGAATAGGGTGGGTAAGTGTAAGAACATGTTTGGATATTTCACTCGATATGAAGAAATGAAGCTTAGATATTACTGATACCAATTATTGATGAAAACATACTTGGTGCCGAGACATGACTTATTAGCACGACTGTACATTGCATGTTATTAAGGGGAGGTGGTTCACTTTTTGCATGTAATCATTATTTTTCTAGTTTCCTCCCTAGACCTCCATCAAATTAAAAAAAAAAAAAACATCCATTAGATCCCCCTTCTAGATTAATTTGTACAAATTTCGGTAGAAAAATTTCCCGGCCGAAGGCCGGTTCTTCCAACATTACTGGCTCACTATCGTTCGCCAGGGGAAAATCGACACCTAAATAGCACGAAAGGTCTAAATATTGACGTAGAAATGGGCCGAAAGGTCTTAAAATCGACTAACTAATGGGGCAAACATCTTAACATCTGAAAACTAATTGGGGCTAAACATGAGGGAGACAGTGGTCCAGAAAACCGGCCCATCTCCCCCATTAGTTTTCAGATGTTAAGATGTTTGACCCTTTAGTTAGTCGATTTTAAGACCTTTTGTCCCATTTCTTCGTCAATATTTAGACCTTTCGTGCTATTTAGGTGTCGATTTTTTCCCTGGCGAACGATAGTGAGCCTGTAATGTTGGAGGAACCGGCCGAAAAATGTACAAATTAATCTAGAAGGGGGATCTAATGGATTTATCTTTTAATTTGATGGAGGTCTAGGGAGGAAACTAGAAAAATAATGAATACATGCAAAAATCGCCCAAAAAGTGAACCATCTCCCCTTAGAATGAACGGCATCGGTACTATAAGGGTTGAACTGTAATGCTGTCTGTCAGATGTAACATAACCTGTAATGCTGTCTGTCAGATGTAATATATTCTGTTTGTGGTCATGTTGGTGGGTAGGATTTTTTATAATTTGAGTTTGTATGGCTAATGAAGAGAGAGAGAGAGAGAGAGAGAGAGGCGAAAGTGTGAGTGTGTGTATTTAAATGTGGTGTGTAAGAGAGAGAGAGAGAGAGAGTGGTCAAAGCTATTCTCAGAAAACAATTGATAAAACAGGTTTCCATGATAAAAAGCAAGCAAAACAAAAACAAAAATCTTAAGGGGGTCACCTGCTCTTAAGGGGGTCACCTGCTCTTAAGGGGTCACCTGTGCTCTAGCCCTGCTCTTTCTCTCTTAAGGGGGTCACCTGCTCTTTCTCTCTTAAGGGGGGTCACCTGCTCTTTCTCTCTTAACCCGTGGAGCCCCGGCTAGTTTTGTAATGTTTGCGCACCAGAACCCGGCCGGTTTTCAAAAAATGGTTTTATTCCAGAAACAATAGCGAATGGGTTAGGAATGAAAAACCGCTCAAAAAGCTTAAAAAATGGTCCTACAGAGCCCCCGAAAACGGATTTTATAAGAGTAAAAAATTGAAGGCAATTATCCCAAAAAAACAGGTTTTTGCGCGCTCGCGCGCACGCACGTGGACTTTGAGAGTTTTCAACCATCGGCACGGTTGCGTGGGATACGTACACACAAATTCCTCTTGATGCTACACCGGGCAATTAGGGTGACCAGCGTCTTGGGGCTGTGCGTTACATACATCGCCGACGCGTCAGGCGCGTCGCTGGGGCTGTACGGGTTAAGGGGGTCACCTGCTCTTTCTCTCTTAAGGGGGTCACCTGCTCTTTCTCTCTTAAGGGGGTCACCTGCTCTTTCTCTCTTAAGAGGGTCACCTGCTCTTTCTCTCTTAAGGGGGTCACCTGCTCTTTCTCTCTTAAGGGGGTCACCTGCTCTTTCTCTCTTAAGGGGGTCACCTGCTCTTTCTCTCTTAAGGGGGTCACCTGCTCTTTCTCTCTTAAGGGGGTCACCTGCTCTTTCTCTCTTAAGGGGGTCACCTGCTCTTTCTCTCTTAAGGGGGTCACCTGCTCTTTCTCTCTTAAGGGGGTCACCTGCTCTTTCTCTCTTAAGGGGGTCACCTGTTCTTTCTCTCTTAAGGGGGTCACTTGCTCTTTCTCTCTTAAGGGGGTCACCTGCTCTTTCTCTCTTAAGGGGGTCACCTGCTCTTTCTCTCTTAAGGGGGTCACCTGCTCTTTCTCTCTTAAGGGGGTCACCTGTTCTTTCTCTCTTAAGGGGGTCACCTGCTCTTTCTCTCTTAAGGGGGTCACCTGCTCTTTCTCTCTTAAGGGGGTCACCTGCTCTTTCTCTCTTAAGGGGGTCACCTGCTCTTTCTCTCTTAACCCGGCAAGCGCGATAGGCCTCACGGAAGGCTTCCTATAGGGAACGCGATAGGCCTCACGGAAGCAGGACCATAAAAAAAGACTTCCATAAAAAAAAAGGGCCTATCAAAACAAAGGAATTTGTCTCTAGGTGAGATAATTCCCCTCCAGTACTCATCCATGTAAATCTCACCCACCCCCCTCCCCTCCTTCCCCACCTTATTCCCCCCTCCCTCCCCTCCTCAATTATCACCTATTTTTCCTCTTATTATCATCATTTATCGGTTATTTTTCTCTCCCGCGATAATGTAGCACAAGTGGGTTGCATAAAAGATCGTTATGCAACACCCAGACACCGGCACACACCGCCCCGCTCTCCTCAGTTGACTCCCAGACAGCGAGAGGGGAAGGCTGCCTGTCTCTCTCTCTCGCCTGAGATTATGACCGGGTGGCCAATATCTTCGTTTTTCACCACCCAAATGCTTTTCCCACTTATTTTAGCACTCTTGAAGGTTCATATATACATCATATATGTAAAATAAAAGCATACCGAAAACAAATAATGGTTTATATTGTAAATATAACGAATTCTGTCAGAATCCAGGGCTAGAAATGCACAAATAACTACCCTAGCACCTACTGTCATATCGCGCTTGTCAGGTTAAGGGGGTCACCTGCTCTTTCTCTCTTTCCCTGGCTTGTATCCATTCGGCCCCATTCAGCCAACTGTTTTAAGACGTTTATCCCCATCCAGGTGTCGATTTCTTCCTGGCGAGCGATAGCGATCCAGCATTGTATGGAGAAATCCAGCTTCGCCGGAGAAATTTTTCTATCGAAAAATGTAAAAATTTAGCTTGCTGTCAAAACAAAAATATACATATGCTGGCTCGATCGCTACCGCTCGCCAGGAAAATATTGAAACCTGGATGGGGACAAACGTCTTAAAACAGTAGGCTGAATGTGGCCGAATGGATACAATTCAAAGAGAGAGGGAGAGAAAGAGAAAAAAAGCGAGGTGGGCTGCCTTAAGGTATAATTATTATGTTCAGATAAAATGTCCATTATATAACACTGAAACTAATAATACAATATATATATATATATATATATATATATATATATATATATATATATATATATATATATATATATATATATATATATATATATATATATATATATATATATATATATATATATATATATATATATATATATATATATATATATATATATATATATATATATAACACTGGAACTAATAATACTATATATATATATATATATATATATATATATATATATATATATATATATATATATATATATATATATACTGTATATATATATATATATACTGTATATATACAATATTGTGTCTAATATATGTGTCTGTATACAGTATATAAATTGGATTATTAGTTCCAGTGTTTTATGATGGACATTTTATGTGAACATAATAATTATAACTCAACATAAATTTTCCAAGCCCACAATTATGACAGAATACAACACACCTTACCTAACTCCCCCCCCCCCCTTCTCTCTCTCTCTCTCTCTCTCCCTCTCTCTCAGGACCTATAACCTTTTGTATCTCAGTAACCAACTCTCTACTGTCAATTATGTACGATTAAGTACGACAGGTTGGGTAAGAGGTATCCTCACCAGGATTCGAACCCACTCACTCCAGGTATATTTGGGAGAGTCGGGCACCGTGACCACTCGGCCATGAGCGGATATAAGGAAAGCAACCTTAGTTCTTATTTGAGGAACCAGGTTTTTAGTCTCGTGGAGGACTATGCCTTCGAACACGTGGTGAGTTTATTAGACTTCGACCATGACTATTTTTACGCTCCCCCCCCCCCCCCCCGCCAACTCGGTTAAGTGATATACGATTTTTAATCGTCCTTAATCGTCGACGATTAAAAATCGTATATCACTTAACCGAGTTGGCGGGGGCGGGAAGCGTAAAAATAGTCATGGTCGAAGTCTAATAAACTCACCACGTGTTCGAAGGCATAGTCCTCCACGAGACTAAAAACCTGGTTCCTCAAATATGAACTAAGGTTGCTTTCCTTATATCCGCTCATGGCCGAGTGGTTACGGTGCCCGACTCTCCCAAATATACCTGGAGTGAGTGGGTTCGAATCCTGGTGAGGATACCTCTTACCCAACTCTCTACTGTGTTCTATAAATAGTAGTGACATTAGTCGATACATAGTAACATCTCAAATACACACAATATACTGTACTATACACACTGTATATATATATATATATATATATATATATAAATTATGTATTTAGCAATATACAGTATACTTAATATATTTGAATAAAGTAAATAGCAGCTCAAGAACAATTGTCAATATCTGTACCTTGAACGCGGCTCTCTGTCACTCTTTCAAATTTGGGCGAGACACTTGTTACAGTCAGCTTTACCTTTTGTCTCCTTCACTCACATAGGAAAACAAATAATTAACCCAGCAGCTGCGGGATCTTGATTTGGAAAGCCTGCCGTGGTGCAAGAACTTGGTCATAAATCCGACCCTCGCAAAACATTATGAATTGACCACTTGCGAGTTTCAGGCTATAAGGAAGTTGGAGTTATAAGTATCGATATTTAGCAGAATTACCAGCTAAAATACGGTCGTAGTATGTTTAAATGCATAAAACCCAATTCAACATACTCTCTAGCCAGCAGAAACCTACATTATTATTGCATGTCCGTTTAATATCGATGTTTATGGCTCCAACTTCCTTATAGAACACAACTCCCAAGTTGTCAATTGTACATCAGTGTGTTGAAATATCACCCCTGCATCCCACTGTGAAAGTGTTTAACCCGTACAGTACCAGAAACGTCCTCTTTATCATATTCTGGCAACTATTAGATGATTTTATGTAGCTTAGGAAGGACCTCTAGCAATGATAAGGCTTCAAACTATCTCAATCACCCCTTTTAACTACCACAGATCCTTCCTAAGCTGCATAACATCGTCTAAATAAAGCTAGAACAATATAACAGACGTCGCTGGTACTCAAAGGGTTAACACACAAATGATGCAGGTGTGTTGTGGTTGCGGTCGGGAGTTGCAAAGCTGGCAAAGAATGAGGGGGAGGAGTGGAGGACATGTGGTATGGACAGGTGTGGGGGAGGGGGGTGGGGGTATACAGTGTGTGTGTGTGTGTGGGGGGAGGGGGGGATGGAGGATGTGGTATGGACAGATGTTGAGGGAGGGAAGGAGGTGGGGTATAAAGGGGGAGGGGGGGTCTGACGCGAATGACACCTCCATCAGACGAGAGGAGGAAGGGAAGGAATTACAAAATACCCCTTATAAAGCAACATTATTGCACCACAAGGCACATATATCAATAATTAGGACCCAAAATTGGGTTAGAGAAAGAATAAAGCCCATAATAGCCATAAGGTATGGCATGTGAGAGTAAGTTCTGTATGCCATATCCTATAGTCTGTTTCTTTTCAACTGACGGAAATTGGAAAGTTCCAATCAAGAATTCTCAGTTTTTTTAAAGATTTTGTAGTGAAATGTGGTGCTTATTATATAAACTTAGTATGAATATGATACAGAGATATAGTAGTTTCGCATTTTCCCATGAAGTCCCGAGAAATCAGGCGCTAAGAGAGCTAATTTACCCTAAAATGAAATTAAACCAAGTTATAGGTTCGAATCCTGGGATGATCTTATGCTTTCATTAATTTCATTTGGGTGGCTATTGGTGTTAAGAACGATGTTAAAAATAATATAAGCGAGTCGGGAAGGTGGGTGTTGGTGGAAGGGAAGGATAAATTTGTCCTCCCTTCCACCCCTTTGCTATCAATCGTGGTTGCAAGTGTTATGGTCAATCTAGGGCCTCTCCATTCACTCCCTTGTACGTTTGGCCAAGTCGTGTCTCCGCTGCAATTACGTTTTGCTTGCTGTGTGCTGTATTAATGTCTGTCAGATGTTTGGCCACCTGTACATGTATAGTATAGGTATAGTATTGGGGATATATCTGAGGTTGAGGGATGGTCCTAGAACCCTGCCACCACCTCCACGATAATAACGGTGTGTGAGTGTGTGTGTGTGTATGAGGTGTAAATGTATTATGATGTTTGATATCAAAAGTTGCCATTTAGACCTATTCCTGAACCAACTTATAGCTACCTTAACCTGTTGGCGCAGTTATTGTACTTGGTTGATAATCTCATTTCTAGAAGGGTTGTCGCCATCGCTCAGGGAAACCTTACGGAAGGCATTTTGCATCTGTCGGGTTAATGATATGACCGATATAATTAGTAGAATATATATTTGTTTTGGTGATGCTGATGTAACTTATATAATGGTTATTATCTCACTCTCTCTCTTACCCTAACTCACACACTCTCTCTCTCCTCCAACCCACTAACATATCCTCTTTTCTCCATATTCCAGAACAGCTCAACAACATGGCCAGTAAGAAGCTTCCACTCCTGATTTCCGTCTGGGTGTCAACAGTCGTCCCCCTGGCGGCGGGTTTCGGCATCCCCAAGTTCCTCGAGTTTAAGAATGCTCGAACGTCAAAGTCAATCCGGATCTGAACCTGGAGAGGGTGAGTCGTCCTGCATTTTTTGAAGGGGAGATGGGCCATTTTTCTGGACCCCCTTCTCCCTCGTTTTAGCCCCATTGGTTTTTAGATATTCCTTCATCTTTCAATTGTGCGGTATGTGGTTCAGCATAGAGACAGTGCCCAATGAGTACACCCCTATCACGCCTTGATGAGCAGCGAGATCTTAATTGTGTCGCAGCGAGGACTAAATTTATCAGTCTAAAATACCATATCTTCACCTTCCACACACCTTGACAAGCAGTATGATCATATTAGTGTGTCATAGCGAGGCCTCATTGTAATAGTCTAAAATACCATATCTTCACCTTCCACCCACCTTGAGCAGCGTGATCTGATTTGTGCCTGCGAGGCCTCAGTGTAACAGTTTAAGGGGACATGGGCCGTTTTTCTGGACCACTTTCTCTCTTATGCTTAGCCCCATTAGTTTTCAGATGTTAAGATGTTTGCCCCATTATATAGTCAATTTTAAGACCTTTCGCCCCATTTCTTCGTCAATATTTAGACCTTTAGTGCTATTTAGGTGTCCATTTTTTCCCTGGCGAACGATAGTAAGCCTGTAATGTTGGAAGAACTGGCCTTCGGCCAGGACATTTTTCTGCCGAAAAATGTACAAATTAATCTAGAAGGGGGATCTAATGGATGTTTTTTTAAATATGATGGAGGTCTAGGGAGGAGACTAGAAAAATAATGAATACATGCAAAAATCGGCCCAAAAGTGAACCATCCCCCCTTAACGCAGCGAGACCTTATTTGTGTCATAGCTAGGCCTCAATATATCATTCTAACATTATCATATCTTCATCTTTCACTCACCTTGACGAGCAGCATGATCATATTAATATCATAGCGAGGCCTCAATATCAGTCTAACATACCCCTTCATCTTCCCGTACTCCGGCATATGGTTCAACGTCAAGGCAGTGCCGAACGAGTACACCCCCATCACGGCCTGTTCCACCAGTAATGGCCCTTGACGAGCAGCGTGATCCTATTTGTATCATAGCGAGGCCTCAATGTAACAGTCTAACACCTTCCTTCATCTTCCAGTACTCCGGCATATGGTTCAACATCGAAACAGTCCCGAACGAGTACACCCCCATCACGGTCTGTTCCACCAGCAACTACACCTGGGCGATGGAGCAGATCATGATCATTACGGAGAGAGGCCTGAACGGGAACGGTAGGAAGCTCAAGACCAACTCTATGATGCACCGGACGGAGGGAGAGATGGGGGTGCTGACTGTGGACGCTGAGGGAGTTCCCGAGGCTCCGTTTAAGGTTGGTAGGGGGTTGGCCGTGTAAGGGATCTGCCAAATTATTAAACGAGGTATGACGATAAAATGATAGCACAGGATTGGGGAAGGGGTTTCAGAGGCCCCGTTTAAGGTCAGTTTGGGTTGGCCGTGTAAGGGATCTACCACATTGTTAAGCGAGATATATTAAGACCATTCGTGGATATACTCTTATTATCTAACTAATTATCTATCTATCTCTCCCCTGTACAGATAGTAGCGACGGACTACGACAACTACTCCTGCGGGTATTCGTGTATGGCGTTCATGGGTTTCCGAGCGGCGTTCTCCTGGGTGTGCGCGCGTTCCCCGACCCCCGATCGCTCGTACGTGACCCTGTGTCGCGACCTTATGGCGGAGGCTGGTATCGACCCCAACGCCATGCAACCCGTCAAGCAAGGAGAGGTCAGTGTCATGCAAAACGAAGTCATGCAATAGATAGTCTGGGGAATTTAGTTGTGTGAATGATTATTGGCATCAAAACCAACACCATGCAGTCTGTTAAACAAGGAGAAGTCATTGGTGGTCTAACAATACGGTGGAATGTAGCCGTCATCCTGTACAAGTTGTAGGCATGTTTGTGTGAATGCTTACTGGCATTTACATTATTTCCATGCAGCCTGCCAAGCAAGGATAGGTCATTGGCAGTCTAGCAATATGGTGAAATGTAATAGCCAGCCTGTAGACATTACTGCACAGTGATGTACGGTGCATATTTTTAGTGTTGATTTTTGTTGATATCGACAGTTGTAGCTCTGGCAGGGGTCTCAAGTGACACCTTGGAAAGGATTATAAATAGTGCATATATGGATTCCTTGCTTTACATCGCATGGTACTTAAGTGTATGTAAAGCCGGTATCACACGAGAGCTTTTTCCCTCAACATTTATCCTCAACATTGGTCTGGCAGCTTATGAGAATTTTGTTTTAAACATTTCTGTCACCTAAATTCATCCATCATCAGTCTAGTTTCCGATACCAGTGCAATATATTCCAGAAATGTTGCCAGAAAAATGTTGATCATCGAATGTTGACTATAAAAGCTCTCGTGTGATATCAGCTTTAGTGACCTGAAGAAGCTATCTGCAAAACGTTGTCAATAAAGTGCTCCTCCTCATATGGTGTTTATATTCATTAACTGACACTTTTCTCCCCAGGGCTGCCCGTACATGGAAAAGTTGGAGTCCCTCTTGACCTACAGCACCGGGGTTCAAACCAAGGCCAAGGCTCAGGAGGACGCACGCAACAAAGCTAGAACCACATTCGCCCAACACAACAACGCGGACGACACTGTGACGGCGCTTAGGGATACACTAGCGGAGGAGGAACAGGTGAGATGGATAGATAGGTAGATAGATAGAGAGCGAGAGACAGAGAGAGCTTCACAACGCAGACACTATACGCAAACATTATACGCAAACTCTAGCGCAGGAGGAATAGGTGAGATGGATAGATAGGTAGATAGATAGAGAGAGCGAGAGACAGAGAGCTTCACAACGCAAACATCATACGCAAACAGTATACGCAAACTCTAGCGCAGGAGGAATAGGTGAGACAGTGAGAGAGAGAGAGAGAGAGAGAGAGAGAGAGAGAGAGAGAGAGAGAGAGAGAGAGTGAGAGAGAGAGAGAGAGAGAGAGAGTGAGAGAGAGAGAGTGTGAGAGAGCCACTATGACTTACAGCACCGGGGTTCAAACCAAGGCCAAG
This sequence comes from Paralithodes platypus, assembly GCA_032716605.1. Classification (NCBI taxonomy): domain Eukaryota; kingdom Metazoa; phylum Arthropoda; class Malacostraca; order Decapoda; family Lithodidae; genus Paralithodes; species Paralithodes platypus. The sequence goes on along the minus strand of CM064576.1, from coordinate 16,106,511 downwards.
GCTCGGGAGGACACAACAAGGCCAGAACCGTCGCCCAACAGAACAAGGCGGACGACACTGTGACGGGGCTTAGGGATACACTAGCGGAGGAGGAAGAGGTGAGATGGATATAGAGGTAGATAGATAGATAAAGAGACAGAGAGCTTCATAACGCACACACTATATGCAGATACTATACACAAACACTATACGTAAACGTTACACGCAAACAGTATACACAAACTCTAGCGCAGGAGGAAAAGGTGAGATGGTGAGAAAGAGAGAGAGAGAGAGAGAGAGGTATATCACAAGCAGCACCTCATATACACACCATAGAAGACTACATTATAAACAATCACTTACGCCAACAACACAATCTACACTCCTTGAGAGCCTTGTGGGAAAGCCCGATCTCGGCCATGGCCTTCCTTACGGACTCGGGGCTGTTTGGCCAGGCAGCCTAGGGCATGACAACAACAACAACAACAACAACTATTCTATTTATCTTTTTTCACCAAAGGGCTCTTCAAAGATGAACTAGTTTCATCAAATATATGAATCATTGTATATACAGTACTAAGCAAATGATTTAGACTAAGAATAAGGATTTTAATTTCCTATCACCACAGAGGATCCACCAGCTGGAGGAGAAGGTGGAGGCGGGAGAGAGAGAGTTCCTCCACACCCTGGCCGTGGAGAGAGAGAGGGAGGAGGAACAAGTACAAGAACTCAGGGAGGAACTAGTACATGAACGACGGAAACACAACAGACTGGTAGACGACCAAGGTGAGGCAGAGAGAGTGTATAATTTTATAATTGGTTTATTTCGAGCCAGTAGCCAGTAAGGCTGTAAATACACAATTCCTTAACCTCTACTATACCAGTGACGGCGCAGAGCCGTCAGTAAAAAAGTGACTCACCAGTACCAGCGACGGCTCTCAGCCGTTATAATGATAATAATAATAATAATATTTATTCAGTTAGCAATTTACAGAGTTGATACCACATAGTAGTACTAGTGCTAGTTGTGCTAATATCTAGCTGGAGCTGCTAGCATAACTTGGAGGCACTGCTGTGAGGAGTTGGCAACACTTATCATGGTCCCTCTCAGCTACCCAACAACTCTTGAGCTGAGAGTGTGCTGTCTCGTTGCTTATGGCAAAAAGTCTAGTACTGGAGGGTACACTTTTATCTACTATGCCATGGTACAGTAGGGGTTAACCTAACTGAAGGGGAGACTTGGTTAGTTTTGTGGTGGAGGAGACAAAGAAAACTGGGGTGAAGGAGAGACTTGGTTAGTTTTGTGGTGGAGGGGGACAAAGAAAACTGGGCTTAAGGGGGGGGGACTTGGTTAGTAATTTGTACGGCTACAACACGTTGGCGTTGGCGTTGTTCTTGTGTTGGGGCTGGTATAGTGCTTGTGGGGACTTCTTGGCTGTTCTCCCTCTTATATCTCAGCATAATAATTACCAATTCATCTTGATGGTGTAATGGTTAAAGTGTTTAACCCCTCCAATCCCAGAGACGACTATAGTTGTCAGTAGATAAGTAACTCCCCAGTCCCAGCGACGGATATAGTCGTCAGTAATGTACTTTCCTTGTAACTGCCTGTACCAGTTACCACAACCTTTTGAGCACTGCTCCCGTGTTGGCAACACTTCTCAGCTTATATGAGACCCACTGAAGGGTGACAGAGCCAGTGTTGCCTCATCTTTGGAGGTGGATAGGTGGTCTCTCCTGCCATTTTTGCCACATTGCTGGGGACTGCTGGGGACTTTATTACTGTATCCTACGGTACAGTACGGGTTAAGATCTGTGTGTGGTAACCTAGGTTCGAATCCCGGTAGGATCACATGCTTTCATTAATTTCATTGGGAAGTATTTGGTGCTGGGAGTGAAATGAATAAATTAGATTAGTATTATAGAGATTATTATGATCATTCTCTCTCTCTATTTGTACAGGGGATCCTACCAGTGGAAGCCCAGCCCTCACCACCACCACCACCACCACCACCACCATCATCACCATCAGCCTCCTAGCACCACTCATCTCTACTATGGTGATGATCAGGGTGTAACCATATTTATATATATATTTTTAAAGGACCCACCTCGTTTTATTTTTCCCCCCCCCCCCCCCCCCCCTCCCCCCCCCCTCTCTCTCTCTCTCTCTCTCTCAGCCTACTGTTTTCAGACGTTTATCTCCATCCAGGTGTCGATATTTTCCGCGAGGCAGCATATTTTATATAGTTTCTTACAGCTAGCTAAATTTGTACATTTTTTTATAGAAAAATTTCTCCGGCGAAGCCGGATTTCTCCATACAATGCTGGCTCGCTATCGCTCGCCAATAAGAAATCGACACCACCACCATCACAGTACCACTCATCTCTACCCATCTGTCTGTCCCCTACTAACTTCCTAATCCTGCCACGGACATTAGTTCCAGGGCAGTAGTTCCCTTACCCACTCTAAACCACTGTTTGGACACTTGATCCTCAGTGTTTTGGAGGACAAGCAGCCTAGAATGGTCATTAGACCTGTTGTTGCTGGATTTCCTTTGTACTCCTTTGTACTACTACGGTGATGATCAGGGTGTAACCATACTTATAATATTAACCCTTTGAAGCTCTGACGTGTTTTAGCACTTTATTTTGGCTATCATTAGATGATTTTATGCAGCTTAGGAAGGATCTGTGGGTATGAAAAGGGTAAATACTATCTCAATCAACCCTCTGACTTCCATATACCGTTACTAATCTGAATAAAATCGTCTAATATTAGCCAGAAAACAGAACAGAAACCGCGCGGTGTATTGGAGCTTGAAAGGGTTAAGTTATATATGTATGTATCAAATAAATCACTCCAACACACACACTCTTAAGGGGAGATTTCCACTTGAGGGATTTTTTCTTTACCCCCTTCTCCCTCATATTTAGCCCCATTGCTTTTGAGATTTTAAGACGTTCGCCCCATTACTTTGGCGATTTTAAGAACTTTCACCCAATTTATGTCACTTTTAAGACCGTGCATCCCATTTAGGTGTCTATTTTTTCCTGGCGAGCGAAAGCGAGCCTGTAATTTGAGAGGAATCGGCCTTCGGCTGGGACATTTTTCTACCGAAAAATGTACAAATTTATCTTGAAAGGGGGTCAAGGGGGTGTAATTTGAAGCTTGATGGAAGTCTAGGAAACACTAAAAACCTGCCCTTAACCCGGACGTCCTTTTCATTATATCCCGACACAATTATTAGAGGATTGTATTCAGCTTAGGAAGGACGTCACCTCATTAAAAGACTACAAGCTATCTTAAATAATCCTCTTAGCCACCATATGTCCTTCCTAAGACTACAAGCTATCTTAAATAATCCTCTTAGCCACCATATGTCCTTCCTAAGACTACAAGCTATCTTAATAATCCTCTTAGCCACCATATGTCCTTCCTAAGACTACAAGCTATCTTAAATAATCCTCTTAGCCACCATATGTCCTTCCTAAGACTACAAGCTATCTTAAATAATCCTCTTAGCCACCATATGTCCTTCCTAAGACTACAAGCTATCTTAAATAATCCTCTTAGCCACCATATGTCCTTCCTAAGACTACAAGCTATCTTAAATAATCCTCTTAGCCACCATATGTCCTTCCTAAGCTTCATAAAATACTCTAAACGTAGCTGAAATTCAATATAAAACACGTCGCCGGTACAGAAGGTGGTGGTACATGGGTTGAGATAAACATGGAATAATAATCCTCTTAGCCACCATATGTCCTCCCTAAGCTTCATAAAATACTCTAAACGTAGCTGAAATTCAATATAAAACACGTCGCCGGTACAGAAGGTGGTGGTACATGGGTTGAGATAAACATGGAATAATAATCGCCAACCTGCACATAATTATCTTGCAAAATGCAATGGCACTGAAATAATTATTTTACAATGGTATATAGTATTTTGTGGATTGTCTACACCGGACCTGTGACGTCATAGGGGGTGTAAGTCCACCATCCTGTAAAGGATGAGGATACCCCTATGACGTCACAGATCCGGTGTAGACGATCCACAAAATCCTATATACCATTGTAAAATAATTATTTCAGTGCCATTGCATTTTGCAAGATAATTATGTGCAGGTTGGCGATTATTATTCCATGTTTATCTCAACCCATGTACCACCACCTTTAATACCCTTGGAGATTCTATATTGGGGTAAGGCATCTACCCCTACAGCATTAACCCGGGAAACTGCGGGGAGACTCTTAAAGAGTTCCCGGCGGACTGCGGGAAGACTCTTAAGAGTAAGGCTTTTAAAAAATCCATTTAAAACACCCCCAATTTTTTTTTTTTTTTTGCCCCTGGGCCATGCCAAATATCACTCCTCCACCTCCCCTCCTTCCCCACTTTCCTCCCCTCCTTCAGTTATCACCTATTTTCCCTGTTATTCCCTTATTCTGTGGTCTATTTTCGTGCTAAAATTAGCGAGTTGGTAGCAGGGCGTTGTCATCACTGTTACCAAGCGTGGGAAAGAGCGAGAGAGAGGCTATTGTGTAACAGTGTCTCTCCAGACAAGGGGAGGGAGGAGGGGAGGGAGGTTGCCTCAGCCATACATTATGTAACTCCTGGCCTGTATCGCCGATTTTGACCATCCAAACGATGTTTCCATTTGTTTTATTGGTTGTAACAGGTTAATACCTTTATAATCAATAGGCGCATATGGATAAGTATTAATGCTATTTATGGTAAAATAACGATGTTAGTGATGGGAACAGCTCAAATACGTCAGCACAGGAGTGTGGTGTCTCATACCCCCATGCGCACTTCTTAGGTTAATAGAGGAAAACCAACCTATCTTTGTCCTTGTACTGCAGAGTGACTATCTCATACACCTGTTCGTGCTGGGTTCCCGTACACCCTTGCAGTTTCAATGTTGCTCTTCCCGATACTACATATTGTACTGACGGTAGAGAAGACCGCAGAACAAAAGTGCGTTGGGAACATTGATCCAGCAATTCATGCATATTGTGAACGTCCCAACATCCTTGACTTATTTCTAACCTCTAATCCTTCTGCTTATACTGTAAATCTCTCTCCGTTGGGCTCCTCCGATCATAACCTTATCTCAGTCACCTGTCCTGTCTCGCCAGTACGGCCTTCTGACACCCCCATCCGGCGGTGCTTGTGGCACTTTGGCGCTGCCGACTGGGAGGCTCTACGGCAGTATTTCTTTGATTTCCCATGGAATTATTATTGCTTCCATGGCCGGGGACCCTCAGAGAGTGCCGAGCGTACTGAGGTAATCATTTCGGGCATGGAAGCATACATCCCATTCTCTTTCCCTCAGACTAACTCACAAAAATCTTGGTTTACTCACGCTTGTTCTACTGCTGTTCACAATAAGGAGGAAGCATTCAAACAGTACCATCGCCTTCAAACTCAAGAATCCCGTACTTGTAATGTCTCTGTCCGGAATCAAGCCAAGTCTGTTCTCCAACTCACCAAAAACTCTTTCATCAATAACAAATGCACTGAACTATCGAACTCTACCTCTTCCGAAGCTTTTTGGCATTTAGCCCAAAACCTTTCCAACAATTTCACTTCCTCGTTTTTTCCTCCTCTTTTCCACTCTGACGGTACCATCGTCACCTCTCCCTCTGACAAAGCTGAACTCTTTGTTCAAACTTTTGCTAAAAACTCCACATTGGATGATCTGCTATTCCTCCCTCTCCACCCCCTCTCACTTACTTATGCCTAATTTCAAAATCTCTTCTAAAAATCTTCTCTCTGGGTTTAATACTAAGAAGGCGTACAGACCGGATGGTGTTACTCCTGTTGTAATCAAAAAATGTGCTTCCATGCTGACTCCCTGCCTAGGCAAACTCTCTCGTCTTTGTCTATCCTCTAACGTCATTCCTTCTTGCTGGAAGTTTGCACTTATTCAACCTGTCCCAAAGAAGGGTGACCAAACTCAACCCTCCAACTATCGTCCAATTGCTCTTATTTCGTGCATCTCTAAAGTTTTTGAAACTATTGTTAACTCAACATTGCTTAAGCATGTATCTTCCCATAATCTACTTTCAGAGTACGATTTCCTTAAGGGCTGTTCTACTGATGATCTTCTTGCTTATCTTACTAACTCTTAGTCATCCTGCTTTCGGGACTCCGGTGAGACTTTTTCTATTGCTCTAGACATATCGAAAGCCTTCGATAGAGTCTGGCACAAGTCTTTAATTTCTAAACTACCCTCCTTCGGTTTCTATCCCTCTATCTGTGCCTGTGTCTCTCAATTTCCTTTCAGACAGCTCCATAGCTGCAGTTGTGGATGGCTATCATTCACTTCCTCAACCTATCAACTCTGGTGTTCCTCAGGGTTCTGTCCTGCCTCCAATCTTATCTTTCTAATATTTATCAATGATCTCAACTGTACCTCTAGTGACTAATCCTATCCACTCATATGCTGATGACTCTACCTCACACTATTCAACTAGTTTTTCACATCAACCCAGCATGCAAGCACTCCAAAACAAACGTGGCGGGGCCATAGAATGCCTATCTTCTGATCTTTCAATTATTTCTGATTGGGGCAGAAAAAATCTTGTTACTTTCAACGCCTTCAAGACCCAGTTTCTCCCACTATCTCTCCATCACGATTAATATTCATTTATCAAATACTGGATATCAACCTAATCATGTACTGGACCCAACTACACTACGAAGAGCGTATTGCTTATGTGAGAGGAAGAACAATTTATGGGGCACAGATCTCCAAGGACCCACCTCACAACGAAGTGATCTGAAGGGAGTCACCATTTTTTTTTTTTTATCTTTCTCTCCTGTTCTCTCTTTCCCTGGCTTGTATCCATTCGGCCCCATTCAGTCAACTGGTTTAAGACGTTTATCACTTTCCAGGTGTCAATTTCTTCCTGGCGAGCGATAGCGAGCCAGCATTGTATGGAGAAATCCGGCTTTGCCGGAGAAATTTTGTTATCGAAAAATGTACAAATTTAGCTTTCTGTCAAAACAAAAATATATATGAGATGGCTTGCTACCGCTTACCAGGAAAATATTGACGCCGGGTTATATAGCAGTGACCTTCGTATTATATAGGGGTTGTGGTAGGTGTATGTGTGTGTGTGTGTGTGTGTGAATAGCTGTGTGTGTGTGTGTGTGTGTGTGTGACCTTCAGTGTATGTGTGTGTGACCTTTATATATAGGGTGTATCGTCGTAGTGTCCAGCAGTGTGTTTGTACTTACTCTATTTGTACTTACTCTAGTTGTATTGCGGGAGTGAGCATGCTCGTTATTTCCCGCCTCCTATATGTGTAGGTGTTATGTGTATCGTTGGAATGGCTGTGGATGTGTGTGTAGTCTGTATTTTTAGCAAATTGGCGACATCGGAAACGAAGGCTTAGGGTGGATCTGTATGGTACCATTCTCACTATATACCGTCTCGCCCGAAGGCTTAGGTAGCCATCAGCTTAGGTGAACCATATGATACCCATCTCGCCTTGTACCATTTTTGCCAACCCCAGATGGGACGTCACAACGTCGTCCACTTATTCCAGGTACCTATTTACAGCTAGGTGAACTGAGGCTAACACATGAAAGGAGACAAGCCCAATGTGTGTGTGTGTGTGTGTATGTGTGTGGCTAAACGGGGGGGCGATACCACTCTGCTTACACAGAGCTGATAACATTTTTGATCCGCCGACCCTTTGATCAGCAGCCGACACTCTACGCGCCACGGCTCGCGACAACATAAAGGGAGTTGTCATAGCGGTAACTCGAACTGCGCCTCGTAGACGAGACTCACGTGCGGGTCACCTCGGCCATATTACTCCCTATTTTTTGAAAGGTCAAATTATACCCGCATGATGGAGAAAACTTTTATTGTGTTGAAACGACGTACAAGTTTGGACTGTCTGGAGTTCTCTTCAGGTGTGTCTGTTTGACATACCTGAACAGGACTCCAGAGAGAGTCCATACTTGTCGTACCATCACAATAACACGTTTATCCGTCATGTGGGTATAATTCCTCCACATATGCCGACATCCTTAACCAATAACTAAGCTACTATTAAAATATCTACAATATATATAACCTTATTTTTAATAATTTTCCTAACATAACAAACTAAATAAATCATCATTTTGGGTATCGCCTTGCAAAACGCTTATTTTTATATATTTTAAACATCGGAAATGATGCAGACAGAATCGTCACACTTGATTTTCTTAGCCTGCCCATCCTCCTCTGTGTCATCCGATTCCCGTTTTCTCTTTCCTGTTACCACAAGCTCGATCCAACAGACTGGAGCCTCTTTCTCTTCCAACGACACACCAGTCTCGCTCTCTGGCTCACTACAACTGGGGTCCGACTCATCGCTCAATAGAAATTCAACAGGCGGTGATCTTATCTTATTCATGATATCCAGACAACCATTCAAGGTGTCAGATATTTTATCATAAACGATAGTTAGGCTGGGGCGGCACATGGCCTCTTTGCACATCATAGACTGTACTAAAGGTTTTAGAGAGTCAGTAATTTTAAGAAGATCAGCATCGATGTCGACACCCTTCAAAACGTCATCGATTATAACACCGAGTGACCAAGCGTCGCTTTGAGTGGAGCTTTGGCCATCAAGGTACAGTTCCGGCGCATAGTGCGGACATTTTTTATACGACTTTTTAGTACCCGTAGGGAAACAAGAGTCTTGCCCGGAGAAATTAGCCAGGCCAAAATCTATTATAGAAAGTTTGTAATCATCTGAAGTGATATCAACTATCAAATTATCTAATTTGATATCATTATGTATAATGTTTTTAGAGTGGATTTGGTTGACCTCATATACTATCATCTTAAGAAGTTTTAGGCTCTCTACAATGTTGTCGTCGTCTGTAAGTAAATCCCATACTGTTTTCCCCGTGCACAGGGACATTACTATTATCGGTTTATCCGACGCAACCGCATATAGAAAAGGGGCGCCACCAATACCATCTAAGTGGTAAAGCATTTTGGCTTCTCGATGAAAAATTGATCTGTGGCGGATATTTTTACTTTCTTTCAGGCAGGCTGGTTTGCCCTCAAAATTAACCCTAGTGACCGTACCATAGGCCCCCTTGCCTAACACTGCACCAACGTTCGAAACCTTCGCCCAAATGTCACTATTAGCACTGTAGTCCATTGTATTTATTACAAAACTGGTGATTACACTTATGATATACTTATATACTTATGTGTATTACGAAAATAACAATACAAGTTAATTCGAAGTTGATCACCAATGCCTATGTGTACACCTGACACTCGCAACAGACAATTTGATAATGAGTCTTGCTCGAGCGATCTGATAACTTCAAGTCTAAAATATCTACATAACTGCTTGTTGTTATTCTCGTCCACATTAAGTAATAATTAACGTTGTTTGCTGTATGTTAATTCATTTTTACATATAAATCACAAAAATTAGCTGGTTAAACTTGCATTTACTTATTATATACTATATAATAGCGAGGACATATAATGATTATAATTTAGTTACCCATTAAAAATATTAGTTTTCTAAAAAAAGCGTATAAGAAAATGGAGTTTTTACCGGTAACTAAAATATAAAATACGATCAACTGATACGTGCCCCCAAGTGGAAGTGGAGACCCTATACTTAGGGTAACAGAGATCGGCCAACCTACGCCATCTTGGTGCCCCATAGTAACAGAGATCGGCCAACCTACGCCATCTTGGTGCCCTATAGTAACAGATCGGCCAACCTCCTCTCTTTACACTTAACCCTTTCTGTACTGGTGCCGTACGTTATTTTAACTTTATTCTGACTACTATTAGGCGATGCTCTAGTTTTGATATTTCTTTAGTCTGATAAGGGGATTGGGTTTATATTTTGGGTCTATTATATCACATATATATTATATACATATATATATATATATATATATTGTTACGTATCTTGATCCTCAAGTGGTTAACTTGATGAATCTAGATAGCACAGAGATATATATTAAGGTATCAGTCAGCTGAAGGCAAAACAAAAGTAAAATCTAATAAAATAATTTCCTGTTGTTGCTTCCTTTCCTTTTGGATCTTAGGACTTAATATCCTTTATTGACTGATACTCTTTAATTATGAAAAATACTGAAACTAATTAAAGTCATGTAGTATTTAAAGAATTATTATTTAACCGAAGCTTAGTAGGCTATGGTTATGAACCGAATAAGTTATAGCTAAAGAAGGACTATAAATTTTATAAAAAGTCTTGAAAGATAAATATTAAAGTAAGAATATTTCTGTCTCTTACCCTTTTTGAAATGAATAGATAGTTTTCTTCTATGTCCTTTTATTTATATTTAATGTAATTATTCTTGGTTCTTGTCTTACGTTAATAGTATTATATTATTATTATCATCAGGGTTTATATCAAAGTCACATAAAAAGTTAGATATATATTTAATAATTAGTTAAATGTATTTCTTAACCACGTAACATTGAGGTTTGATTATGAGTAAATAAAGTTACAGGATCGTTTCATAGATTCGATTCAGGTCTCACTCAAATAATATGAAAAGCAAAATATAATATTTTGAAGCAAAAGAATTTTCTTCAGCTTAGGAAATCACTAGAAGTAATATTATCACAGCCATGTTAGTCTAAGGCGATATTACTAATACGAGACAATAGCATCACCGTACTAAGCACCATTAACACCTAAAAGTCGGGGCGCAACTTAAGTCGTATTTAATAAAGCTGGACTATGTGGCGGCGCTCGACATAGGTCGAGTGGCAATTTCAGCACGTAATGTTGCTGAGAGAGAGAGACAAGTGGTGGCAGGAGACTAGCGAGCGTATGACTGCTCCAGGCCACCGCGGCGAACCTACTGACACGAATCTCAGCTCCCTCCTCCCTCTCTCACTCGCTATATACGGAATTGTATCGGGAAAGTGGCTAATTACATGCTTTTTGCACTCGCGTTGCACGGTTATTGCAAGAAAACTAGCCATCATAAAAGGATCGTTATGGTGTCATTCGAAAGCTCTGTTTATGCCCTTTCAGGGATAGATACTTGTTTTACGTTCTGGGTCTTATTTAGGCATGAAAATGATCACGTAAACAGCCCTATTTTGGCTAAAAACACCCCGCTGGGCGGTACATATAAATAAACCGCCTCGGCCGCTCGTAAAGGGTTAAGCAATGTAAGCTTAATTCAAAGAAAATGAAAGAACTCGTAAGTATTAATATCAAACAATAGTATTACTTTCATCATAACCCAATTACTTAAAGAGTTGCTTTAGTCCACAAGTTAGTCAACTAAAATAGTTAAGTACATAATAATAGCGTTAACGTTAATTCCCAATCAAATAGTTAAGTACATAAATAGTAGCGTTAACGTTAATTCGCAATCAAATAGTTAAACACATAATAGTAGCGTTCACGTTAATTCGCAATCAAATAGTTAAGTACATAATTAGTAGCGTTAACGTTAATTCGCAATCAAATAGTTAAGCACGTAATAGTAGCGTTCACTTTAATTCCCAATTAAATAGTTAAGCACGTAATAGTAGCGTTCACGTTAATTCCCAATCACATATCTCACTAACCAACATAACATAAGTGTTTACACTGAACACACTTAACACACATTTATATAATCTGACTGACAGTCACAATCCCATTATAATACTTCACCCCGTCTTCCTCCAGCTGCAAGTTCACCTTCCCCAACTCCAAATGAGACTGATTTGAATGCCCACAACTCGGGTCTTATATACCAAACAATGATGGTGTAGGAACGAATCAGGAGGCGGGGGTTGGTGCCTGCTCCAATCATAGCTCCTCGAGTCGCATAACAGGTGCGTGGTCCACTCACAGCTCCTGGCGTCGATCATACGTCATAGCATCGGTCATCGAGGTGTGAAGGCTAGTTTGCTGGTATGGGGGCGAGCTGGTTTGCTCGTTCGCTCGCTAGTCTGCTTCACCGTTTGGGTAGTTTGGCTCCTTGAACTCTAATTCTAACTCTCAAATTAACATACAGGGGTCCGTATGTCAGACCTCCCCCCTAGAAAAGAGTTTAAGGAGTATAGTACATAATATTAAACATAATACATAAATAGATTCACCACCAGATTGGCAACAGCAAGATTATAATGAGGTATAATAAGGATATCACCCAAAGTAGGCAACGTCTCCAGGTACCACATCAGAACATAGCCGGAACGTAGCTAGAGCGTTATTCGAACTGCAAGGCATTATCTCACAGCTGAAGGCTTGAAAGCGCACTACAAAAGCATGATATTTACCTCGCTACAAGGGAGAGCTAATTGCCAAAATCCTCTCATTAAATTAAACTTACCGCTGTATGAGGCCAACCTGGTAAATGTAATCTTTAATCCGTGGCAGTGTGTAGGTATCGTTCTTTGTGACAGCATTGACTTGCCTATAGACCCTACAAAACCTATGGCTCCCGTCTGGCTTTGGCACAAGTATGACCGGACTACTCCACTGGCTTAAGGCCCTAGTGATCAGTTCATTTGAAATCATAAAGTCAAGCTCGACCTGCAGTATACTCCTGCGTTGTGGCGAGACACGGTAGGGGGATAGTTTAATGGGAGTTGCATCCCCTACGTCGATGTCGTGCACGGCCAAAGAAGTGAGCCCTGGAGTATCACGGAACACACTGGGAGACTGAGATAAAACAGAGATTAGTTGGTTCGCTTGATCAGAGGGAAGATGACATAGTTTAGATGGTAATTCCCTCCAATCCACTGAATTATACTGAAAGTTGGATAGGCTACATGACAAGTCAAAGTCTGCATGGATACCTTCAGGCTCTGGAACAGTCTGTTGCGGGTCAGTAAGAGAACTGAAGACTTTGTCCGCACCAGGCTGCCCACAGGTCCTGACATTCACTGCCACAGTGGGAGAATCTGGAGGAGAGGAATCAGGGGACCTATGGTAGGGCTTCAACATATTTATATGGAATACTTGCGTGGGCTTTCTCCTGTCTGGGGTAGTTACTAGATAATCGGTAATGCTCACCCTCCGAATGATCTTATATGGGCCCCTGAACTTGGCAGATAAAGGTTGGCCAAAAAGGGGGAGCAGGACCAAAACCTCATCACCGGGCTTAAACTCCCTCTCACGGGCTTTTCTGTCATACCATTTCTTCATGGAGCTTTTAGCCACTGTCAAGTTTTGAGCGGCAAACTCACATGAGGATCTCAGCCGGGTTTTGAAATCTGAAACATACTTGAGGAGGTTTTGGTTCCCCTCCTGGCCAACTAGGCTATCCTGCAATAGTTGCAAAGGACCTCTTACCTGGTGACCGAAAACTAACTCATTAGGGGAAAAACCCAGGGATTCAGTTGGAACCTCACGAGTAGCAAATAAAAGAAAAGGTACCCCCTTATCCCACTCAACTCCGGTCTCTGTACAATACTTACGTAACATTCCCTTTAATGTCTGATGATATCGTTCGAGAACCCCTTGACTCTCTGGGTGGTAGGTGCTAGACTTTACATGCTCGATACCCAACTCCTTCAGGGACTGCTGGAAAATGTTAGAGATAAAATTAGTTCCTTGATCACTTTGCACCTCATGGGGGAAACCCATTCTGGTGAAGAATTTGAGCAGTTCCTTAATAACAGTTGGAGCAGAGGTAGTCCTTAAGGGTATAGCCTCTGGGTAGCGAGTTGCCATGTCCATGATAGTTAATAAATAAATGTTACCTTGGGAAGTCTTCGGCAATGGGCCTACAATGTCAACTACCACCCGAGTAAAAGGATTCTCGAAAACTATCTCCACCAACCCTTTTAACTACCACAGATCCTTCCTAAGCTGCATAATATCGTCTAAATATCAATAATATGGCTTCAAACTATCTCCACCAACCCTTTTAACTACCACAGATCCTTCCTAAGCTGCATAATATCGTCTAAATATCAATAATATGGCTTCAAACTATCTCCACCAACCCTTTTAACTACCACAGATCCTTCCTAAGCTGCATAATATCGTCTAAATATCAATAATATGTCTTCAAACTATCTCCACCAACCCTTTTAACTACCACAGATCCTTCCTAAGCTGCATAATATCGTCTAAATATCAATAATATGGCTTCAAACTATCTCCACCAACCCTTTTAACTACCACAGATCCTTCCTAAGCTGCATAATATCGTCTAAATATCAATAATATGGCTTCAAACTATCTCCACCAACCCTTTTAACTACCACAGATCCTTCCTAAGCTGCATAATATCGTCTAAATATAGCTAGAATATAATGTAACACACGTCGCTGGTACTCAAAGGGTTAATTGTAGTTCTGTTATCTCTCTGCCATGTTCCAGCAATATAGTTGAGTTTGTCCCCTAGGCTAACAAAAACGCCTTCCCCCATTCAGCCTACTGTTTTAAGACGTTTATCCCAGTTTTTCCTGGCGGGCGGTAGTGGGGTGGGGGCTTCTCCCTCATATCTAGCCCCATTCGGTTTGGCATTTTAAAACGTTCGCCCCATTAGTTTAGCGATTGTAAGACCTTTCGCCCCATTTCTTTGTTAATTTTAAGACCTTTCGTGCCATTTAGGTGTCTATATTTTTCTTGGCGAGCAAAAGCGAGCCTGCAATTTATAAAGAACCGGCCTTTGGTCGAGAAATTTTCAAATTTCTCTCGATGGGGGGTTTTGGGGGTATTTTTTGGAAGCTTGGTAAAGATCTATTGAACCAACTAAATATATATATATATAAGTAAACAAATAAATGACAAAATAATTTTATATAATACAATTCCCCTTAATTATTAGAAGTGTGGAAATACTTACACAAATATTGAAGAGGAAGGGAGTCACAGTCCGCCAATCCTTCAAGCTAATCCCATAATCCCAGGGCACTCAATCTAATCTCGTCTGGAATCCCAAAAATCCCTAGGAAATGAATTGGCACTTTTAGAGTCAGCACGCGTCGAGAGAGAGACCAAGCGGCGAACAACCTCCCCCTTCCGTGTCTTAGGGGCAACTGAGCGTTTTGGCACCCATACCATTGGTGCCACTAGTGTCATGTTAGATCATAGGCACTGCTGCTATGCTGGCCTCGGAAAGTGCTATTGATTCTGCTATGATTAGTAGGGGCTATAGTAGATTGGGTGCTTTTGATTCTGCTATGATTAGTAGGGACTATAGTAGATTGGGTATTAGGCTACTTGGTACGTTTGTGATATTATTATGTATTTTACTCCAACCAACTTCACATCTAAACTCAATTACTGAAATCAACAAATACATGTGGCACTCGTAGGACTCGAACCCAGGATTCATCTTCAAATAAATAATATATATAGGCCCTGTTCTTGCTCTGTCTTGAGTCGGCCACCCTCAAGAAAACAAAAAACAGCAAAATGATAAAATAGAATGAAATAGAAAATAGAAATAAAAATAGGAAAAATTGGGATTGGGCCTGAGCATATAGATAGATAGATAGATAGATAGATAGATCATTCAATATTCAATATGGGGCTAAAGATAAGGGAGAAGGGTGGGGTAAATAATGTACAAAACACACACACACATGCTTACCTATTGAATGATAGTGGGGAATTAAGAAGCAGGCTTCTTGTGTGAACCCCACCTCCAAAGACTGGTTAGCCAATATTAACTAGGTTATGTTATTATGTTTGGCGTATCTGGCTTTAAAAGTGGCAATCGTTGGCGCTGTAACCACACTCTCTGGGAGTACGTTCCACTCGTCGATGACTCTGATAGAGAACCAATTCCCCTTCAGTGTCGTTCTCCAGTGGTCTGGTTTGGAGAGTTGCAGCGAGTGGCCCCGTAGGTGGTTGTTATTTTTCTGGAAAAACCTGGTGTATGGTATGTCCTCAAAGTCGTGTAGAAGTTTGTATGTTTCTATCATGTCCCCTCGTTTTCTGCGGTCACTTAGTGTCTGGAGGCCAAGATGCTTACACCTTTCTTCGTAGGGTAATTCTTCTAGGTTTGGGACCATCTTGGTTGCTCTTCGCTGCACCCTCTCAATAGTCTGTATGTCCTTGATTAGGTAGGGTGACCAACATTGGACACCAAAATCGAGGATCGGGCGCACCAGTGACACATAGAGTGGGACAAGGATTTCTTTGTCCAATATGGAGAAGTTCCTCTTAATTATGCCCAAACGACTATTTGCTTGTACAGCGATTTTAGCGACATGTGCTGAGGATTTTACGTCTGAGGATATAATAATGTCCAAGTCTTTTTCATTCGAAGATTTCTGGAGTGTTGTCCCACGTAGCTGGTAGTCCTCTTTCGGGTTATTATGCCCAATGTGCATAGTCTTGCTTTTGTCTGCGTTAATTGTTAGGAGCCATTTCCTGCTCCACTCGTTCAATCTCTCCATGTCTCTCCGAAGGGTCTCGACGTCTGCGTCTGTCCTGATGGTTTTGTATATCTTTGCATCGTCTGCAAAAAGACTAGTTGCTGATTCGAGGTTGGTAACAAGGTCATTAATATAAATCAAGAAGAGAATTGGGCCCAGCACTGATCCTTGAGGAACTCCACTCATCACCGGCAGCCAATCCGACGGGGAGTTCCTTATGGTAACCCAGTGGAACCTATCTGAAAGGAATGCCTTGATCCACTTCAGGATATTTCCACCTATTCCCATTGCCTCCAGTTTGGTGTGAAGTCTCTGGTGGGGAACCCGATCGAAGGCCTTTTCACAGTCCAGATAGTTTATGTCCACACAGTTACCACTGTCAATATCATTTACTAGGTCGTCGATGTAGCACAACATGTTTGTGAGGCAGCTCCTGTTGCTCCTAAATCTGTGTTGTGCGTCGCTGATGAGATTGTTCTCAGCAAGGTGTCCCACGATGACTTGTCGTACGATACCCTCCAGGACTTTGGACACTATAGATGTTAGCGATATTGGCCTGTAGTTTAGTGGTTCGGTCTTGCTGCCTTTTTTTCAGAATGGGTGAGATGTTAGCCCTTCTCCAGTCGCTTGGAACATCGCCCGTCGCAATGGATGTACTGAAGATATCCTGGAGTGGGTCGCACAAAATATCTGAACATTCTTTGAGAATCACCGGAGACACTCCATCTGGTCCTGGTGCTTTACTGACGTTGAGTTCTTGTAGTCGTTTCCTAACTGCTTCCCTGGTTATTATGATGTCCTGCACTTTGGGTCCCTGGAATATTGTGTCCGGCACTGGTGTTGCTCCGTGTGTATCCTCCTGCACAAATACTCCGTTGAATGCTTTGTTAATTTCAGTAGCGATTTCTTGGTCGTCTTCAGTTAGTTCTCCATTTGTGGTCTTTACTTTGGTGATTTTTTCCTTGGCAGTCGTTCTAGGTCTGACATAGGCCCAAAAGTGTTTGGCATTGGATGTTGAGTCCAAAGCAACTTTCCTTTCATAGTCATGCTTGGCAGCCCTCACTTCCCTGGTTACACACTCACACACACACACTTTTTATTAAGGTGACAGTTACAAAGTGGTGTACAATCACACACACACACACACACACACACACACCCGAGCGGTTGGCGTTTATCGGTACATATCAATTTGGTGCATGCTTACGAGTACATTTTTCGATTTTTAAACCTAAATTACACTAACCTAACCTAACCTAACCTAACCTAACCGAAAACACTCCATTTCAACGTATTTTAAAGAGGTGTGTACCGATTAACTGTCGCCCCAAACCTCATGTACCTGTAAACCTACAAATATCCAGAGATTTGTACCAATAAACACACAACCGCTCATCCACACACACACACACACACTGGGGTTGGCAAAAATGGTACAAGGCGAGATGGGTATCATATGGTTCACCTAAGCTGATGGCTACCTAAGCCTTCGGGCGAGACGGTACCGTCTATAGTGAGAATGGTACCATACAGATCCACCCTAAGCCTTCGTTTCCGATGTCGCCAATTGGCTAAAATACAGACTACACACACATCCACAGCCATTCCAACAGTACATAAAACACTTAACATGCATTTCACGCAATACATTCCCAGTTAAGGAGGCGCGATAATAATGAGCTTAGCTCGCATTGCGTGGATTCCCCTTGACGAACAAGTAACTGAGTAACACACACACACACACACACAGCAATGAGTTTCCCGCCTTTTATAATTTGCCAAGATCTCTTTAGTGGCATTCTAATTATATTTACTGTACCTTGTGGCTCTTAGCTGTATAGAATCGGAGGGAGGAATTTTGAAACCCTCTCTATCGCCCCATTAACTTGGCGATTATAAGACGTGTCTCCCCATTTAAGTGTCGATTTTTGCCTGACGAGCAGTAGCGAGCCTGTTATTTAATTGAAACCGGCCTTCAATCAGTACATTTTTTTATCGAAAATTGTACAAATTCAACTTGAAGGGGTAGTTATAAGATAGACAATGTGACGTATACAGACTAATAACACACATAACAAAGCCACTCCAACAGCTTCCTCTCTCTCTCCAACACCCCTTCTCCCCTCTCTACTCTTCAGAAATAACACATAACAAAGCCACTCCAACAGCTTCCTCTCTCTCTCCAACACCCCTTCTCCTCTCTCTACACTTCAGAAAAATAACACACATAACAAAGCCACTCCAACAGCTTCCTCTCTCTACAACACCCCTTCTCCCCTCTCTACACTCTTCAGAAAAATAACACACATAACAAAGCCACTCCAACAACTTCCTCTCTCTCTCCAACACCCTTTTTCCATCTGTACACTCTTCAGAAAAATAACACACATAACAAAGCCACTCCAACAACTTCCTCCCTCTCTCCAACACCCCTTCTCCCCTCTCTACACTCTTCAGAACAATAGGAAAAGTAGAATGTAGATACGAGGTGCCGTTGTAAAGGCTTATCCCTCAATACCTTCACTTGATGTGTGGAGTATATACAGGTTATAGTAGGACTGTAGGAGATGATCTTAGGTATAGGTAGCGCCAACGAACTTGACAATAATCTTGATCCCTTAACCCTTTCAAGCTCCAATACGCGTTTCCGTTCTGTTTCTGGCTACTATTAGACGATTTTATTCAGATTAGTAACGGGACAGTAGTAGTAGCGGGACAGTCTAATTTTAGAGGGCGGAATCAGCTAGTTGATTATTTAGCTCTTCCCGCCCAAAATATTTCGGCGGGAAGGTCTAAGCTGAGTGGGCGGGATATTCTAGCCGGAATGGTCTGAGGGCGGGAAAGCCCTGCGCCCGCCTCTCCTCCAGGTAAGGAATTATTGTAGTTCTTTAGCTCTTTTTCTCTATATATATATTTCTGGGCTCATTAAAATAAAATGGTTTATATTTTTTTTATTCACATACAAATAATACACAAATCATTTAATAATATATGTGTTGGTCACGTGACGATCAGATGCGGCGCCTTCCACTGACAGTCCGAGTTGATCTCAGAGGTTGGAAGACGCATAAAAGTTTTATCGTGTTGAACAGTTGGCTTTATAGTGTTTATTATCAATAGTTATTGATAGAGACTGAACATTGACTCCCGTGCGTCTTTAACTATCTCTAGGTAAGCAATTTATAGACATATTGAGCTAGGCTAATAGAGTAATAGTGGTATAGCCTAGGCTAGCCTAGGTTTGATTGTTCAAGATCATCTTCCAAGGTCTTACAGTTTTATCTTTAGCTATCATAAGTAACTAGGCTACTATAATAGTAGGTAATATATAACACCAGTCTAGCCTAGTTCTGAGCCTACAGGTATAATATAATACAGTACCGGTATTACCGGTAATAGCCTAGTAGCCTAATGGAGGCAAAGGTTTGTCACCTGTACTGGGGGTATGATGGACGTAGGCTGTTAATTGATATTAAGATTGGTATGAAAACCTTACCATTTTTAATTGATACAGGAGCTCATACCACTGTAATTAGTAGCACATTTATAAAACGTAATGGCTTCCAAGATTACATAAACAATATTTGTTTAAAAAGAAA
Source organism: Paralithodes platypus (assembly GCA_032716605.1). Classification (NCBI taxonomy): domain Eukaryota; kingdom Metazoa; phylum Arthropoda; class Malacostraca; order Decapoda; family Lithodidae; genus Paralithodes; species Paralithodes platypus. The sequence goes on along the minus strand of CM064576.1, from coordinate 16,086,569 downwards.
AGTACCTTTGGAGTTTAGCTCTAATAATGGTGATGTAATCAATATTGATGTTGATCCATCATTTAGTGATTGTTGCCAATTCAATGTATTGGGAATGGATGTGTTGAGGTCTTGTTATTGTTCATTAAATTTATCGAAGACCCAACCATCTCTGATATTCAATTCTCCTCGTTCTATGCCATACCCAAAACAAAAAAGTTTTTTAGTGGAAGCTACTATTGGAGGTGAGCAAAAACCAAGGCAGGTGCTTATAGACAGTGGTTCTCCAGATAATTATATAACCAAGAAACTGGCGGAAGAATGTAAATTAGATATTAGACCGCTTGAGAGATCATTTATGATTTATTTGCCCTTCTATGATAGTAAAGGCACAGTAGGCACTCCTGAGAGCAAGTTAGCTAGCAGGGTATATATCCATCATTATGTTAAGAATGTGTCTATCACTACCGATACATTAACATACACCGGTGATTGTTATGTAACGGATGATTTACCTTTAACTTTTAGCATAATTGGGTTACCGGCTATGACAGATAAAATTATATCTTTCAAGCCCAATAAGTCTGGTGTCCGTCTTGCTAGGAATGATAAATACAAACACATGCAGGGTGCCAATCCACAAAATATGAATTGTGTTATCACTAGCCTATGGTTTATTATTTTGTTATCATTATAGCGCGGCGAAGGCGCGAGCTCTAGGGGGGTCCGGGGGCATGCCCCCCAGATTTTGTTTTGGGGTTCAATGTTATTTTAATACCACGAATTTTGGTGATATATTTGAAGATAAATATTGAATCTATATGCTCTAAAGATCATAATAAAATTTGTTTTAACCCTCGGCAAAACCTAATAAAAAAGTATGGTACTAAAATTTCTTTTTCGTAACAAGGTTGTCAATACGGTACTTTCAGTCATCAATAGCTCTAAAGATCATATGAAAATGTGTTAAACCCTCATAAAAGCCTAATATAAAAGTATGGTACTAAAATGTAATTTTCGTAACAAGGTTGCCAATACGGTACTTTCCCGTTGGACCCGTTATCAATGTACAATCAAGCTGAAGATTGCAGAGTAAACACCATAGACTTCATCGACTTTTTTTTCAACTTCGTATAATCGACAGCCACTTTGTTTTGTTTATTAAGGGATTAGTACTCAACCAGCGGGGGTGTGGGGGCGGCAGCCCCCACCCATAATACTAGGTTAGGCTAATGTCTTTTCAAATCACTATGGGGAGCGAGCGTGTCTCAACATCGATCGATAGGCCTAATGGGGAAAATAGGTTTTCCCGAGATTTCTAATTAATTACAAACACTATATATTGATGCAAATGACCAATTTTGTTTATACAAAACACTCTGAAAATTCGTGGTATTAAAATAAAAAAAAATCGGAAAATTTTTATTTTAATACCACAAATTTTCCGAGTGTTTTTTATAAGCAAAATTGGTCATTTGCATCAATATATAGTGTTTGTAATTAATTAGAAATCTCGGGAAAACCTATTTTCCCCATTAGGCCTATCGATCAATGTTGAGACACACCCCCCAATAGTGATTTGAAAAGACATTAGCCTAACCTAACAACCTTACCTAACCTAACCTAGTATTAAGGGTGGGGGCTGCCGCCCCCACACCCTCGCTGGTTGAGTGCTCCCTTAATAAAAAAAAAAAAAAAAAATTGGCTGTTGATTATACGAATGCGAAAGAAAAGTCGATGAAGTCTATGGTGTTTACTCTGCAATTTTCAGCTTGATTGTACATTGATAACGGGAAAGTACCGTATTGACAACCTTGTTACGAAAATTAAATTTTAGTACTATACTTTTATATTAGGTCTTTCCGAGGGTTTAACACATTTTCATATGATCTTTACAGCTATCGATGACTGAAAGTACCGTATTGACAACCTTGTTACGAAAAAGACATTTTAGTACCATACTTTTTTATTAGGTTTTGCCGAGGGTTAAAACAAATTTTGTTATGATCTTTACAGCATATAGATTCAATATTTATCTTCAAATATATCAACAAAATTTGTGGTATTAAAATAACATTGAACCAAAATTTGGTATCATGGACACTGCATACATGAAGCAATACATCGAGGAACCTACAAGAGGCAACAACACACTGGACTTACTATTTGGCAACAACTTCGACCTGGTACACTCGTACGAAACTGTAAAAACTATAATGTCCGACCACAGCCTTATCAAAGTTAGAACCCCCACACCAGCCACACCACCAAGAAGATGTCAACAGGAATCAAGCCAAATACCCTGCACCTCTCTGAAAGATCTCAACTTCTACAGCAAAGATATAGACTGGGACATACTGAGAGCAGAACTGGCAGTAACTGATTGGAGGGCACTATTCGAAGATAAAAACGTCGACGAAACTCTCAGTATCCTCCAGAAACAATGCCTGGAGACCTGTAAAAACATCATACCACCCAAATCAAGCAGGAAGCAGATAAAACAGATTCCCGGAGATAGAAAAATACTAATGAAGAAAAGGATGTACTGTACTTGAGAGCCAAGCAAAGGAAGATCAGCCATGCGCACACTATCACCAAACTACAAGAAGAGCTCGATGAAGTTGAACGAAAACTCATCCAGTCACACCAAGAGCAAAGAACATGTGAAGAACTCCAAGCAGTTGCAAACATACGAGTAAATAGCAAATTCTTCTATGCATACGCAAAAAGGAGACTCAGGAACACCTCAACAATAGGACCACTTGCAAAACCTACGGGCGAACTTGAGAGTGACCCAACCGAAATGGCCAAGATACTCAAACAGCAGTACGAAAGTGTCTTCAGCCCGCCAAATGAAGACAAGAAAATCGATAATGCAACGACCTTCTTTGACAAGTCTATTTTTTGTCTCCTTCACACACACACACACACGCACACACAATATATATACAGTATATATATAACTCGATTATAAACACTAGGAAATTATAAAGGTTAAATAATATAGTAACAGCAGAAGATGGTATATGATATAATAACAGTAATGGTGATGATGGGGGTAATGAGGGCAGTAATTAGGAGAGACAGTATATGCAGGTGATTGGTATATTGGTACATTCAATTATAAAGGTTAAATAATATAGTAACAGCAGAAGATGGTATATGATATAATAACAGTAATGGTGATGATGGGGGTAATGAGGGCAGTAATTAGGAGAGACAGTATATGCAGGTGATTGGTATATTGGTACATTCAATTATAAAGGTTAAATAATATAGTAACAGCAGAAGATGGTATATGATATAATAACAGTAATGGTGATGATGGGGGTAATGAGGGCAGTAATTAGGAGAGACAGTATATGCAGGTGATTGGTATATTGGTACATTCAATTAAAGGTTAATAATATAGTAACAGCAGAAGATGGTATATGATATAATAACAGTAATGGTGATGATGGGGGTAATGAGGGCAGTAATTAGGAGAGACAGTATATGCAGGTGATTGGTATATTGGTACATTCAATTATAAAGGTTAAATAATATAGTAACAGCAGAAGATGGTATATGATATAATAACAGTAATGGTGATGATGGGGGTAATGAGGGCAGTAATTAGGAGAGACAGTATATGCAGGTGATTGGTATATTGGTACATTCAATTTTCTAACCGACAGAATCTCACTGACTCCCATATATTTTTTAATGATGTAAATATTCCCACTTCCCCTAGTATTGACATTCTCGGTGTAACATTAACTACTAACTTGAGCTGGACACATTATGTTAGAAGCATTGCTAAGAATGCCTCTAAAAAACTGGGACTCATGCACAGAGTTCGAGAATTCTTCACTGACGAGCAGTTGGCCGTAATATATAAAAGTCATGTGCGTTCTCAGATGGATTACTGTTCACCTCTGTGGGGTGGAAGTGGAGTGGTTGCATTGAGGCAGTTGGACAAAATTCAAAATAAAGCTATTAGATTAATCAATAACCCTGCAATCACACAGGACCTTCCTACATTATCCATACGAAGAAACGTTGCATCCCTTGCATTATTCTACAGATATTTTCACAGCAATTGTTCCGAGGAACTTGCTTCAATTGTGCCGCCTCTCCACATCTTTCCCCGTAGAACTAGGGCAGCTGAGAGCGCCCATGAATTTACACTTTCTCCTCCACAATGCAGAACTTCTGCTTATCAGAATTAATTTATCCCCAGAGCTACTACTCTTTGGAATTCACTTCCCTCGAATTGCTTTCCACAAACTTACAATTTACAAATGTTTAAATCCAGTTGTTACAAACATTTTATGAATGGAGGATGCCTTTAGGCACAAGGACCTTTTTGTTTTATCTGTGTTTTTCCTTCCTCCGTTCATTGTCTCTTTAAAAAAAAAAAAAAACACCCTTATCCCTGTCCATGGCCTCCCTCACGACACTCTCCTTGTTCTTTATGACCCCTACAACTGCACTCTCAAAACTTTTTTTGGTCATATTCATTTCTTCCTTTTGCTCTTTCATAATATCCTCCAAATCCTTGACTTTTTGTTTACCTACCACCGTCCATGCAGTTGACTCCTTTACTTCCGTGAAACGTCCTTCGTATTCCTTCAGCTGCTCCTTCAATGCCATATTCTCTGCTCCCAGTTCATCTACCCTTTTCAATACCATCTCTAGGCTCTCATTAACTGCCAAAATAGGCCTGCATTCACTTCCTTCGCTAGGCCTATTCCCTTCCCCACCTGTCACCCCACACATTACACACAGTGCCTTAACTTTCTCACCAATATCCCCCTTCCATTTCTCCGTATCACTCATCCACTTTTCCAAATCCTTCACAACCATCCTAACCTCTTCTAACTTCTTATCTGTGCTCTTAAATCCCCGAAAACGTTGTAACCTTCCTTCCGCCTCCGTCATACCCGAAATTCCCTCTGCCATGTTTGTTTACAAACTCAACAACTCACAACACTACCGCTGTCCTGTCACTACACACTCTTATTACACTATATATCACCCCTCCACCACACCAATATATCCTCCAAACACTTCACTAAGTCCTTCCTCTTCTTGCTAGCCCCGTATGCACTCGATATTCTGTGAATTAATTTTCCATTCCCATAACATATGCCGGAGCCTCAAAACTTGCGTCCGCCTTCCGCCATGGTGTGCCGCCAACCTTATGGGTCCGCCACCCCCTGCTTCTGTGCCATGACTGCCATTGGTGTCAGCGGGAAGGATGTAGGGTCAATATTTACGAGACGCAACAATAGCCTATAGGTAACAAATTTCGGAAAAACTAAATAAGATGGTCATCAATTTTCCCATGGATTTTTGTATATTTCCCTGTTAGTTTTCATCAATATATAGTGTTTGGAAATAATTACAACCCTCGGCGAAACCGTTTTCCCCATTATACAACGATCTTAAGACACGCCGCCCGATAGTGGGGAGGGCTATGAAGTACAGGGAAAATGAGGGGTTAAATGCGTAAAACGGCGATTAAAACTTATTTTTGGCAAAACTTGGCTCGGGTTTTAAGGTATTTCTAAAGCCTAAAACCCAATATTTCGAAAATCCGAGCCAAGTTTTGGCCAAAGCTGGCTCGGATTTTGAGAGTTTGTAGACAACAAAATGACAGTAACCTCATTTAGAAATTTGGCTCAGGTTTCCCGAAATTGCAAAGCCATAAAACCTGAATTTTGGAAAACCCGAGCCAAGTTTTGGCAAAACTTGGCTCGGATTTTTCGAATTTTAAGAGTAAACAAATTACAGTAACCTAATTTAGAATTTTGGCTCGTTTCCCTAAATTGCAAACCCAAAAAAGCATAATTTTGGAAAACCCGAGCCAATTTTTGGCAAAACTTGGATCGTATTTTGAGAATCGAAAAAGACTAACTAAATGTCGGAAATCGGCTCATGATTTCCCTAATTGCAAAGCCATATAACCAGATTTATCGAAAACGTAGCACTTATTTAAATCATAAATATCCAGTAACATGGACCTAGTACATTGGATACAAGCCTAATCCACACCTAACGCCTACAATGTGTCCGTAGTAGGCTACCTAGTAGGCCTACGTGGGATACATTAACCATTTGTAAGCTGGAGGCTAAATAGTTGTACTGGAATGAAACATATTTGGGTGAAAAAGGACTTAAGCATAGAGGAAAGGGAAAAGTTGAGAGAAGTTCAAGCAAGGGCTGACGATGAAAATCAAAAATTGTCAGATGAGGAGAAAAGGAATTTTTGTTGGAGGGTAAAGGAAGGGAAACTAAAGAAGTGGTACACTCAGAGTCAGAAAGAACGGAAAATACGAGGAGAAATGAACAAGGAGACAGTGAGTCAGGTAGTGGATCAAATCGGGGACAAGGAGATAGTGAGGGAGGAGCAGGAGATAGACACAGTGAGTCAGGTAGTGGATCAAACCGAAGACAGAGCGATGGTGAGGGAGGAGCAGGGGATGGAGACGGTGAGTCAGGTAGTGGATCAGCCCGAGGACGGAGAGATGGTGAGGGAGGGGCGGGAGATTGTGGAGGGGGGGGGGAGAATAGAACTAGCAGGGAATGTGGAGGTAGGTCAGGGAGGGGATGGAAGAGGAGGTGAACCTGATGGGAGGCAGGGAGGGAAGAGAAACAAGGAGGAGGATTCCAATATACTGTGCTACTACACTAATATAGATGGAATAAACAGTAAAAAGGTAGAATTGGATGATATATTAAGAAAGGATCAACCACAGATAGTCTGTTTGACGGAGACAAAGCTGAACCAGGACTTTGACAGCAATATAGTGTTTAGTGAAGGATATAATATATGGAGATATGATAGAAAGGGAAAAAGGGGAGGTGGAGTGGCAGTATTAGTTAAGAACCCTATGACAGCAAAGCAAGTGGAGTTAAATAATGACAAGGCAGAAATAATGGCAGTTGAACTCAATGATATAGAAGGAAAAATGCTAGACATAGCAGTAGCTTACATGCCACCAAAGACCAGAGCATGGAGGGAGTTGGAGTTTGAGGATATGATTCAGTCGTTGAGAAGATTGCTTTTAAGGAAGAATCGATTGATCTTGGTAGGAGATTTCAACTGTAGTGAGGTTGATTGGGAATCGGGAGATGCAGGGCCAAATCAGAGATCTTGGGGAAGTCGGCTAGTGGAGTTGGTTACGGAAAATGTACTTGCACAACATGTGAAGGAAAATACAAGAATGAGGGGTAATAACGAACCTTCTAAACTCGATCTGATTTTTACAAAGGATCCTCACGAAATTAGTGATATAAACTATCTATGTCCTGTAGGTAAAAGTGATCACCTATTACTAAAATGGAAGTTGACCTCGAGTAATGCCAATAGATTAGACAATAGCTACATAAATGACAGATTAAATTATAGTAAAGCTGATTATGTATCCTTGAAAAGATATTTAGAGGGAGTAGATTGGGATCTTATTTTGAAGGAACAGGACGTACAAGGTAAATATAGTAGATTCCTCGAAATTTATAGAGTAGGAACCAATCTGTTTGTCCCAAGATATAAAACTGGAAATTTTACTAAGCAGAAAGATTGGTTTAATTTGAAATGCAAAAGAGCTTTGGGTAGGCGTGATGCAGCTTGGGCTAGATTAAGAAGAAGGAACACTGAGAGTAATCGGAATAAATATAAACAGGAGAGGAATAGATATGTTAACATAATTAGGCAAGTTAAAATGAACTATGAGAAGAACATAGTAAATAAATGTGAAAGTGACCCTAGATTATTTTATAAATATATAAACAGTAAGTTGAAGGTAAAGAAACAAATTACTAAATTAAGAGTTGATGCTAGGACGTATGAAAATGTATCGGACATGTGCGAGGTAATGAATAACAAATTGGGGTCAGTTTTTACTAGAGAGGAAGGTTTTGACGAACCACAGGCGGGAGTACTGGAGAGTGGTCTTAGTAAGATTGAAATAACTAGAGATGAGCTGTTATCTGCGATGAGAGGACTTGAAGTAAGGAAAGCTATGGGACCGGATGAAGTGTCTGCCTGGGTTTTAAAGGAGTGTGCAGAGCAATTAGTGGAGCCAGTGAGGGACATAATTCAAGCTTCCTTAGATAAAGGACAGGTTCCTGTTGAATGGAAAAGAGCTAATATCATTCCGATATACAAGAATGGAAACCCTGAGGACCCTCTAAACTATAGACCAGTTTCACTTACTAGTATTGTATGCAAGATTTGTGAAAAGCTAATTAGGAAGAGATGGATGAAAATGTTGGAGAGAAAGAAGATAATAACCCAAAGCAATTTGGATTCAGAGAAGGGACATCTTGTGTTACCAGTTTGCTATGTTATTACAGTAGGGTGATAGATGTACTCCAAGAAAGAGGCGGATGGGTGGACTGCGTCTACTTAGACCTTTCCAAAGCATTCGATAAGGTACCACATAAGAGATTGTTATCTAAGCTTGAGACGCTAGGATGTGTCAGGGGGAGTTTGCTGAAATGAATGGAGAGCTATTTAACAGATAGGGAAATGAGGACCAACATTAGAGGAACTTACTCATCGTGGCGGAAAGTTGAGAGTGGTGTGCCGCAGGGATCTGTGTTGGCACCTCTCATGTTCCTTATGTACGTGAATGACCTGCCGATAGGCATAAACTCCTACATGTCAATGTTTGCAGATGACGTAAACATTATGAGACAAATAACAAATAAAAGTAGTTGTGAGGAGCTGCAAGGGGATTTAGATAAAATATACGAATGGAGCACCAAGTGGAAAATGAAATTTAATATAAGTAAATGCCATGTGTTAAATATGGGAAGAAGTGTGAATAGACCAAATTGGGAGTACAGGATGGGAGATAATATAATTAGCAAGGCCGAAAAAGAAAAGGATTTAGGGTTGATTATACAAGATAATTTGTCGCCAGAGAAACATATTAACAAGCTCTTTAGCGGAATGTATGCAATGGCCGGGAATATGAAAGTTGCTCTGAACTACTTGGATGAGACCATGGTAGCGAAAATTATGAAGAGTATGATTAGACCAAGATTGGAGTATGCAGCAGTGGTGTGGTCCCCGCATCTAAAGAAGCATATTCACAAGTTAGAAAGAATCCAGAGAGCAGTTACTAGATTGGTTCCAAGTCTCAGAGAGCTGCCATATGAAGGGAGGCTAGACAAATTAAATCTACCGAGTCTAAAAGAGAGGAGAGAGAGGGGAGACATGATAATGATGTACAAATGCACCCGGGGGCTGGAGAGGCTGGATAGGGAGGATATATTAATTATGGATACAGGAATAACTAGAGGCCACAGCTACAAAGTAAAAAGACCTACCTGCAAGAACGATATCAGGAAGTTTAGCTTCCCCTATAGATGTATTGACAAATGGAATGGGCTGGAGGAGGAGGTGGTAGGGGCAAGGAATATCCATATTTTCAAGAAAAAATTGGATAAAAAGTAGACTGAGAGACGGGACAACACGAGCTTAGCTCAACTCCTGTAAACTACAATTAGGTAAATACAATTAGGTAATTAGGTAAATACAACATGGCGGTTGGGCCGGCGCCCATTTAGTAGCCTACCGGTATTCAGCCGTATCTGTAAATACGAATGCGAGTCACTTCGAGCGAATTCCTGATAGAGAGGATACACAATCTAACCTAATTAACCTAACCTAACTTAACTTAACCTAACCTAACCTAAATGCGCCTCCGCTCGAAGTGTCCAGATACCGTAAATACTACCGCAACTATGAATCTTGTTTCTGAGACCTAGTATATTAACCTAACCAAACAACCCAACCTACCGACAGAGATGGGCAGGTGGAGTAGACTAAAAAGCTGGTGGACAGACCTCGGGAGACAGGTGAAAATGACGTGTGTACGAATCGGTGCCGTCTATAGGAAGGTATTGGGTATATTCCTGCGAAACGGCATGCATTATATCTCAAGAACTGGGCAGTGTTATAGCATATTTGTTGTTTGTACATATATATGTATTATGTATGTTGCTTCGTAGTATACTATAAATGGAAAATATAATTGGTAAATTAATAATTAGAGGGTATCTGTGGACTCACTTTTACAATTTCCCAGCTCAGCTGGTGGGCGACGAGTGGAAGTGAGTCGAGTTGTATACTGCTATTCTATTGGTCAATAAACTGGGTGTGACGTCACGAGCGATGATGGTATATGAATGGTTGTTGTGGGAGTAAGTCACTGTCTAGACGGTGACGTCACATATTCTCGCAACATTTTAACGGGTGTAGAAATACACGTCAGTCCATATAATGAGCCTCTTTTGTTTCTCAATCCCTCTACGACGTCACATTGATTCATTTATTATCCTTGGTGTTTATAATCTCTCGGATTCGGGCCAGTCGGCCATATTTGAAATGGTGGAACTGTTGTTCAATGAATAGTGAAGTGTTTTTGCTTTATGAAAACACCTACAACATCTTCTATTTAACGGGATTACCAACGGAGCTTCCAGCGGCATTGTGTTAATTTGGCTGCAGACCATTATTGTCCAGTACACCAAGGGTAAGGGTTTTATACCGTCGTTATTTGGGTCCAAGCCTAGGCTACGATTACCACAGAATATTTAATGAATATCTTCAATACAGACTTATTTCCTTCACTTACCTCGTCAATAATAACCCATATAGGTGGAGAGGCCCTGAATTATATCAAAGAAAAAGTGATGTTGAAACATTATCTGCAATTTAGCCATGTTGATTAACTCTTAGCCCACTTAACCCCATCAGACTCATATGACGCAGAGCTTGGCAGATTAGCAATAAGAAATAGAGTTCTTTCACTCTTATAATTACCTCTTTTGGCGACCGTCAATCTTTTATGAATTAAATACCAAACCAGCGGGGGTGTGGGGGCAGCAGCCCCCACCTAATATACTAGGTTAGGTTAGGTAAGGTTGTTAGGTTACGCTAATATTACCCCTTATTTTCGTCTTTTACCCCTCAATTTCCCTGTACTTCATAGCCCTCCCCACTATCGGGGCCGTATCTTAAGATCGTAATTGTTTAATCGAAGTCCTCTTTTTCTAGTTATTAAAAACGTATTCTATGGTGTATTATATGATATATAGAAGCAATAGAACTGTTCAAATTACCTGGGAAGTGTATATTAAACAAAATACAAAACTTTGAATAATGAGGTAAGAGATAGGCTATGTGTTTTTTATCACTTTCCAACCCAAGACCAGCGGGGGTCTGGGGGCAGCAGCCCCCAGGTTACCTTAGGTTAGGTTAGGTTAGGTTATGTTAGGTTAGGGTAATGACCAGCTATGTAAATACAGTAGTGAACATTTGGTTCAGTCTGTGCTCAAAAATCCATTTTCTTTAGGAGGAGGCCATACACTAAACAATTACCGTGATGTTGAAACATTATCTGCAATTTAGCCATGTTGATTAACTCTTAGCCCACTTAACCCCTTCAGACTCATATGACGCAGAGGTTGGCAGATTAGCAATAAGAAATAGAGTTCTCTCACTCTTATAATTAACTCTTGCCGACCGTCAATCTTTTATGAATTAGGCTAAATACCAAACCAGCGGGGGTGTGGGGGCGGCAGCCCCCACCTAATATACTAGGTTAGGTTAGGTAAGGTTGTTAGGTTACGCTAATATTACCCCTTATTTCCGTCTTTTACCCCTCAATTTCCCTGTACTTCATAGCCATCCCCACTATCGGGGGCCGTATCTTAAGATTGTTGGATAATGGGGACAACTTTTTTTCCGGAGATTCTAATTAATGACAACCACTGTATAATGATGAAAACTAGCTAAAACCCCCCAAAAAAATCACGAAATAAAAGTTGGCCAGGTTCCTGGATATGTTCCTTAATTTGCATGAACAAATTGTAATAGGCCTATATAAACCTAATAAATCATATAAATAACAAATCCACAAAAATACAATCATTGAAAATAGCTGTGGTCCGTCTCCTTAATATTGACCGAAAAAACGCCCATTCTAATAAATCTCAGAGCTCTTTCGGACAGTCACAGTTTACAAACGCCTTCTTTATGCAGTGTAATAAATATTTACCCCCTGCTGGCAACATAGATGACGATTTCAATAATTCATGGGGGGGGGGTGAGGGGGGCCTCAACCTATCGTGTATCCAACATTGGCATTATAACTAAGACCATGAATAGGGCCTACACTCATTTCTCAAAATCTGGAGGAAAAAACATAACAAATAAGGGTGCGAGCCTATTCCCTATAATTACTAATATATCCGTTCATCTTGGGACGATATCGCTACTAATATACTAATCTACTAATTAGTATTGATAAATAGAAACGGTTTGAATATGAAGACGCAAATTACACAGTGCACTAATGCCATTATAATACACGTTGTGTGAAACATATACACCGCTGATGTTAAATTTACCGGGTGTAAGATTAAGCGGGTGTAATGACGACATGTTGGCCGAGGGCTGGAATGACGTCATCGCTGAGGCCCGCCTTGGCTGATGACGTCACGATAATCAACAACCAATCACAAGCAAGGATACACAACGTCTTGGCTTGGTTAATCAAGATGGCTATATTCTAGTTAATCTCCGTGTTTCAACCCCTCTCTTTCCCTGATATATTTCATACCCTCCCCAGCTATCGGGGTTTAGTATTGTTGAGGTAAGTGAAGAAAATAACTAAGAGATATGAGGATATAAATAAGGATCCTTAGTTAATGGGCAAACAAAATACGGTGACTACCGCTACATAGGATCTTACCAGGTATTGACAACCATGTTACCACAAAATTCCATTTTAGTACCATATATTTTTATTAGGTTTTGCCGAGGCTTAAAATACATTTTCATATTATGTTTAGAGCATATAAAATCCATATTTGTTTTCAAATATTGCAAAATAATTGGTGACCAACTTATTTAGTTATACTCAAATTTCTAATATCAGTTTTGGGTTCTTATCATCATATGCTTCATTGCTATATAATTTTTATCCTCGGGAAAACAAAAATATTCTTGGGATTTTTTTGGGGGGGTCATTAGGCCTAACCTAACCAAAAAACCTAACCTAACCTAACCTAATAGCCCCCAAATACATTTAGGTTAGGTTTTTTGGGGTAGGATGTAGTGACCGGGCGTACCGCCATCTTTGTTTACATTACGCGTAGTGGCGTCGGACCTTTCCCATCATGTTCCCGTCTATTTTAACCTAACCTAACCTAGTATTCATGTAGTTGTTGTTGTTGTTGTTCCCTAAGCTGCCTGGCCGAACAGCCCCGAGTCCCTGAGAAAGGCCATGGCCACGATCGGGCTTTCCCACAGAGCTCTCATTGAGTGTAGATTGTGTTGTTGGCGTAAGTGGTTGTGTGAAATGCAGTCTTCTATGATGTGTTTAATGGTATGGGGTGCTGTGTTACATCCCGGGCAGGCGTCGACAACGGAGTCATCCAGTCTCTTCTGATAGCTCAGGAGAGCTGGATGGTGTCCGCATCTCAGCCTGGCCAGGTGGACTCTGTCCTCGCGAGGAAGGGAGGATTCGGAAGGATGGATTTCGGGAGGACGTGCATGCAGCTGCGTGTTGTCTGTGAGTGAGTGGATGGATCGGTGAGAGATATGAGTATGGATGTGCTTTTGGAAGTTGGTTCGGGGTGGGCAGGGAGGGAGAGAGGGCAATAATTGTGTGTGATACCGTGTGCTGGGTGTTGTTTTGATATTTCTTGGTGTCTGTGGGTGTGTTGCCATGTACTTTAGTGGGTGGTCTTGGTTCGTGGAGGCTGCTACCAGGAATTGAGTGCCTCTCAATGTAGTAATGACAGGGGGCAAATAGCAGAAAATATAGCGTCGAAATAGACGGGAACGTAAGTGCGAGCGCGGCGATCGCCCTATGTAAACAATGATGACCGTACGCCCGAACTCTACATCCATCCCGTTTTTTGGTTAGGTTAATGAAAACAAAAAAATCATGAGATTTTTGGTTTTTTCCCGGGGATAAAAATTGTATAGCAATGAAGCATATGATGATAGGAACCCAAAGCTACCATTATAAATTTGTTACCTAGCCTATATTGCTGTGTCTTGTAAATATTTACCAGATGTAGTATTCTGGTGTATCGCTGGCTTTTTTTACATTACTTGTGTGCTTGCGTCTTGCGATCATGTTCCCGTCTATTTTGACTGCCGTGGGATAAAATAATAGGTTGCTCACCCCCCCCCCCCCATGACTCATTGTCATCATCATAGACTGTATAGCCAGCAGGGGGCACTAGACTGTATAGCCAGCAGGGGGCACTAGACTGTATAGCCAGCAGGGGGCACATAACAGTTCAAATAATGCAATCATAATAGACAGCAACGTAACGGCGAGCATTAGAGCAATAAAAACAAAGTTGGCAATACGCCCGGATACTACATCCTTCCTGTGTCAGCTCCCGGAGACTGGAATATCTTGTGGAAGAGTACCCTCGTTTTTACAGCCAAAGTCAACTACTTCGAGTTCGAGACCGTGTTAGGAGGCTGCAAGTTCGTGACATTGAGCTGAATGTTCTTCTGTGGACGGGACTGCCGATGAAGTATGGCGACTAGGGCAAGAATGTAGTTACCGGGTGTACCGCCCGTCTTGTTTACACTATGCGGACGCTCACCATCATGTTCCCGACTATTTTGACTGCCTTTGGATACAAAAATACATTACCCTAACCCAGGGGTTCTCAAACTTTTTAACCCATTGACCCCCTAATGAATTCTCACGTTTTCTGTCGACCCCCTAACTATTTTAATAAAGAAGAAAATAATGTGTCATAGTAGTATTATTAGCAAAACAGTATAATGAAAAGGGAATGCACAGGAAGATAAAATGTAGAGGTCTATATAATGTAATTCTCATTACAACATACCTATTTTACATTGTTGGCATCATTAATGGGAAGGATGTGCTTGATGGGCTTCAACAAGGGCCCTGATAATTAGGTTGGAGATTAGTGAGCTTCAGTCGTAGGTTACCACGTTCTTCCAGGCTCAGTCTGCTCCTCTGTTTTGTTAGAACTGCATTCGCATGACTAAAGCCAGCTTCAACCCTGTATGAACTTGGGAAAGCAAGTAAAAATGGCTCAACCACTGCACACAGCTGAGGATATTTTGCAACATTGTTCTCGTTGGTCCAAAATTCACTGAGGCTTTTTCTTCTGAACCAGGCACTTGCTTCGAGGTCCATAGTAATTTCAGTAAGCTCTTCTTGCTGGTGTAAGTCAATGTCTGCATTCCCCTTTTCAACATCAAATGGTGCTAGGATCCATTCAGGCACATGCATATTCTCCAGGTCTTCAAAACGCACTTTAAAGTCTTCCATTAATTTGTCCAGATGAGTCATGTACATTTCTAGGTCACCATCTGAAATGCTTGCACTTGGTACTTTATGCAAATTTGAAAAGTACTTGAAATCTCTACGTGCCAGTGAAGCCCTAAACAAGCTCAATTTGCCATGGAATCCCAGTAGAACTGTTCTGGCTTGAATAATAGTAACATCTTTACCTTGCAGCCGTTTTTGTGTTTCATTAAACTTTTAATATAAATCTGCCAAATAGAATAGAGCATTTTTGCAACTTTTCAACTCTTCACATAAATATGGGTCCACATCTGCCAAAAACTGTACAGTAGAAATGTACAATTCTACAAGTCTTTGCAAGCTGTGACCCCGAGACAGCCACCTTTCCTCAGTGTGAAGGAGTAATTGGTTATGTATGTCATCATTCTCTCCACATAGCAATGCAAACAGTCGTGAGTTAAGAGGATGAGCCTTGATTTTGTTAATTGCTTTGATGCACACTTTCAAGACATCATGCAGTTCACCACTAAGTTTCTTGGCTACAAGATGCTGCCTTTTCCTTGAGTAAACTTGCAAATCCTCTGTAGCGGCCAATCATTGCTGGTGCACCATCAGTAGCTAGTGCAGTAATATTACTAAGTGGTATACAGGTATTATGCTTTTCAAAGTACTGCTGCACACACTGCAAAATTGTTTCACATTTTGAATCAGCTGTGAGGTACTTGGCAAATAAAAATTAATCAATGATGCACTTTTGACTTCGACTGTAATACCTCACATAGGCCATGAGCAGATTTGAGCTGCCAAAAGTCGATTCATCGAGTTGTAGAGAGAACTTACTATCTTGAAGCTCAGATACCAGAGTTTTTTTCCACATCATCTGCCATTTCATCAACTCGTCTTTGCACTGTACTGTTACTTAATGGCAAATTTTTAAGAACAGAATGAGAATCTTTTTTCATAACAGTTCTATCACTTCTTTAATGGCTGGAATTATGATTTCCTCACCAAGAGTATGAGCTTTCCCTTTCTTAGCTATGAGGAGGGAGATGTTGTATGATGCTTTCAAGCCTCCTTCAGTATCAGCACTGGCAGGTGCCTTGAAAAAATTCTTGAGATTCGGTCTTTTTTTCATTTTTTCTTTCAGTGCTTGGAAATAATCAAGGTTTTTATTTTTCTTATCAGAGTGAACCCTTTCAAGGTGGTCCTTCATTTTTGCAGGTTTCATGGCATCATTACTGAAAGTCTTTTCGCACAATAGGCACAGTGGCATGGTGTCATTGGTAAATGAAGTAATGAATCCATATTTCAAATAGTCTTGTGAATACTGCCGGCACTTCATCTTAACATCAGGAGCAGCCATGATTATATCTACTACACACAATTTTCAATTTTGTCACAATAATTAGTCCGTGGACAACACTCATGCAAGCTGAGAAGGTACTGAATCACTGGCACTCGTAGCCCCGTCCCCGTCACACTTGCGTCAGTACGGAAAGCCGACAGGAATAATTCACGTACGCTTGTACAGAGAGTGAGAGACGGGAAGAGGGATTGATGGAAGGCAGTGTTGTCAGATCTCATGAAATATCTGGAGATCTACTGAAATTTGAACCTAAGCTCAAAATTTAAGGAATTACTATAATAACAATATCTGCAGAAGTTTTAAGTGTTAGAGATTTACAAATTATTGTTAAGAAATTAAATTTAAAGGTTAAAAGGGTCTCTTCAACGGTCAACCCCTAGTTACCTAGTATATATTCTATCCCATGCAATCGACCCCCTAGTATAGTCATAGACCCCCTTATGACCCCCTGACTATTCATCGACCCCTTGGGTTGTCCCATCGACCCCTGGGGGTCGATATCGACCACTTTGAGAACCCCTGCCCTAACCAAACAACCTAACCTAACCTAACCTAGTATTATAGATTTATAAGTACCGGTATTTATTTTATTAAAAGTATTTATAGATGATTTATGTTGTATGTCGGTAGTGGTACACCCGGTAACTACATCCATCCCAAATGTAGTTACCGGGTGTACCGCCGGTCTTGTTTACACTACGCGGACGCTCACCATCATGTTCCCGTCTATTTTGACTGCCTTTGGATACAAAAATACATTAGCCTAACCAAACAACCTAACCTAACCTAACCTAGTACAGGTATTATTTTAT
Organism: Paralithodes platypus; assembly: GCA_032716605.1. Taxonomy (NCBI): domain Eukaryota; kingdom Metazoa; phylum Arthropoda; class Malacostraca; order Decapoda; family Lithodidae; genus Paralithodes; species Paralithodes platypus. The sequence continues at coordinate 16,069,098 of CM064576.1, read as the reverse complement.
TATAAGTATTTATAGATAATTTATGTTGTACAGTCAGGACCCCCAATTCGCGAGAATAGGGGTGACAGGAGGCATCGCGTATTGCGAATTCGCGTATTGTGGAACTAACTTTAAATGGGAATAATTAGATTGGGTGACATCTCTCAATTATGGCCTATTTTCGACATTTTTGGCTCTACAGTACAGTCTATATCTTGTATTAATTAAAATGTAAAACTTGCAAACTAAACAAACCAAAATTGGGACAAGGACAATATAAAGTCAAATTAAATTATCAAAATCGCTATGTGGAAACAACGCTTACTAAAATGAAAATTATTAAATAAAAGAACACAATCCACCACATAGGGTGTACATCACTACATGAGCAAGTTAATCTGTTTCCCAAGCAAACCAAGAACAACAAGAACAACAATGAATAAAAATATGAAACCTTACCTTAAAATTAGTAGTAGATAGGCTAGGACTAGGACCGTAGGACTTCACGATTTTCTCCAACTTCTCCCTCCCTGACCAAATCGTACGAACAGTTTACTCTGACAAGCCTATTGCACAGTTTCCTTCTCCTTTTTTCTTGCGATCCAACACTTCCACCTTCATTTTGTGTGTTATCTTCTTATATTGGCGTGGCATGGCGAAAAAAGTGGCAGGCACTACAAACGTTTGGTCACTCCGCACAGCTTTGAGCGGGACTGTGGGAGGGAGGGTAAGCGGGAGGGAAGGCAGGCGTATGCCCGTCTTCTCTTTTTCGGAGCTACGCCTGGGCCTCGCGAAACGTAGACGTGCTCGCGTATCAAGCGGGAATAGCGGATTTGGCCCCTTCTTAGCTCTCGATTCGTGTATTGTGGTACCACCTCGCATAATTAATGTTTAATTAATTAATGTTATTTTCGAGGGGTAACTCGTGTATTAGGGTTTTCGCGCATTGTGGAATCGTGTATTGGGGGTCCCGACTGTATGTCGGTAGTGGTACACCCGGTAACTACATCCTTCCCGCGACTAGCCCTATCAAGATTACAGTGTGTATACCGGCACCTTTTGCCAATGGGTATTATTGCCATTGTCTAATGTCCCTCTGACAACTTGTGGTTAAAGGCCAAACAGCTGTGCTCCACCCGGGGGTCCTTTCTCACTACCAAGAATACCAAGACAGAGTGTCAAACGAAAGCCAAATCCTTTCTTTTCGATCCTTATTTGGCTTATTAGTGTAGCCTATATACAAAGATAAAATTGTGGTATATACCTGGTATTTCAAATTATGTTTTTGGAAGTGATAAAATGGCCAAAGAAATGCTATTTATGTTAATTTTCAGTAAGAGTTGTGTTATCGGGCGCACCTCCTCTCTCTCCAACACCCCTTCTCCCCTCTTAACATTCTTCTCTGAGCTAGTGCCTGTATAGAATCGTAAGATTCAGAGTCGTAAAGATTCCGGGACGAGCTCAATAATGGCGGATCCCCAGATTGGCCGTGGTGATTGCATTTAAACACATAAGGTACAAAAGTTACAAAAAGTACCACTACCGACATACAGCATAACTCCTCTCTAAACATTAACCTAACTTAACCTAACCTAGTATTCATGTAGTAATGAGAATACTAGGTTAGGTTAGTTAGGTTAAGTATTTATAGATGATTTATGTTGTATGTCGGTAGTGGTACGCTCGATAACACAACTCTTATCTAATTTTCTTATTTCCTTCTCATATTCATCCAAGTCTTCAAACAAAATTGCTTCGATAAATGGCTAGGGGGTCTATGAATGGCTAGGTGAGGAACGTTTCATAAGATGTAGACCCATCTCTATGTGAAAAGGTGTAAGAATGCTCTGTTCCATTTTGCAGACCTATATTCAAAGTTTAATAAGGTACCATACAGAAACGTCTGCAGGGTAAAAATGTTACCATTATTCAGGCCAGGACAATTCTACTGGGCTTCCAAGGCAAACTAGGCCTGTTTAAAGCATCAATGGCACATAGAGATTTTCAGTAATTTTCGAACTCACAACAGTTGGGAGAAAGTGAAAGCATTTCAGATGGTGACATAGAAACATACATATCACACCTGGACAAATTGATTGAAGACTTTAAACTGCGCTTTGAAGATCTGGAGAAAATGCAAGTGCCTGAATGGATTCTTACACCATTTGACTTGGAAATACAAAATGAAGACATTGACTCTATTACTACTAATATTAAGGTACTGTACATATATAATTCCACATATTTACTGTATCATAATATGCATGTAATACGTTTCTTTTTTCATAACATATTATATTATTCTTATTTTTAAATGTTTGGGGGTCGATGAATAATTTGAAACTTCATTAACCTCTCCGCGGCGCACAGGGGGTTTTCTACAGGGTAAGACTGTGCGCACCTATGATGATTTTGGGACCTATTGCCAATTTCGATAAAAAGTACATCATCGTGTAGGGAATGTTTGCGTGCATCGGCCCATATATATTTGACCCCCCAAAAAATGTCTGGGGGGGGTAGGGGAACGGTCCGTAGTTGAAAAATGTGGAGCGAATGGCACCGCGCGGCTAGATTGTCATCGAGCGGCGAGATTTCCCTGCCGAATATTTACGCGCGCAGGGGATAGAAGGAGAGGGAGGAGGGGGTGGGTTACCGCGTATTATCACGTATATCTCCTTTTTCGAGCCCTTTTAGGCTATTTAGAGTATGTATACATGTGTAGGGCACCCATATAACAATGAATATGCCTCATAGTGACCAAAAATTGCAATATATAAGGGAATTATAAGAGAATATTTAGGCGGGAATGAAGATGTGTTGGAGGTTTGGCGGCAATTTATGAGCTGAGAGTGTGGTTTACGCCATACATATCACGTATATCTTGTACGTAGAGCACTGTCACGCTATAATACAGACTTGTACGTATGTATACGTGCCATATATCAAAATATATACCGCATATAAACCAATTCATGCGATATTTACGCACATTATCAATGAGTTTCTATGCGTGAACCAAGGTGTGAGTGAGTTGTGGTGGGAATGAAAGGGGGAGAGGGTGTGTTACGCCATAAATATCACGTCAATCTTGTATTTAGAGCACTCTCATGCTATAATAAAGACGTGTACATATGTAGGCGTCCCATATAACAAGGAATATACCGCATATAGCCCAATTGATGCGATATTTACGCAAATTGTGAATGTGTTTCTAGCAGACGGAAGCCTGAAAGGGGGGGGGGGGGGTGGGGGGGGGGGAGGGAGGCATGCAGGGGTGCAGTGAGTGAGTGAGTCGTGGAGAGATGGAAGTCAGGCAGATCTCTAGATAGATAACCAGCTTAGTGATAATTGTGGAGGCGCCCCAGGCGTATTGATGTTTGGTATTTTGACCCTTATGTCTACCAGATGGCTGGTGTTCGTTGCCATCAACAGGTCTACAATAACATGAGTCAGGAATGGAGAGAGAGAGAGAGAGAGAGAGAGAGAGAGACTGAGACATGCGTATGTCGTACATATAAATGGACTTCAGAATTGCATTTTTATGCAAGCAGACATTGCATTTTAGACACATGTGAAGTACCACAGAAACATGTAGGCCATTGACTGTAAATAAAGTACTATATTTATAGACCACCAGCGACGGTGCTGAGTCAACACAGGCAGATTGCCTGTTGTGATAGAGGGCTAAATATAGACTGGTGTCTCCTTACACCTGCGAAAGGGTAGATTGCCACCAGAGAAACGTTTACTTATTTATTTCGAAGTAATATGCAATCTAAATGTATATTCGAGACCTACTGCAATTATTTGTATGACAGTCATGACTATGTATAATCCAATATACGCGCGTAGGCGAGACATAAGAAAGCTGGTTGAGCAATTTTCGACACCCACACAGTTATTATTCATTTTTATTTACAATATTATACAATACAAATGTATTTGTGAAGAGTATTTTATCCATTATTGTATTTATACCAATTTTGTTCCCAGACAGAGCTGCTGTAGCTGGAGAATCAAGGAGCGGCAAGGGTCACCTCGTGACCGCCTGACCGTGTGAAAATGAGTGGAGTCACACTGAGAGGGGCAATTTTGCTGAGTGTTTGGGCAATTTTTGACAGAATAAAGTTATATAATTACTAATTCTTGACAGAGACAAACTATTATAAACCTTGGCATGATATAATTGATAATCCCATCAATTTACAAACGTAAATTGGTGGGATAATTCATTTTTTTTTGTATATTGTCATTTCGATTGTAGACACGAAGTTTTGAGTGATATTTGGTATGAGCTCCTGTGGCATGGTTGGTAAGGTCGCGGACTGGAAAACTCAAAGTGTCGTAGGGTAGTGGGATCGAATCCAGGAGGGGGTTATGGGGAAGGTTTTATATTGTCTAGAAAAATTTTATAAATTTTTTTTTTTACAAGATCATGCCATTGTATTCAAACAATATGAAATATTCATAGAATATATCATATTGTAAGAATACAATGACATGACCTTGTTTTCTTTTTTTTTTTTTTATTGTTTTATTTTATTATCATAGTAGGTTTGACATGATTTATTGAAACATATTTATTTTTGTACAATTCATTTGAGGTAAGAAAATAATTATATACACATTACTTAGGCTAATAACAAACATATATATTGATATACTAAAAAAATAAGGCATATTACATGTAAATCTTTGAAACTTATAAACTAAATAATGAAACATACAATTATATAATGTAAAAGCTATATCACAGGGACATCTTTGGAACTTATACATTATATAATATATATGTTACATTATGAGGTAGCGTGATCAATTAGGTCAGGTCAGGTAAGGTAGGGCGCGAGTCCAGGGCAGGGCAGGGCAGGAGGCGAGTCCAGGGCAGGGCACGGGGCGAGTCCAGGGCAGGGCAGGGCAGGGCAGGGGCCGACACTCAGTAGTTCTTGAAGGTGTGGTAGTCCCTGAAGCAGTCACCCAGGCAGAGTGCAACTTTGCACTCGGCGCACATTGAGGTGACTCTTTTGGTCACATGGGGTTTCCTCACACTGGAGCTGCAGACGGTGCACTGCACCTGCCTGTGACGAGTGCCAATCAGCTCGGTGTTGGTTGTGTAGTGTCTTTCGACACCCAGCTGGATGCGGTCAGGAACGTGATCCCCACGCCATGCCGTACGTCTGTGAGTGGTGGTGGCATACTTCTCCAGGAGTTGGTAGGAGACGTTGTACACGAACTCCCGGAATTTCAGCTTCTGGTTTGGGGCCATATCCTTCTTCACCAACCACAAGTTGTAGGCGTTCAGCATCGTTATGTCAACTAGGTGGAGGAAGAGCTTGTGATACCACTTCACAGTCTTCCTCAGACACTCAACACCTGACAGCTGACAGTCAGACTTGTCCACCAGGCGCATGTTTTTGGTGTAGTCCACTACCATGTCGGGCTTGTAGATTGTCTTCCTGGTTCGGTAGTGGATTTTGCCAGAATCCACCTGGGCACCTGTGTGGACGGTGGAAAGCAGGTGGACGTCTCGCTTATCCTTCCACTTCAGGGCTATCAGTTTCCCACACTTCTCGAGCTGCTTGTATTTCTGCCCCTTTCGTCGCCTTCTTCGCACATGCCTCTCGCGGTGTTCCTGGGCCAGGTCGTCTTCTGAAGGTGTGTCACTGGAGGAGGCATCTGTGAGAGGAATGACATCACCTGTGAACTTTGGCATAAACTTTCTTGTCTTTCTGACAGTCCCACATGACCCCGTTTGGTTGTCATAAAGAAACTGGCAGAGAGCAGGAGAAGTATACCAGTTGTCAGTGTAGATGATGTGGCCTTTGCCCAGGTAAGGTGCCAACATTTTCCTGACGATGGCACCTGACATGCCCATGGGGTCATTGGCAGCGGCTTTCGGTATGTCAATGTCAGTGCCTGTATACACGATCATGTCAAGCACTATTCCAGTTTCACAGTCGCACAACACGAAGAGCTTGATTCCGAACCTATGCCTCTTCAAGGGGATATACTGCTTGAAAACAAGACGTCCTTTGAAGAGCACGAGCGACTCATCAATCACCAAATTGAGGAAGGGGTAAAAGTATTTCCTATACCTCTCCAACAACATGGTGAACACCTCCCGAACTTTCCATATCCTGTCAATCCTGTTAGGATTTTCGTTGTCTGCAAAGTGCATAAATCTTAGCAGCAACAAAAATCTGTCACGAGTCATGAACTTATTGAAAGTTGGGGTGGCGATGAGAGGGTCGTGCTTCCAGTAGTGTTGCAACACATGCTTCTTGATCAGAGGCATGAGGAACAACAAGGCAAAGAACGTCAGAAATTCTGCCACAGTCGTATCCACCCAGCCTCGTATTCTCGCTTTTGGAGAAAGGACGTCCAATCTGCCAAACACCCACCTGTAGTAGGCGTTTGTTTGGGCAACGATGTACGTCATTACCTCCATGTCGAAAAAAGCGAGGAAGAAGTCGCTTTCGTTCGCTTGATCATCACAGGGCCAGTTGTCAGTTGTTCCTGACGTCCCAGGATTGAACTGGGGCACGTCAGGTACAAAATTGACCCCGTCAGACCAATCGAACGAAGGCATGCCAGGGATCGGAATGTCGTCTGCGTCTTCTTCTGCGTCTGAAATATCGCTTCCATGGTCGCGATACAGCACTTCATCATCATTACCCTCCTCTTCACTCGACAGACGATGCCCTTCCTCGTTTTCGTCACCGACGTCGGACTCACTCCCACTGTCCACTCCCAAATCCCCCCACCCTTGGTCCCGTGCTAGGGCTTCGTCGTCGAAACCCGGGCTGCCAATGTCCTGCGAATCACCATCAAACAGCAGGGCGGCATACTTAGATGGTGTAAGAGTTTTCCGGGTCACTTTGGCACGTGCGGGAGTCTTATGGACAGGGACAGCAGAGGTGGTGGCAGGGGCGGCGGCAGGGGCGGCGGCGGCGGCGGCGGCAGGGGCAGCAGTGGTGCGTGGCCTTGATGGCAAGATGATGGTGCCTGTCGCCCTTCTCTCTGTTCCTTGGGCAGGGGCGGCAGGGGCGGCAGGGGCAGCAGGGCCGGCAGGGACACCAGGGCCAGCAGTCGCTTTCCCAGTCGCTTTCCCTCTCCCTTTCCCCTTCCCCTTCCCTGTTCCTTGGGCAGGGGCGGCAGGGGCGGCAGGGGCGGCAGGGGCGGCAGGGGCAGCAGGGACACCAGGGCCAGCAGTCGCTTTCCCAGTCACTTTCCCTCTCCCTTTCCCCTTCCCCTTCCCTGTTCCTTGGGCAGGGGCGGCAGGGGCAGCTGGGCCAGGGGCGGCTGGTGGTGGTGGTGGTGGTAGGGGCACTGTGGCTGGCGTACGGGTTCTCTTCCCTACGCCCGTGCCTTTCATTTTTCCTGCCCCCGCAGGTAATGCAGCCCTAGGGCGGCCTCCTGCGTCGCTGGTACCGGTGGCAGGGGTGGCAGGGGTGGCAGTGGTGGTGGTAGTGGTTGTTGCAGTGGCCTGGGTCGTGGTGGCAGTGTCCCGAAAGACCAATGACCTCTGTGCCATTGCCCTGCTTGCACGTGTTTTACGTGCTTTTGGTGCTGGTGATTCGTCCTCTGAGCTGTAGGGCGTGTCGTACTGGTAGCTAGGGTCTTTGGCAGCCACCCTCTGCCTTCCACGGCGGCTAACACCACCAGAAGGAGGGCTGGTTGTGTCATCAGGGAGCGAGCGTGAGGGACGTGTAGGCTCCATGACTAGTGCGTGGTTACTGGCGCGGTGGTGCTTGCACGAGTGCGGGGCGAGCGTTTGGCGGGGTGGTATCGAGAGTTGACATGTAGTACAATACCCACACCAATTTTCAGCCGCCTGGCTATAAACGCGCGGTTTTGGTACGTGTTCAAAGTCTCTGCTCTTAAGAGTCTACCCGCAGTGCGCCGGGGGAACTCTTAAGAGTCTCCCCGCAGCTCCCGGGTTAAGGGGTCAATGACCTGAAGAGTTTGGGAATCCCTGTACTAGGTAAGGTTGTTGTTGTTGTTCCCTAAGCTGCCTGGCCGAACAGCCCCGAGTCCCTGAGAAAGGCCATGGCCACGATCGGGCTTTCCCACAGAGCTCTCATTGAGTGTAGATTGTGTTGTTGGCGTAAGTGGTTGTGTGAAATGCAGTCTTCTATGATGTGTTTAATGGTATGGGGTGCTGTGTTACATCCCGGGCAGGCGTCGACAACGGAGTCATCCAGTCTCTTCTGATAGCTCAGGAGAGCTGGATGGTGTCCGCATCTCAGCCTGGCCAGGTGGACTCTGTCCTCGCGAGGAAGGGAGGATTCGGAAGGATGGATTTTGGGAGGACGTGCATGCAGCTGCGTGTTGTCTGTGAGTGAGTGGATGGATCGGTGAGAGATATGAGTATGGATGTGCTTTTGGAAGTTGGTTCGGGGTGGGCAGGGAGGGAGAGAGGACAATAATTGTGTGTGATACCGTGTGCTGGGTGTTGTTTTGATATTTCTTGGTGTCTGTGGGTGTGTTGCCTTGTAGTTTAGTGGGTGGTCTTGGTTCGTGGAGGCTGCTGCCAGGAATTGAGTGCCTCTCATGTCCAGATGGTCTTTGACTTTGAGGATTTTGGTTTTTTGATGTAGGTGATCTGTGGGTGAAGTGGCCGAAGACAAAATCAACGACCAGTGGAGGAAAACCGGATGCTGGCCGCGGGGAGCAGTTTCGGGAGCCAAACCGTCACAACCATCCCCTGCCCCCTCTCTGGGGGCACGGGTCCTTGGAGCGGCTTCGGTCGCGCCGGGAATTTCCACTAGGTAAGGTAGATCAAGAACCAAGAAATTTACTATGGCAAGTGCTGTGATGTTAGCGGTTGTATCACCTCTTCATTTACATTACGCTTGCAGTTACGACCATTTTTTTTTCTCCGAAATTGAGGCATGAATCATCAAAATACCCTTCCTTAACACTTCCGCTGTGGGCATATTTCCGCTATAATAGGGCTCATTCAGGCACTCCTGATTGATTAAGCAAGTGTCTGAATGAAATGTATTCAGCCAAAAACTAGAAGATAAAGCTTCGAAATGACACCAAAACAAGCTTTGTAGCGCGCGGGGTTCACCAGCAGCGCTACCATAGACATTTGCTAAGTACTGTACTGAGTAATTATCACTAATGTCTCACTACATTTGCCTTTGGCAGTGCTGTATGTCTAGCGAGAGTATGGCTCATACTCCTCAGTGTACCGACCGGGCTGGAGAGAGGATGGATGGCCTGCCGCGCTCCCGCTCACTTGCTTTCGATTCTACAGGCTTTAACCCTTAACCCGGGAATGGCGAGTGAGGGGGTAATGAACTAGCTCCCCATGGGCGAGCATATGGGCTCCATTCAGGCCTATAATGGTAATTTTATGATAAATATCGTTATTACCTATTTATATGAGCCTATTTTACCTTCACTATGAAGATAGTAACCTGTAACAACAATCAAACAAGTGAAAATATATTTTTTTTGGTCAAAATCGCAAATATAGATGGACCAGCCCATTCATGAATTTTGGAGAAAATTGAGGCAACCCCTCCCTCCACGAGGCCTCAAGCCACACTGAGCCTACTCATACACACACTCGCTTGTGTAACACACCTGCTAGGCACGTAAGCACATCCCCCACACAGTTTGCTAATGTTAGCACAAAAATATACCAACAAGTTAGGGGATAACAGGGAAAATAGGTGATAATTGAAGGGGGAGGGGAAAGGGAGGAAGGAGGAGTGATATGAGGTATAGGGAATTTTTTTTTTTTTTTTTAGTGCTGTTTAAATGGTATTGTTAGGCCTCCCTCTTAAGGGGAGCGTCCGGTATTTACTCCAGAACGTGTCAGTGGATTTTGTCTGTATTTCATAATATTTGGTACACGTATAGGGGACCTAAAAACTAAGAAATTTCAAAAAATTTAATTCTCTAGGACAATTATTTTTTGAGTTAGGTGAGAATTAGTGTGTAAATTTATGACTGTTTAAAATCAAAATCTCATTTAAATGTTGTTGTTTAATTGTTTCAATGCATTGGGGGTACGGTACTAACAATAGGTGTAGTTTCAATTGTCCGTGTTTACTTTTTCCATTTTGTATCTAATTGTAGAATGAGGGCATTTAAAATTAGGTGACAAATGTCTCGGGGTGGTGTGTCGAAATGGGAAATAAATAAAAAAAAAAAGGGCAACGTAGAGTTGTAGATAATTTCATGCCCTTTCCAATGACACCCGAATCATTGTTGTAGCATGTTTGGTTACGTCAGAATAGCGCCGACGAGTGAACTTTCTTACGTGAGGTACTAAGGCGGGAGAGCGGTGGCAAACCAGCCAGCCAGCCGCACCCTACCTGTCACGCGGAAAGCAGCACACTGTTCTTTCTCCACCACCACCACCACACCCTCGGTGTTACCAGGATAGAGATAGCAGATACTGCTAGGGAAAATATCTACGAACGTCATATTTTCACCAAAAATTCATGGTTTTCGTTTTTTTTTTTTTGCAGATCCGAAACCCATAATGCATTTTCTACGCGTCTGCGCGACCCGCAAAAGTTTGAAACTAGCCCAGAAATAATATGCTTCCAGATGGAATATTGCCTCAGGATTTTAACTGAAGACAGAGGGATGGGTGATGATGCCATATATCGGGTTGCGCAATATTGCCGTTTTGAGCACTTTTCCGACTCAAACCGGACGCTCTCCTTAACCCTCCAGCCCCGGCTATGTATTATATATATATTCCTCGAAACCCGGGTGTTTTGGCCGAAAAATGTCTAGGCTAGGCTACCGTATATTTGTTAATCAGACTGCTTCCCGCATTCCCGCACATCCCCAAGCGTAGCTGTGTTATTTACCTGTAGAATGGCATTAAGTAGAGCTCTCTAAGTCAACTGGTTGAGTTGTGATGATGATTTCATTGGAGATAACTTTATGGCCAAAACAGCCACTTTACACTACTTTTCGATACTTAACAACAACATACAGGCACACACGAACAAGCGACGCTCTCCTTCTTGTGGCCGGAGATGCGGGGCGTCAGTCCAGCCGGCTGTTGTTTACATGCGTCGGACCGACGCCTCGCACACGAAGCTCACAGGCTTTCAACCACTGGGCGTTCAAGAGCCCTTCCGGGTACCTGTTATATGCTTTTTTATGGGCGTTCAAGAGCCCTTCCGTGGTGAGAGGGTTAAGAGCTTTGCCGCCGCCCAGTAAAACCTCTTAAGAGCTTTGCTGCCGTTTACGGGTTAAAGAGCGGCGCCCGGCTATAGCCGGGCGCCAATTTGCAGCAAGTTAGGAGCATTATTAAGTCTTTTAACCCTTCCTCCCCGGGCTGTCTTAGCTAATGACGGTCGCCCCTACCCGGGCGATATGGCCGAAAAATGTCTAGGCCTAGGCTACCGTATTTATGTTTATTTTCACTGCTAGAACTTTCCCACTCATCTATAATCGTAGTGCGGTTTTCAATCTGTGTTTTGGCATTGAGTAGAGCTCTGTAAGTCAACTGGTTCAGTTGTGATGACGATTTCAGTGGAGCCAATATGGGGGCTTTTTAGACACTAATTTCGTCATGACGTCAGAACAATAACATTGAGGAGTCTTCTCCTTCTTGTTTTCGGAGGTGCGGTGACGAACGCTGGGGTTTGTTGACATACTTCGTACGCACGGCGTTCGGACCAAGCTTAATTAGGCTATTAAGCTCATGCCTTAGATAAGGCATACCGGGTAGCGGCCCTTCTTTCGTGCTGTCCTTACCTAAGGCAGCCCGGGTAGGAAGGGTTAAAGGGTTAAAATAGAGTGCAAATGGCCAGGAGCCAGACATGGGCATGATTATAAAAAAATATTATGATTTAATTTTGATTATCATCCGGAATAATTTTTGATTATGATTAGATTATGATTACTCGTTTTTTCCTTTTTATGATTATGATTATTTCGCTTTATGTATTTTTGATTATGATTAGATTTTTTCTATTATTGCTTGATTATGATTAGATTATGATTATAATCACATTTTATTGTGATTACTTGTACACAGTAATGATTATTATTAAGGTCATTTTTGTGTTCAGTTATACATTAGTCAACAGTGTTTTGTATTGCAATTGACACTAGCTTAAAGGAAACCACATCTAATTGGTGCATTTTGCTTCTTTATATTTGAGTAATATAAATAACTACACTGTATTTAAATCACTTACAAACTATTGTTATAAACCACATCTAATTGGTGCATTTGGCTTCTTTATATTTGAGTAATATAAATAACTACACTGTATTTAAATCACTTACAAACTATTGTTATAAACCACATCTAATTGGTGCATTTGGCTTCTTTATATTTGAGTAATATAAATAACTACACTGTATTTAAATCACTTACAAACTATTGTTATAAACCACATCTAATTGGTGCATTTGGCTTCTTTATATTTGAGTAATATAAATAACTACACTGTATTTAAATCACTTACAAACTATTGTTATATATATCAAGGGAGACAAACATGTACAAACATGTTAGTTAGTGTCATGCTTTGCAAACATGCTTGGACCTGGAACATATATATATGAAATTGGCTAATTTATTTAGGAGAAATAGAATTGCTACATGGAAAATACAATGAAATAATCACAATAATCACAATTTAATCATTGATTATTATGAAGAAAAATATGATTATGATTTGATTATGATTAAAGCTGCAGCTTCATATTTGATTATGATTAAAGCTGCAGCTTCATATTTGATTATGATTAAAGCTGCAGCTTCATATTTGATTATGATTAAAGCTGCAGCTTCATATTTGATTATGATTAAAGCTGCAGCTTCATATTTGATTATGATTAAAGCTGCAGCTTCATATTTGATTATGATTAAAGCTGCAGCTTCATATTTGATTATGATTAAAGCTGCAGCTTCATATTTGATTATGATTAAAGCTGCAGCTTCATATTTGATTATGATTAAAGCTGCAGCTTCATATTTGATTATGATTAAAGCTGCAGCTTCATATTTGATTATGATTTAATTATGATTATACCTGTTGCTTAACTTTTGATTATGATTTTTTTTATTAATAATCATAATCATGCCCATGTCTGCCGGGAGCGCAGCGGACCACACGTCCGACTCCCAGAGCCTACTGCCCACTGACTCACCCTCCCTGTGTTCTCGAGAGGCCGGCAGTGTAGCCAGTAGTGAGCGTAGCTGGAAAAAATATGCCGCTATACGCTAAACTCCCATGTTGGTGGTACCACTGTCTGAGAACGACGAGTGCTACGTAGCTCGTTCTGGTCTCATTTTGAAGCTTTTAGCGCCTAGTTTTTTTGCTGAATACATTTCTTTTCATGCAGATACTTGATTTATCATTCAGGAGGGCCTGAATATGCCCAAAATAGCCCAGAACCCCCCGCTAGACGAGGGTTAAAAGACTGTAAATTGCCATGTCGTTCCGGAACGTCTCCGGCAGCCAATGGGTTAATCTAACTTATCCTAGTACGGTACTGTGCAGTATTATTAATGGTGGCTGCTGCTGCCACACCCCTGCTGAATAGCCCATTACTGGAAGAACCAATGTAAGTCTGTTAATACAAAAATGCAAAAGATTAATGCAAAAGACTACTTCCGCGGATTCTCCCAAGTTCAGGCTCGGAAGTGTGAATGTTGGCACAGTGAGGAGAAAAACTGGTGAGATTGCGGAAATGTTAGAGAAACGCAAAGTGGATGCATGTTGTGCCTAGGAGACTTGGTGGTGGTGGTGGGGGGGTGGTCGTTCAAATCTTTAGGCCATCTATTTTTTCTAGCGTGAATTTAATAGGTGGTGTTGTTAACATACTTTATCATGTGTTTCAGGTCAACCTGCGTTTGATCTTGGAGAGTGGGAAGCTTCAGTCCCAGCGAGTCAGCGGGGGACATAGCCCAACTTATCTTTGATAACTGGCCGGAGGGTAAGTTGCACTCATTTACTTTGTAAAGTTAGTTAGTTCAGATATTTTACTCCCTTTAGTTGTTGTTCCCCAGGCTGTCTGGCCGAACAGCCCCAAGGTCTCGAGCAAGGCCAAGGCCATAAACGAGCGCCCCCACAAAACCCTCCCTGCTTACCACTAACAAAGCCCGGGTGACCGAAGCCACTCCAAGGCAGGGAGCTAGGGAGGGTGCAGAAACGCCCGGGAAACCAAAGCCCCACCCAAGGCCCTGTGCCTCTCAGCAATTATGAAGGGAAAGTTGAGGGGCAAGGGAAAAATGTGACGCTTTGGCTCCCAATCTGCCAACTTCTAGGTTGGCAGTAGGGAGGTCAAACTACGGAAAAGACGTTGTCACTTGAGATCTAGAAGATATAAAGTAAAAGGAACAGTCAGAGTAAGCTATGGGTATGACAGAGATCGCTCAGCTCTCACTCTGATAGACCAGCCCATCACCACGGGGCCGATTGTAACATCTACTACCTGCCAAGCGGGCATATTTACCCTAAACGAGCTTCATTCCATGCTCTTTTTCATGCATAAAGAAGAGCCAGAGACTGGATGACTCCGTCGTCAACACCTGCCCGGGTTGTAACACAGCACCCCATACCATTAAACACATCATAGAAGACTGCATTTCACATAACCACTTACGCCAACAACACAATTTACACTCTTTGAGAGCTCTGTGGGAAAGCCCGACCGTGGCCATGGCCTTCCTTAAGACCTTATTAGCGGGCTAGGCGGTCTAGCGGACCGTAGCGCCCAGCGGGGTATTTTTACCCTAAATAGGGTTGTTTACGTGATCATTTTCATGCCTAAATAAGACCCAGAGCGTAAAGCAAGTATCGATCCCTGAAAGGGCGTAAACAGAGCTTTCCAATGACACCCGAACCATCCTTGTACGACCGCTGGTTCTTTGCAACGATCGTGCAACACGAGTGCAAAAACCATGTAATTAGGTACTTTCCCTACATAATTCCCTGTGTAGGCGAGTGAAGGGTGGGAGCCACCTCAGTTGGTCCACCGCGGTGGTCGTGAGTGATCATAGAGTTGTTAGGCTCCTCACACCGCTCAGCTCTCTCTCTCAGCAACATTACGTGCTGAAAATGGCGCACGACATAAGTTGTGAACCGCCACTTAGTCCAAATTTATTTCACACGACATAAGTTACGCGCCGATAGTTAGGGGTTAAGGACTCGGGGCTGTTCGGCCAGGCAGCTTAGGGAACAACAACAACAACAACAACAACAATTATGTATCCGTGAAAGGGCGATAATAGAGCTTTCCAATGACACCTGAATCATCCTTGTACGACCACGGGCTATCCTGTAGCGATCGCGCAACGAGAGGTGAAAAACCCTAAAATAATGTAATTTCCCCAGTTTTTCCCTGGTCTCGCGAGGCCGTGGGTGTGGAATGTTGCAGTGGGGGGCTCAGTCGCGGCTCTGTGGTTGGGCCGAACGGTCAGAGCCCGCCTATCGTCCTCCCAACGCGTGGACTCTCTCAGAGCCAATAATGTGCTCAAAATGCCGCCTGTCATATGACGGGTACCGCCAGATTGTCCATTATTCTCTAGCCCATCATATGACGGGTACCGCCAGTTAGGTGTTAAAGATCAAGTGCTCCACACGAAGTGCAGTTTTGGTCTCACGTCCTAATGGCGGCGCTCCAGGCAGCCCTGCTCAGAGCTGCCTCACTTGTCAGGCTTTTATATATATAACTGCACATAAGAAAATATCAGACCTTAATTGACGGAATAAAAGCTTGTGTGACACCGATTTTAGCAAATTGGGCTCTATCTATCTATCTATCTATTGCCTGACGCCGTGATCCCCGAAGGGGTGGCCACGAACGAAGCACCCCCATGCACCTGTCCCCAGTCAGTCGACGCCCCTCCCCCCAACCAGCACCACCTTCGTTCATGTACTTCCTCACTCCATCCTTCCACCTCTCATTCGGTCTACCTCTCCCTCTCTGTCCCTCCACCTCGCTCTCGTACACCCTCTTAGTCATTCTCTCGCTTTCCATACGTTCTATATGGCCGAACCATCTCAAGTTGTTCCTTTTCACACTTTCCAGCACATCTACCTCCACACCACACCTCCTTCTTACTTCCTCATTAGTCTGTCTATCCCTCCATGTAACTCCTTAAGTAATTCATTTCCACTGCTCTCACTCTTGGTCTGAGTCTCTCAACCAACGTCCATGCTTCGCTTCCGTAAGTCAGTGTCGGGATTACCACACTGTCATGCAAGGACTTCTTCACTTCCATACTGACCACCCTCTTTCTTGTTACTGCTTTTAGCGGTCCTACAACCCTCTTCCCCTGTTCTACCCTCTCCCGCACTTCTTCATCCATAGTCCCATCTTTACGCAACACACTGCCCAGATACTTAAAAGAGTATCTCCATAGCCTGACCGTTCAGCTTCACCTCACACTCTGTGACTTCACCCCTTTCAAAGACCATAACTTTGCTCTTCCCCGCATTTACCTTCAAATTCCGTTTTTCGCACACTGTTCCAAACTCATTTACCAGACCCTGCAACTCCCATTCATTATCACTCATCAGAAATGTATCATCCGCAAACAGCAGTATAGGTAGCTTCCACTCAATTCCCTCCTTTTTCAGCGATACACCAACATCCACTGCTCTTGATAGTATTTCTTTCATGACTCCATCCATATATACAGTAAACAACCACGGGGACATCACACACCCCTGTTTCAAACCAACATTCAGGTCAAAGAACTCGCTCTGCTCACTCTCCACACGTACTGCCGCCTTTGCACCCTCATACATGCTCTTCACTGCTTTCAGCAACTTGCCCTCTACTCCGTATATTCTACGGTAAGTACTTTCCACAAACCTTCTCTATCTACTCTGTCATAGGCCTTCTCCAAGTCCATAAAGGCAACATACACCTTTTGTTTCTTCTCCAGATATTTCTCCACAACACAATTTAGGGTAAAAATCTGATCTACACATCCTCTTCCCTTCCTAAAACCTCCCTGCTCGTCGCCTATCCATTTCTCCGTTCTCACTCTCACTCTCTCAATCACCACCCTACTGTATACCTTCCCTACTACGCTTAGAAGACATATTCCTCAGTGGTTACCACACACTCCTCTTTCCCCTTTGCCCTTATATATGGGGACTATTATGCCAGTCTTCCATTCATCGTGTGCACTCCCCTTCTCCCATGCTAGTTTGCACATTTTCCATACCCATTCTATCACTATCTCACCACCATACCTCAACATTTCGCCACACACTCCATCTGCTCCTGGTGCTTTCCCCAACTTCACTCTTTTCATGGCTTCCCACACTTCTGACCTCCTGATCCCCGCCTCCTCCTCCACTACTTCTCTTCTTCTCCCTCCCATACCATATCCAGCTATGTTTGCTGGCTCTTCATTCCTTACATTTAGCAACTCACTGAAGTACCGGTACTCCCTCCATCTTTCAACTCTCTCTTGCTTCTCGGCTAGCATTCTCCCATTCTTATCTTTCACACCCTTACTGTTTCCCTTGCTACCTTCCCTAACTTTCTTGACTTCTTTCCAGAACAGTTTCTTACTCTCCCTCCATTTTACACTCAGATTCCTTCCAAATTCCTCATCTACTCTTCTCTTACTTTCCTTCACTACTCTCTTCACCACCCTCTTACTCTCCACGTACCTCGCTCGTTTCTGTCTCTCGAAATCTTCATTCCCTCTACTACCCAACCACTCTCTATATGCTTTCTTCTTTTCTTCCACAGCTATTCTTACCTCTTCTGTTCACCATGCTGTACCTTTCACTCCCCTCCCTCTTCTCCTCACTCCACACACCTCCTCACGTGCTGCACAGATCTCATCCTTAAACACCTTGCTCATCTCCTCCACTTCCTCCATAACTTCCAGGTCGAACCCACCTAGTCGTCTTTCCACTGCTCTCCTGTACTCCTCCCTGACTTCCTCCCCCTGCAACCTCTCCACCCTCCAGCTCACCCACTTCTTTTGTATCCTAACCTTAGGTACCACTACATAATGATCAGACAGACCCCCTCCAATACCCCTATACACCCTAGCATCCATCACAGATTTCTTCATTCGTTCATCCACACATACATAATCAATCAATGACTTTCGTTCCACCACTGTCTTATCCTTCATCGTCAATATCCGTTTCCACGTGTACCTGTGGATCATTCTGTGTCGGAAGACGGTGTTGGCTATCCACAACCTCCTCCCCACACATACGTCCACAAGTGCACTGCCATTCCCATTCACCTCTGATGGTACCCCCCACCCTCCCACCACTCCCTCAACTTTCCTATCACCCACCTTACCATTCATATCGCCAATCAGAAATATTCTTTCGTTCTTGTCAAACTTCTCCAGGCACGCCTCCACATTCATCCAGAACTCCTCTTTCTTTCTTTCAAGTATATCCTCTGTCGGGGCATACACGCATACAATCACCCACGTTTGTATTCCTACTTTCATTCTCACCCACACAATCCTTGAACCCACAGACCCATACTCTCTTACACATTCCTTCCATTTGCTACTTACAAACAAACATGCACCTTCTCTCGCTGTTCCTTCACTCACTCCAGCACACACACCCATTCCACACTCCCACTCTCTCACATCTGAACCTTTCCAGTTGGTCTGTCATTCCACATACATCCAGCCTGGCATTCACTAACACTTCCAGAACCTCTCTCTTTTGTGCAATCATTCATGCCACTAACATTCCACGTAGCCATTCTCAGAATGTCCGAAGGAATGTCCTTAGTCGGTCGTGGTTCGTCAACGTAGGTTCCGTCCGCATCCGAGGCTGTTCGTTCGTTTTTCTTTGCTTAGATATTTTTTCCGGGTGGGGGTCGCAAGCCCACCGACCCAACCTCTTTAGTCGCCTCTTACGACACGCAGAAGGCACGTGGGGCATATTCTATTCCCTAACCCCCAGGGGGGGGGTTATACCTGTGTTCAATTCCCTAGCATAATTTTTTTTGTTTACACACTTTGCTGGTGTATTGTAGAATCTTGTAAGTCCCATTTAAGTGGTCTGAGATGGCGCCCAGCTCGGGTTGTGGAATATTTTCCACATACTATACTGCATTGCAAGTTGTACATGTCTCTAGGTGATTGTTGTTTTGAGGATTGACTTTTTGCTACCATTTCCCACCTTTCTCTTAATCGTTTGTATTCACTGGTGCTATAATGCCAAATTTTCTTGACAACTTTTCATCAGAATAATGTGTTTTTACCCTGACAATACTGTACTGTACTGTGCAACTTGAGCTGATTCACAAACATGGTGCGTGTTGTTTCAATGTTTTTATCATTACTAGGACAATCTATCTATTGCCAGACGCCTTACTGCCCTTAATGAGGGTGGCCATACACAGAAGGCCCCCAAGTGGACCTATCCCCTGATAGAGTGGTAAATGAGTGGAACGCACTGCCCCAGTATGTAGTCGATTCCGAATCAATAAGGAAGTTTGAAAGTAATCTTGATAAAGCATGGGGAAGATAAGATTTGAAGTTTGATTATAAAGCAAAAATACAGAATAGTAAAAATGTTGCGTCTGCTACCGCTGCCGCCAACACCGTGAACGACCGCAGCAGTGCAGCTGAGCTGGAAACACAGGCCTAGTTTGCCTTTTTCCAGAGGATCTACTGTAAGAAACTGTAAGAAGAGGAACAACCCATGCCAGTTTACTGAAGGACTTACAGGATTGACCACTCAATTTAGGACCCGTCCGACCCCGATGCCCTCTTGTGTATCTTTTGAGCACTATTTTTCTACAGTGGTGATCAGCTAGTCCATCCAATAACCTGCTTCAACCTTATGTAAGCAGTACCGATTTGTATCAGGTTTATTCCCCTAGATAGGTTGCCGACCAAGGCTGATGAGTCCCATCCACCCAGATTTTTATAAGGTTGTCTCCCCTAGATGGGCTGCCGACTAAGGCTAACGAGTCCCATCCACCCTAGGACAATACAGTACAATATTTAGTACTGTATTGTCCTAGGGTGGATGGGACTCGTTGCAATATTTTGTACTGTATTGTCCTAGGGTGGATGGGACTCGTTGCAATATTTAGTACTGTATTGTCCTAGGGTGGATGGGACTCGTTGCAATATTTTGTACTGTATTGTCCTAGGGTGGATGGGACTCGTTGCAATATTTAGTACTGTATTGTCCTAGGGTGGATGGGACTCGTTGCAATATTTAGTACTGTATTGTCCTAGGGTGGATGGGACTCGTTGCAATATTTTGTACTGTATTGTCCTAGGGTGGATGGGACTCGTTGCAATATTTAGTACTGTATTGTCCTAGGGTGGATGGGACTCGTTGCAATATTTAGTACTGTATTGTCCTAGGGTGGATGGGACTCGTTGCAATATTTAGTACGGTACTGTATTGTCCTAGGGTGGATGGGACTCGTTGCAATATTTAGTACTGTATTGTCCTAGGGTGGATGGGACTCGTTGCAATATTTTGTACTGTATTGTCCTAGGGTGGATGGGACTCGTTGCAATATTTTGTACTGTATTGTCCTAGGGTGGATGGGACTCGTTGCAATATTTAGTACTGTATTGTCCTAGGGTGGATGGGACTCGTTGCAATATTTTGTACTGTATTGTCCTAGGGTGGATGGGACTCGTTGCAATATTTTGTACTGTATTGTCCTAGGGTGGATGGGACTCGTTGCAATATTTAGTACTGTATTGTCCTAGGGTGGATGGGACTCGTTGCAATATTTTGTACTGTATTGTCCTAGGGTGGATGGGACTCGTTGCAATATTTAGTACGTATTGTCTAGGGGGATGGGCCCTCGTTGCAATATTTAGTCCTTAGTAAAATTAGTCCTAGGGGATGGAATTGGACTAAAAACCTCGTTGGCATATTTTGTACTGTGATTTGTCCTACTAGGAGGGATTGGTACTCGTATGCAGGGGATTACTAATTTGTACTGTATTGATCCTAGGTTGGGATGCGACTCGTTAGCAACTATTTAGTACTGTATTGTACAAACCATATGGTTGATGGATGGACCTCGTATGCAATATTTTGTAACTGTAATTGTCCTAAGGGATGGAGGGAACGTCGTTAAGCAAATATTTTGTGTGGCGGGGGCGGGTGCCCAACCCCGAAAAAGGGTTGAATAGGGGTAGCGCATCCCCCCCGCCAAAGGCGGCTTTCTAGGGCCTTTCCTAGCTGATGCTGAGAGGATTGGGTTCTAGTCATGTGGTGATGGGCTGGTCTATCAGAGTGAGAACTGAGCGATCTCTGCCATACCCATAGCTTACTCTGACTGTTCCTTTTACTTATATATTTTCTAGATCTCAAGTGACGGCGTCTCTTGCGTGGATTGACCTCCTAATCTACCAAGATTGGAAGCCAAAGTGTCACATCTTTCCTTTGCCCCTCAACTTTCTCTTCATAATTGCTGAGGGGCACAGGGCCCTGGGTGGGGCTTTGGTTTCCCGGGCGTTTCCGCACCCTCCTCAGCTCCCCGCCGTGGAGTGGCTTCGGTCACCCAGGCTTTATTGTGGTCGGCGCTCGGTTGTGGCCTTGGCCTTGCTCGGGGCCTTGGGGCTGTTCGGCCAGGCAGCTTGGGGAAAAACAAAAACAACAACAACAATATTTTGTTTTGTTTTTAATTTTTTTTAAAGTTTGATATCCATTGAGAGGTGTCTCCTCTTATTAGTTGGGGTGAGGCATAGTGTACTTCCTGGCAACCCTGTTCTGGTAGGCCTATTAGAAAATTGAGATCAGACTTTTTTTTTTTTTTTTTTTTTCTATGTGATTGAGGGAGGCAAAAGGCATAACTGCCTATAGCGAGTGCCTCCCCCATAGTTGAAAGAGTGACAGGGCCAAAATCAAGGGACTGAGGTACTGTACCTAATCCTGCATCTTCTAGATCTACCCCTTTATGCCTTTGCCCCTCAACTTTCTCTTCATAATTGCTGAGGGGCACAGGGCCCTGGGTGGGGCTTTGGTTTCACGGGCGTTTCCGCACCCTCCTCAGCTCCCCGCCATAGAGTGGCTTCGGTCACCCAGGCTTTATAGTGGTAGGCAGGGAGGGTTCTGTGTGGGTGCTCGGTTATGGCCTTGGCCTTGCTCGGTACCTTGGGGCTGTTCGGCCAGGCAGCCTTGGGAACAGCAACAACAACAAAATTGAGCTGCTAGCCGTAGTCACCGCGGTGTATGTGTAATTTCTGGCAACCTAACTTATTATCCTTTCCGTTTACAGATGGTGGAGGGAGCTACGTCCACTGGAGGGGTTGTACAAGATGCCTTACCACCAGTACCAGACGCTGGGAGAAACTGGTGGCTCGCTCGGGCTGAGTTTACAGATGGTGGAGGGAGCTACGTCCACTGGAGGGGTTGTACAAGGTACCTTACCACCAGTACCAGACGCTGGGAGAAACTGGTGGCTCGCTCGGGCTGAGTTTTCTAATGGGTAAGTTACCGTGCCTTGCCTATTAACCCCTTCTGTACCGTCGATGTTTGTTTAATTTTATTCTCGCTATATTTAGAGGATTTTGTGCAGTTTAACCCATGGGATTCGAGGAGCCTCATATGATCCCGATCGCTGTTTCCGGGGCCATTTTCGTACAGTCAAGCTTCATAATTCAGTAGCTACTGATTGAGACCACCTAGAGTAGTCAATTTTTTTGCAAATTGTAGAACGTTTTGTTGTCTGTAGACTGCCGTTGAGATGACATCGCTACGACGTGTGGTTGCCGAGTTATGATTATTTTAGCGGCGATTTTTACCCGCACATTTTGCCTCATATGAGGCCTCCCGGATTCCTGCCAATATTTTTGTTTGCCTCATATGAGGCCTCCCGGATTCCGAGGGTTAAGAAGGATCTGTGGTGGTAAAAAGTTTGTTGTTGTTCCCCAAGCTGCCTGGCCGAACAGCCCCAAGGCCCCGAGCAAGGCCAAGGCCATAACCGGCGCGCTCCCACAGAACCCTCCCTGCCGACCACAACAAAGCCTGGGTGATCGAAGCCACTCTATGGCGGGGAGCTGAGGAGGGTGCGGAAACGTCCGGGAAACCAAAGCCCCACCCAGGGCCCTGTGCCCCTCAGCAATTATGAATAGAAAGTTGAGGGGCAAAGGAAAAATGTGACGCTTTGGCTTCCAATCTTGGTAGATTGGGACCTTGTGACTCACTTAGCTGTATAGAATCGGAGGGGGGCATTTTTAAACCCTCTCTTATCGCCCCATTAACTTGGCGATTATAAGACGTGTCTCCCCATTTAAGTGTCTATTTTTGCCTGACGAGCAGTAGCGAGCCTGTTATTTAATTGAAACCGGCCTTCAATCAGTACATTTTTTTATCGAAAATTGTACAAATTCAACTTGAAGGGGTAGTTATAAGATAGACAATGTGACGTATACAGACTAATAACACACATAAAAAAGCCACTCCAACAGCTTCCTCTCTCTCCAACACCCCTTCTCCCCTCTCTACACTCTTCAGAAAAATAACACATAACAAAGCCACACTCCAACAGCTTCCTCTCTCTCTCCAACACCCCTTCTCCCCTCTCTACACTCTTCAGAAAAATAACACATAACAAAGCCACCCCAACAGCTTCCTCTCTCTCCAACACCCCTTCTTCCCTCTCTACACTCTTCAGAAAAATAACACACAACAAAGCCACTCCAACAGGTTCCTCTCTCTCTCTCAAACACCTCTTCTCCCCTCTCTACACTTCAGAAAAATAACACATAACAAAGCCACTCCAACAGCTTCCTCTCTCTCCAACACCCCTTCTCCCCTCTCTACACTTCAGAAAAATAACACACATAACAAAGCCACTCCAACAACTTCCTCTCTCTCTCTCCAAGAGAACAATAGGAAAAGTAGAATGTAGATACGAGGTGCCGTTGTAAAGGCTTATCCCTCAATACCTTCACTTGATGTGTGGAGTATATACAGGTTATAGTAGGACTGTAGGAGATGATCTTAGGTATAGGTAGCACCAACGAACTTGACAATAATCTTGATCCCTTAACCCTTTCAAGCTCCAATACGCGTTTCCGTTCTGTTTCTGGCTACTATTAGACGATTTTATTCAGATTAGTAACCGTATATGGAAGTCAAAGGGTTGGTTGAGATAGTATTTACCCTTTTCATACCCACAGATCTTTCCTAAGCTGCATAAAATCATCTAATGATAGCCAAAATAAATTGCTAAAACGTGTCAGAGCTACAAAGAGTTAACATCTTATAACTAATTGAATGAAAACAATCGGGCTGATGTTTCTGTCATTTGGGAAGATTCCACCAGGAAATTGGTGTGGATATTTACAGCCAGTTTGCTCTAGTCCCTTTTAAGTTACAGAGAGGTCAGAGATCAAGCCCGTTGTCAAGTTCGTTGGCACTACCTATAGGAAGCTTAGGGATATTGGGTTTAGTGGGAGATGTTTTTAGTGTAGGGAATGAACTAATAGGGATGTAGGGAAGAAGGGATCTGCCTCGTGTGGGTCAATAGGCCTGCAGATTTCCATTTTTCTTATATGTTCTTATGTCGTTACCTTCCTTTGGTACCAGAATAGATGCTATTAAATGTTAGTGACCCGAAGAAGCCATCTGCGAAGCGTTGCCAATAAAGTGCTCCTCCTCATATGGTGTTTATATTAAATTAAGATACTATTAACTTCTTGCCTACATCCGGTGAGAGAGAGAGAGAGAGAGGCTGTGTGTGAGAGAGTGTATATATATATATATATATATATATATATATATATATATATATATATATATATATATATATATACTGGTACATATATATACCGTATATATTATCCCACACAAGGCAGATCCCTCTCACACCCAACCCATCTCGTCCATATGTCTATTTAATATTTTCTTTAAGCTCTCTATCGTTCTTGGTTATACATATATTAATAGAACCTTACTACACTTTCAGAATCCGCGACTCCTCTCCGGCCCCCCACGAGATCAGCGCTTCTCTAGAACTGGGGCTATTTTGGACCTTGCGCTTCTCTGGATCTGAGCCCAGATACTCAAGGGATACTCCTCTGGAAACAGGAGGTCCAAACATCGATGACCCAAGAGTGGCCACAGTGGGGGCAGCAACACTACCAAGACACTAAGGATGGAATGAGGAGGTGATGCGACGATCGATGACACCCGACAGGAAGAAGATGCAAGGTGAAGATAACTCCATTGTTGTTGTTCCCCAAGCTGCCTGGCCGAACAGCCCCAAGACCCCGAGTAAGGCCAAAGCCATAAACGAGCGACCCCACAGAACCCTCCCTGCCGACCACAATAAAGCCTGGGTGACCGAAGCCACTCCATGGCGGGGGGCTGAGAGGGTGCGTAAACGCCCGGGAAACCAAAGCCCCACCCAGGGCCCTGTGCCCCTCAGCAATTATGAAGAGAAAGTTGAGGGGCAAAGGAATAATGTGACGCTTTAGCTTCCAATCTTGGTAGATTGGGAGGTCAATCCACGGAAGAGACGCCGTCACTCGAGATCTAGAAAATATATAAGTAAAAGGAACAGTCAGAGTAAGCTATGGGTATGGCAGAGATCGCTCAGGTCTCACTCTGATAGACCAGCCCATCACCAGATAACTCCATTGCTCCTCAGGGTTGTGTCCTATCTCCAATTCTCTTCCTATTATTCATTAACAACCTTCTCAACTGCACCTCCTGCCTCATTCACTCATATGCTGACGACTCTACTTTACACTACTGTATTCAACTAGCCTTCCACAACACCATTCACAGCAGGAACTTCAAAACTCACGTAAGGAGGCCATAAAGCACCTATCTTCTGATGTTTCTAGTATCTCTAATTGGGGCAGAGAAAACCTTGTTACTTTCAATGCTTCCATCTGTCTACTCGTCGCCCCCTTCCAGAAAACTGTCTTACTCATCAACAACATACAAATTAACCCTTCATCTTCTTTTAATATTCTTGGTGTCTCTTTTTCTCCTGATCTCTCTTGGAAACATATTACCACTCTTGCTAAAATATCTTTCCAGAAGCTGGGAGCGCTCAACCGCCTCCAGGGGTTCTTTACCCTTGCGCAGCTTCTTGCTTTGTACTGGGGCACAGTGCGTCCATGTATTGAGTATTGTTCACACGTGTGGGGAGAATCCTCTCGCACAGCACTTCTAGACAAATCTAGTCTTACTATTAATAACTCACGTCCACTCATCAATTCTCTGCAGTCTCTCTTTTCACCACAATGTTGCATCTCACTCACTATTCTACCGCTCTTACAATATTCAGTGTTCCTCAGAGCTCTCTCGGTGTATACTAACCCTTCTACGTAGAGCATGTAGCCATCTTGCAACACAATCTCATCCCTACTCTGTGCAACTCTCCAACCGAAATAGTGCAACGTTATTCTCGGTATTTCTTTTATCCAACAGCTGAGCTCTGGAACTCTTCTCCCAGAATTCGTCTTTCCCTCATCCTATCACTTAAATTGCTTCAAACTGTGTGTCCAGGCATTTTGGCTCGAACGTCCCTTGATCTTGGTCTTGTCACTCTTTCAACTCTGGGTCAAGGCACTCGTCACAAGAAGTTCTACCTTTTGTCTCCCTTGCTAACGTAAACAAAAAAACATCTACAGTAGATGTCAGCATTAGGAATTCATAACTATACTCTGTTTCTTTTCAACTGACGGTAAATTGCAAAGTTCCCATCAAGATTTCTCAGTTATTTTGACGATTTTGTAGTGAAATGTGGCGCTAATTATATAAACTTGGCCTTAATATGATGCAGAGACATAGTAGTTGAATATTTTTCCATTAACCCCTACTGTACCATAGGGTACTAGCATAAATGTACCCCCAGTCCCAAGCAATGTGGCCAAAATGGCTTCAGAGGCAAGATATAACACAACCTCCCACCTCAAAAAGATGGAGGAATACTGCCTCTCCCAGCATGTGGGGGCTTGGATATAAGCTGAGAAGTGTTGCAAAGTCTTGGCAGTGCTCAAACGTCGTGGTACCAGGTACTGCCTGATACTGGCAGTTACAAGGATCGTATATTACTGACGGCTGGTAGCCGTCGCTGGGACTGGGGGAGTGATTTATCTACTGACGGCTTTCTGCCGTTGCTGGTACTGAACGGGTTAAGTATCGAGACATTAGCTACTAAGGGATTCAAGTTACCGTCAGTTGAAATGGAACAGCAGAAGTCCATTACAGTACAGTAGTTTATATTTAGCCTCTCCATTATTACTGTGTCTGAAATCTGGGTTTACTTTACCCAAGATTTTATGATCTCACTGATTTATTAGTAACACATCTAAAGTTATAATAGGCTCTCATATTTACAATAATGGGTATAATGTAAAACTGTTTGCGCCATTGGATTTAGCTCGTCGAGAGGATTCCAAACATATCCCCACATGTCCAAATCTATTTTTTTCCAAAAACTTTAGATATTTTAACTTGTGACCATATCATTGGAATCCTCATGAAGCGGAGAGTTCCCATAATTAGTTTCAGTTGATTCCGACCTATTTTAACCCCTCAAAATGCCATGTACAAATTTGGTCAAAATCTTAAAATAGCTCTCAAGGCCACGCCAATGCGTCAATTTAAAAACGGTTTGCGCCATTGGATTCAGACTAGTGTCGAAAAATTGTAATAGCTCAATTTCGATTTTTGGTAAAAAACCTAAGGCTTTAACTTTTTTGCAACTTCGCCGGTGATTCTCTAGTTTCATATTTTTAGCAGTATATTCGGATTCTTCATGACGCTGCGATTCCAATGGTACTGTATATATATTCCAATGGTACTGTATATATATTCCAATGGTACTGTATATATATTCCAATGGTACTGTATATATATTCCAATGGTACTGTATATATATTCCAATGGTACTGTATATATATTCCAATGGTACTGTATATATATTCCAATGGTACTGTATATATATTCCAATGGTACTGTATATATATTCCAATGGTACTGTATATATATTCCAATGGTACTGTATATATATTCCAATGGTACTGTATATATATTCCAATGGTACTGTATATATATTCCAATGGTACTGTATATATATTCCAATGGTACTGTATATATATTCCAATGGTACTGTATATATATTCCAATGGTACTGTATATTTTCCAATACAATAATTTTACAATAATTTACAAATTTGACAATACGTACAATAGCCCAAACAGAGAGCCCAATTCTTATTTAAAGTCCAATTTTACGTTTCCAACGTTCCTCGCCCCTTACCTGTCTCGTTTATATACTCAGGCACATACCTCATAGCTGGGGGTGGCCGACTTGAGACAGAGCCCGAAGAGAAACAACATTTAAAGTTCCAATTCTTAACCCTCTCACGACCATAGGACGCAGAGGTTGCCAGATTAGCAATAAGAAATATATTACTCTCACTGTTATAATTACCTCTCCAAAATTAGTTTTCTGCCCACAGCTAACTCAAAGACAACTGCAGAGGTTGAAGTAAACAAACTAAAGGTTTATAGATACCCCTGACGGTAACAAAGGCTTTAAAGTATCCCTAATAGGCTCAAAAATCGCGTCAGGATGTGAGAGGGTTAAGAGTCCGGGACCAGTTTCACGTTTCCTCGCCCCTTACCTGTCTCGTCTAGTAGGATAATTTTACAAGGGGAGAAGGATTCCTAGCCCCTTTAGTACTGTACTTCTTTATTAATCTAAGTTTATTCTTCTACCTCATCATTCTCATTAAATTGGTTTATTATTCATTAATTACTTCTTGTTTATTCTTCTCATTATTGTCTTCTTTAATATCTTATTTTTCAACCTTCATTTTTCCAATTAATGGCTGTCTATTATCTTTATTAATTTTCAGTTATTTCTGCTTTCCATTTATAATATGTAAGTTAGAGGAAAATATACTACTGTATTATATATGAAGTGAGTTTCATCTATATTGTGTCTAGTATATTTCTTTCATTATTATGCCTGCCAATCATTGTATTATACCAATATATGTTACAGGAAAATAATATATAAAATCAATTTACATTTCTTTTATTTATAAAAAAAAACATGTGCTCCCCTAAAATAAAATAGTTGTTGTTGTTGTTCCCTAAGCTGCCTGGCTGAACAGCCCTGAGTCCCTGAGAAAGGCCATGGCCACGATCGGGCTTTCCCACAGAGCTCTCATTGAGTGTAGATTGTGTTGTTGGCGTAAGTGGTTGTGTGAAATGTAGTCTTCTATGATGTGTTTAATGGTATGGGGTACTGTGTTACATCCCGGGCAGGCGTCGACAACGGAGTCATCCAGTCTCTTCTGATAGCTCAGGAGAGCTGGATGGTGTCCGCATCTCAGCCTGGCCAGGTGGACTCTGTCCTCGCGAGGAAGGGAGGATTCGGAAGGATGGATTTCGGGAGGTCGTGCATGCAGCTGCGTGTTATCTGTGAGTGAGTGGATGGATCGGTGAGAGATATGAGTATGGATGTGCTTCTGGAAGTTGGTTCGGGGTGGGCAGGGAGGGAGAGAGGACAATAATTGTGTGTGATACCGTGTGCTGGGTGTAGTTTTGATATTTCTTGGTGTCTGTGGGTGTGTTGCCATGTAGTTTAGTGGGTGGTCTTGGTTCGTGGAGGCTGCTGCCAGGAATTGAGTGCCTCTCATGTCCAGATGGTCTTTGACTTTGATGATTTTGGTTTCTTGATGTAGGTGATCTGTGGGTGCAGTAGCTGTGCAGCCTGTAATGATCTTCAGGGCTTTGTTTTGAATAGTCTGTAAGGTCTTATGATGTGTTTCAGCTAGGTTAGAAGCCCAGGCTGGGCTTGCGTATTCCATCACTGATCTTATGTATTGTTTATATACTGTGGTGGTAGTTTCTTTGTTGTGTCCAAATTTTGTGTGAGCAAGTGACCTGAGGGCGTTAAGTCTGGGTGTCAGTTTCTTTTTAATGTTTGTGGTGTGCTGTTTGAATGTCATATGAGTATCATATGTTACTCCTAGGATTTTGTGTGTGTGTGTATGTGTTAGGGGTGTGTTGTTTATGGTGAGTTGAGGGATGTATTCTTGTTCTCCTGTCCAACTTGTGAGCATAATATATTGTGAATGCATAATATATTGTAGGCTTGTGCATAAACCTTTAACTGTCTTAATAGCGTAATGCTTAGTGTACGTAATTTTGGCGTGAGTATCCTAGGTTCGAGTCCTTGGAGTTGTTGTTGTTCCCCAGACTGCCTGGCCGAACAGCCCCGAGCAAGGCCAGGGCCATAACCGAGCGCCCCCACAGAACCCTCCCTGCCTACCACAATAAAGCCTGGGTGACCGAAGCCACTCTATGGCGGGGAGCTGAGGAGGGTGCGGAAACGCCCAGGAAACCAAAGCCCCACCCAGGGCCTTGTGCCCCTCAGCAATGGGGGACAATAACAAATTTGTCTGCTATTTTTCCCGCCTTTGGTTCGCACCAACCTAAATTTGTTGCCATCGAGTGAATTGAATTTTTTAAATTGTAGTCATCAAAATATCAATGGATTTCTATAGTCATGAATGTTACAGACATATTACTCTAACATTCTATTCAGTACATTGTCCAATATACAAAGTATTTATGATTAATAAAACATATTTGATTAGGCCCACAAAAACACATGGCAGTCATTCGAAAAATAGTCCTGTTAATATTTTAATACACTGTAGATAGGTATCCATGTCCTAAAATTAAAATTATATGTATACAAACTCGAGATGAACTTATAAAATAATCGTCATTAGCCACTTTACTGGATATTAGATTATACAATTATAAACTAGTTTCAGATCTGGCAAGCGCATAATAAATTGATGCCAGTGTTCGCTACCCATAATAGTCATTATACGAAACTTCTCGGACAGTAAACATCTCTTCCCCACTTAACTTACTTTGTTAAATTTGACATTAGTTGTGCATCTATGTGCACATTAGCAGTAATGGTGGTAGATATTTGTTTCTCACAGATGGAAATCTTAATATAATGTGGATTATAGTCTTAATAAAGGTAAAATGTTCAGTTATAGATTGTGTCGTGCGTACGTGTGTGTGTGTGTATTCCAAGGTTGCCAGCGCACATCACATCTCCAAACTCGCCCAAAAGTAGCCCAATCACTTAATACCGCACAACAGACAATTTCAGCTATTTTAATCCTATCACACACATTTTCTGATATGTTTATCTTTAACCCGGGAACTGCGGGGAGACTCTTAAGAGTGAGTGAAAAAAAAATCAACTTTTGACATCGAAAAAAAAAAAAAAAAAAAAAAAAAATTTGTTGGCCCCTGGGCCATGCAAAATCTCAGTCCTCTACCTCCCCTCCTTCCCCACTTTCCTCCTCTCCTTCAGTTATCACCCATTTTCCCTGTTATTCCCTTATTCTGAGGTATATTTTCGTGCTAACATTAGAAATCCGGTTGGAGGGTGTGGTCATCACTGATAGCAAGCGAATGCAAGAGAGAGAGAGAGAGTATCGATCGACTGTGTCTCAGTGGCCTTGGGGGAAATTGGCGGGAAAGCAGCTTGCCTCACCCATACATTATACAACTCGCGGGCTATATCTCCGATTTTGACCATCCAAACGCTGTTTTCACTCGTTTTATTGTTGTTTCAGGTTAATACCTTTATAATCAACTCATAATAGGCGCATATGGATAAGTATTAATGCTATTAATGGTACAATGAATATTTTAGTGACGGAAACACCTCAAATACGTCAGCACAGGGGGACGTTTCCAATTACCCCCATGCGCACTTGTTAGGTTAAGGGCACATGGGCTGTTTTTAGGGTCACCCTTCTTCCTCATGCTTAGCCCCAATAGTTTTCAGATTTTATGACGTTCGGCCAATTAGTTTGGCGATTTTAATACCTTTTGCCCCATTTCGTTGTCAATTTTAAGACCTTTCGTGCTATTTAGGTGTCGATATTTTCCTGGCGAGCAATAGCGAGCCTGTAATCTTAATAGTAACCGGCCTTCGGCCGGCACATTTTTCTACCGAAAAATGTACAAATTAATTTAGAAGGGGGATCTGATGGATGTTTTTTTTAAGTTTGATGGAGGTCTAGGGAGGAAACTAAACAAAATAATAAATAATAAATACAGTAAATGAAAAATCTACCAAAAAGTGAAGCATCCCCCCTTAAACATAAGCCATTTACTCCCTCTTGCATCTTTGTACATGAAGCTCTCTCTTTCTTCCACTATCAATGACAGTAAACTCACTTTGTACATGAAGCTCTCTCTTTCTTCCACTATCAATGACAGTAAACTCACTTTGTACATGAAGCTCTCTTTCTTCCACTATCAATGACAGTAAACTCACTTTGTACATGAAGCTCTCTCTTTCTTCCACTATCAATGACAGTAAACTCACTTTTAAACAAAATTCAAATATTCAACCAAATATTTCAGTTAACCAAATGTGTTGCTATCCATATTTTCCACTAGTTTTCACTTATTTAAGGGGAGATTTCCACTTGAGGGATTTTTTTCTTTACCCCTTTCTCCCTTATGTTTAGCCCCATTGCTTTTGAAGTTTTAAGATGTTCGCCCCATTAGTTTGGCAATTTTAAGAAGTTTCACCCCATTTATGTCACCTAAGACCTTTCGTCTCATTTACGTGTCTATTTTTTCCTGGTGAGCAATAGCGAGCCTGTTATTTAAGAGGAACCGGCCTTTGGCCGGGACATTTTTCTACCGAAAAATTTACAAATTTATCTTGAAAGGGGGTCAAGGGGGTGTAATTTCAAGCTTGATGGAAGTCTAGGAAACACACTAAAACTTTCCCTTAAGCCTCTCTGGGTGCTTATTTGCATCAATTTAAACTCTCTGAAGTAGACATAGCTTGAATTAGATGATAATTTGAAGTTAAGTCAGCCTAGAAATGGTTTTAAATGCATTGCCAACAGTATATTAGGCCGTTGTAACACATTGTAACACATATTGACCTTTATGTAGAGGGACTCTCGTTTATCCAGAAAAATACCTTATCCAAAATGTCAAAAGACTCATGATTTTTGGATAAAAGGGAGTTTACTGTATAAACAGAAACGGGTACAGACACACCCATACAGGCGCACACCCATACAGGCGCGCACACATACAGGCACGCACACATACAGGCGCACACACATACAGGTGCGCACACATACAGGCGCACACACATACAGGCGCGCACACATACAGGCACGCACACATACAGGCGCACACACATACACACAGATAAATGTATATCACAAATTTTCAACGTCTAATAATCCTGCTTGAATAAATATATAGCAGCAGCAGCAGCAGCCAGTGTAACCATATATAGTATAGCAGCAACAGCAGCCAGTGTAACCATATTAGTATAGCAGCAGCAGCAGCCAGTGTGCAGCCAGTGTAACCATATATAGTATAGCAGCAGCAGCAGCCAGTGTAACCATATATAGTATAGCAGCAGCAGCAGCCAGTGTAACCATATATAGTATAGCAGCAGCAGCAGCCAGTGTAACCATATATAGTATAGCAGCAGCAGCAGCAGCCAGTGTAACCATATATAGTATAGCAGCAGCAGCAGCCAGTGTAACCATATATAGTATAGCAGCAGCAGCAGCCAGTGTAACCATATATAGTATAGCAGCAGCAGCAGCCAGTGTAACCATATATAGTATAGCAGCAGCAGCAGCCAGTGTAACCATATATAGTATAGCAGCAGCAGCAGCAGCAGCCAGTGTAACCATATATAGTATAGCAGCAGCAGCAGCCAGTGTAACCATATATAGTATAGCAGCAGCAGCAGCCAGTGTAACCATATATAGTATAGCAGCAGCAGCAGCAGCCAGTGTAACCATATATAGTATAGCAGCAGCAGCAGCAGCCAGTGTAACCATATATAGTATAGCAGCAGCAGCAGCAGCCAGTGTAACCATATAGTATAGCAGCAGCAGCAGCCAGTGTAACCATATATAGTATAGCAGCAGCAGCAGCCAGTGTAACCATATATAGTATAGCAGCAGCAGCAGCCAGTGTAACCATATATAGTATAGCAGCAGCAGCAGCAGCCAGTGTAACCATATATAGTATAGCAGCAGCAGCAGCCAGTGTAACCATATATAGTATAGCAGCAGCAGCAGCCAGTGTAACCATATATAGTATAGCAGCAGCAGCAGCCAGTGTAACCATATATAGTATAGCAGCAGCAGCAGCAGCCAGTGTAACCATATATAGTATAGCAGCAGCAGCAGCCAGTGTAACCATATATAGTATAGCAGCAGCAGCAGCAGCCAGTGTAACCATATATAGTATAGCAGCAGCAGCAGCCAGTGTAACCATATATAGTATAGCAGCAGCAGCAGCAGCCAGTGTAACCATATATAGTATAGCAGCAGCAGCAGCCAGTGTAACCATATATAGTATAGCAGCAGCAGCAGCCAGTGTAACCATATATAGTATAGCAGCAGCAGCAGCCAGTGTAACCATATATAGTATAGCAGCAGCAGCAGCCAGTGTAACCATATATAGTATAGCAGCAGCAGCAGCCAGTGTAACCATATATAGTATAGCAGCAGCAGCAGCAGCCAGTGTAACCATATATAGTATAGCAGCAGCAGCAGCCAGTGTAACCATATATAGTATAGCAGCAGCAGCAGCCAGTGTAACCATATATAGTATAGCAGCAGCAGCAGCCAGTGTAACCATATATAGTATAGCAGCAGCAGCAGCCAGTGTAAGCCTATAGTATAGCAGCAGCAGCAGCCAGTGTAACCATATATAGTATAGCAGCAGCAGCAGCCAGTGTAACCATATATAGTATAGCAGCAGCAGCCAGTGTAACCATATATAGTATAGCAGCAGCAGCAGCCAGTGTAACCATATATAGTATAGCAGCAGCAGCAGCCAGTGTAACCATATATAGTATAGCAGCAGCAGCAGCCAGTGTAACCATATATAGTATAGCAGCAGCAGCAGCCAGTGTAACCATATATAGTATAGCAGCAGCAGCAGCAGCCAGTGTAACCATATATAGTATAGCAGCAGCAGCAGCCAGTGTAACCATATATAGTATAGCAGCAGCAGCAGCCAGTGTAACCATATATAGTATAGCAGCAGCAGCAGCCAGTGTAACCATATATAGTATAGCAGCAGCAGCAGCCAGTGTAACCATATATAGTATAGCAGCAGCAGCAGCAGCCAGTGTAACCATATATAGTATAGCAGCAGCAGCAGCCAGTGTAACCATATATAGTATAGCAGCAGCAGCAGCCAGTGTAACCATATATAGTATAGCAGCAGCAGCAGCAGCCAGTGTAACCATATATAGTATAGCAGCAGCAGCAGCAGCCAGTGTAACCATATATAGTATAGCAGCAGCAGCAGCCAGTGTAACCATATATAGTATAGCAGCAGCAGCAGCCAGTGTAACCATATATAGTATAGCAGCAGCAGCAGCAGCCAGTGTAACCATATATAGTATAGCAGCAGCAGCAGCAGCCAGTGTAACCATATATAGTATAGCAGCAGCAGCAGCCAGTGTAACCATATATAGTATAGCAGCAGCAGCAGCCAGTGTAACCATATATAGTATAGCAGCAGCAGCAGCCAGTGTAACCATATATAGTATAGCAGCAGCAGCAGCCAGTGTAACCATATATAGTATAGCAGCAGCAGCAGCCAGTGTAACCATATATAGTATAGCAGCAGCAGCAGCCAGTGTAACCATATAGTATAGCAGCAGCAGCAGCCAGTGTAACCATATATTATATAGCAGCAGCAGCAGCCAGTGTAACCATATATAGTATAGCAGCAGCAGCAGCCAGTGTAACCATATATAGTATAGCAGCAGCAGCAGCAGCCAGTGTAACCATATATAGTATAGCAGCAGCAGCAGCCAGTGTAACCATATATAGTATAGCAGCAGCAGCAGCCAGTGTAACCATATATAGTATAGCAGCAGCAGCAGCCAGTGTAACCATATATAGTATAGCAGCAGCAGCAGCAGCCAGTGTAACCATATATAGTATAGCAGCAGCAGCAGCCAGTGTAACCATATATAGTATAGCAGCAGCAGCAGCCAGTGTAACCATATATAGTATAGCAGCAGCAGCAGCCAGTGTAACCATATATAGTATAGCAGCAGCAGCAGCAGCCAGTGTAACCATATATAGTATAGCAGCAGCAGCAGCAGCCAGTGTAACCATATATAGTATAGCAGCAGCAGCAGCAGCCAGTGTAACCATATATAGTATAGCAGCAGCAGCAGCCAGTGTAACCATATATAGTATAGCAGCAGCAGCAGCAGCCAGTGTAACCATATATAGTATAGCAGCAGCAGCAGCCAGTGTAACCATATATAGTATAGCAGCAGCAGCAGCAGCCAGTGTAACCATATATAGTATAGCAGCAGCAGCAGCCAGTGTAACCATATATAGTATAGCAGCAGCAGCAGCCAGTGTAACCATATATAGTATAGCAGCAGCAGCAGCCAGTGTAACCATATATAGTATAGCAGCAGCAGCAGCCAGTGTAACCATATATAGTATAGCAGCAGCAGCAGCCAGTGTAACCATATATAGTATAGCAGCAGCAGCAGCCAGTGTAACCATATATAGTAGCAGCAGCAGCAGCCAGTGTAACCATATATAGTATAGCAGCAGCAGCAGCAGCCAGTGTAACCATATATAGTATAGCAGCAGCAGCAGCAGCAGCCAGTGTAACCATATATAGTATAGCAGCAGCAGCAGCCAGTGTAACCATATATAGTATAGCAGCAGCAGCAGCCAGTGTAACCATATATAGTATAGCAGCAGCAGCAGCAGCCAGTGTAACCATATATAGTATAGCAGCAGCAGCAGCCAGTGTAACCATATATAGTATAGCAGCAGCAGCAGCCAGTGTAACCATATATAGTATAGCAGCAGCAGCAGCCAGTGTAACCATATATAGTATAGCAGCAGCAGCAGCAGCCAGTGTAACCATATATAGTATAGCAGCAGCAGCAGCCAGTGTAACCATATATAGTATAGCAGCAGCAGCAGCAGCAGCCAGTGTAACCATATATAGTATAGCAGCAGCAGCAGCAGCCAGTGTAACCATATATAGTATAGCAGCAGCAGCAGCCAGTGTAACCATATATAGTATAGCAGCAGCAGCAGCAGCCAGTGTAACCATATATAGTATAGCAGCAGCAGCAGCCAGTGTAACCATATATAGTATAGCAGCAGCAGCAGCCAGTGTAACCATATATAGTATAGCAGCAGCAGCAGCAGCCAGTGTAACCATATATAGTATAGCAGCAGCAGCAGCAGCCAGTGTAACCATATATAGTATAGCAGCAGCAGCAGCAGCCAGTGTAACCATATATAGTATAGCAGCAGCAGCAGCCAGTGTAACCATATATAGTATAGCAGCAGCAGCAGCCAGTGTAACCATATATAGTATAGCAGCAGCAGCAGCCAGTGTAACCATATATAGTATAGCAGCAGCAGCAGCCAGTGTAACCATATATAGTATAGCAGCAGCAGCAGCCAGTGTAACCATATATAGTATAGCAGCAGCAGCAGCCAGTGTAACCATATATAGTATAGCAGCAGCAGCAGCCAGTGCAGCAGCAGCCAGTGTAACCATATATAGTATAGCAGCAGCCAGTGTAACCATATATAGTATAGCAGCAGCAGCAGCAGCCAGTGTAACCATATATAGTATAGCAGCAGCAGCAGCCAGTGTAACCATATATAGTATAGCAGCAGCAGCAGCAGCCAGTGTAACCATATATAGTATAGCAGCAGCAGCAGCCAGTGTAACCATATATAGTATAGCAGCAGCAGCAGCCAGTGTAACCATATATAGTATAGCAGCAGCAGCAGCCAGTGTAACCATATATAGTATAGCAGCAGCAGCAGCCAGTGTAACCATATATAGTATAGCAGCAGCAGCAGCCAGTGTAACCATATATAGTATAGCAGCAGCAGCAGCCAGTGTAACCATATATAGTATAGCAGCAGCAGCAGCCAGTGTAACCATATATAGTATAGCAGCAGCAGCAGCCAGTGTAACCATATATAGTATAGCAGCAGCAGCAGCCAGTGTAACCATATATAGTATAGCAGCAGCAGCAGCAGCCAGTGTAACCATATATAGTATAGCAGCAGCAGCAGCAGCCAGTGTAACCATATATAGTATAGCAGCAGCAGCAGCCAGTGTAACCATATATAGTATAGCAGCAGCAGCAGCCAGTGTAACCATATATAGTATAGCAGCAGCAGCAGCCAGTGTAACCATATATAGTATAGCAGCAGCAGCAGCCAGTGTAACCATATATAGTATAGCAGCAGCAGCAGCCAGTGTAACCATATATAGTATAGCAGCAGCAGCAGCCAGTGTAACCATATATAGTATAGCAGCAGCAGCAGCCAGTGTAACCATATATAGTATAGCAGCAGCAGCAGCAGCAGCCAGTGTAACCATATATAGTATAGCAGCAGCAGCAGCAGCCAGTGTAACCATATATAGTATAGCAGCAGCAGCAGCCAGTGTAACCATATATAGTATAGCAGCAGCAGCAGCCAGTGTAACCATATATAGTATAGCAGCAGCAGCAGCCAGTGTAACCATATATAGTATAGCAGCAGCAGCAGCAGCCAGTGTAACCATATATAGTATAGCAGCAGCAGC
The DNA here is from genome assembly GCA_032716605.1 of Paralithodes platypus. Lineage (NCBI taxonomy): Eukaryota > Metazoa > Arthropoda > Malacostraca > Decapoda > Lithodidae > Paralithodes > Paralithodes platypus. Next base: position 16,030,504 of record CM064576.1, on the reverse strand, counting down.
AGCCAGTGTAACCATATATAGTATAGCAGCAGCAGCAGCCAGTGTAACCATATATAGTATAGCAGCAGCAGCAGCAGCCAGTGTAACCATATATAGTATAGCAGCAGCAGCAGCCAGTGTAACCATATATAGTATAGCAGCAGCAGCAGCCAGTGTAACCATATATAGTATAGCAGCAGCAGCAGCAGCCAGTGTAACCATATATAGTATAGCAGCAGCAGCAGCCAGTGTAACCATATATAGTATAGCAGCAGCAGCAGCCAGTGTAACCATATATAGTATAGCAGCAGCAGCAGCCAGTGTAACCATATATAGTATAGCAGCAGCAGCAGCCAGTGTAACCATATATAGTATAGCAGCAGCAGCAGCCAGTGTAACCATATATAGTATAGCAGCAGCAGCAGCCAGTGTAACCATATATAGTATAGCAGCAGCAGCAGCCAGTGTAACCATATATAGTATAGCAGCAGCAGCAGCCAGTGTAACCATATATAGTATAGCAGCAGCAGCAGCCAGTGTAACCATATATAGTATAGCAGCAGCAGCAGCCAGTGTAACCATATATAGTATAGCAGCAGCAGCAGCCAGTGTAACCATATATAGTATAGCAGCAGCAGCAGCCAGTGTAACCATATATAGTATAGCAGCAGCAGCAGCCAGTGTAACCATATAGTATAGCAGCAGCAGGGCCCAGTTTGACCATATATAATATAGCAAAAGCAGCAGCAGCCAGTGTAACCATATAGTAAGGCAGCAGCAGCAGCCAGTGTAACCATATATAGTATAGCAGCAGCACCGGCCAGTGTAACCATATATAGTATAGCAGCAGCAGCAGCCAGTGTAACCATATATAGTATAGCAGCAGCAGCAGCCAGTGTAACCATATATAGTATAGCAGCAGCAGCAGCCAGTGTAACCATATATAGTATAGCAGCAGCAGCAGCCAGTGTAACCATATATATATAGTATAGCAGCAGCAGCAGCCAGTGTAACCATATATAGTATAGCAGCAGCAGCAGCAGCCAGTGTAACCATATATAGTATAGCAGCAGCAACAGCAGCCAGTGTAACCATATAGTATAGCAGCAGCAGTAGCCAGTGTATCCATATATAGTATAGCAGCAGCAGCAGCCAGTGTAACCATATATAGTATAGCAGCAGCAGCAGCCAGTGTAACCATATATAGTATAGCAGCAGCAGCAGCCAGTGTAACCATATATAGTATAGCAGCAGCAGCAGCCAGTGTAACCATATATAGTATAGCAGCAGCAGCAGCCAGTGTAACCATATATAGTATAGCAGCAGCAGCAGCCAGTGTCACCATATATAGTATAGCAGCAGCAGCAGCCAGTGTAACCATATATAGTATAGCAGCAGCAGCAGCCAGTGTAACCATATATAGTATAGCAGCAGCAGCAGCCAGTGTAACCATATATAGTATAGCAGCAGCAGCAGCCAGTGTAACCATATATAGTATAGCAGCAGCAGCAGCCAGTGTAACCATATATAGTATAGCAGCAGCAGCAGCCAGTGTAACCATATATAGTATAGCAGCAGCAGCAGCCAGTGTAACCATATATAGTATAGCAGCAGCAGCAGCCAGTGTAACCATATATAGTATAGCAGCAGCAGCAGCCAGTGTAACCATATATAGTATAGCAGCAGCAGCAGCCAGTGTAACCATATATAGTATAGCAGCAGCAGCAGCCAGTGTAACCATATATAGTATAGCAGCAGCAGCAGCCAGTGTAACCATATATAGTATAGCAGCAGCAGCAGCCAGTGTAACCATATATAGTATAGCAGCAGCAGCAGCAGCCAGTGTAACCATATATAGTATAGCAGCAGCAGCAGCAGCCAGTGTAACCATATATAGTATAGCAGCAGCAGCAGCCAGTGTAACCATATATAGTATAGCAGCAGCAGCAGCCAGTGTAACCATATAGTATAGCAGCAGCAGCAGCCAGTGTAACCATATATAGTATAGCAGCAGCAGCAGCCAGTGTAACCATATATAGTATAGCAGCAGCAGCAGCAGCCAGTGTAACCATATATAGTATAGCAGCAGCAGCAGCCAGTGTAACCATATATAGTATAGCAGCAGCAGCAGCCAGTGTAACCATATATAGTATAGCAGCAGCAGCAGCAGCCAGTGTAACCATATATAGTATAGCAGCAGCAGCAGCCAGTGTAACCATATATAGTATAGCAGCAGCAGCAGCAGCCAGTGTAACCATATATAGTATAGCAGCAGCAGCAGCCAGTGTAACCATATATAGTATAGCAGCAGCAGCAGCCAGTGTAACCATATATAGTATAGCAGCAGCAGCAGCAGCCAGTGTAACCATATATAGTATAGCAGCAGCAGCAGCCAGTGTAACCATATATAGTATAGCAGCAGCAGCAGCCAGTGTAACCATATATAGTATAGCAGCAGCAGCAGCCAGTGTAACCATATATAGTATAGCAGCAGCAGCAGCCAGTGTAACCATATATAGTATAGCAGCAGCAGCAGCCAGTGTAACCATATATAGTATAGCAGCAGCAGCCAGTGTAACCATATATAGTATAGCAGCAGCAGCAGCCAGTGTAACCATATATAGTATAGCAGCAGCAGCAGCCAGTGTAACCATATATAGTATAGCAGCAGCAGCAGCCAGTGTAACCATATATAGTATAGCAGCAGCAGCAGCAGCCAGTGTAACCATATATAGTATAGCAGCAGCAGCAGCAGCCAGTTAACCATATATACTATAACAGCAACAGCAGCCAGTGTAACATATGCAGCAGCCCGTGTAACCATATATAGTATAGCAGCAGCAGCAGCCAGTGTAACCCTATAGTATAGCAGCGCAGCAGCAGCGCGTGTAACCATATATACTATACCAGCAGCAGCAGCCAGTGTAACCATATATAGTATAGCAGCAGCAGCAGCCAGTGTCACCATATATAGTATAGCAGCAGCAGCAGCCAGTGTAACCATATATAGTATAGCAGCAGCAGCCAATGTAACCATATATAGTATAGCAGCAGCAGCAGCCAGTGTAACCATATATAGTATAGCAGCAGCAGCAGCCAGTGTAACCATATATAGTATAGCAGCAGCAGCAGCCAGTGTAACCATATATAGTATAGCAGCAGCAGCAGCCAGTGTAACCATATATAGTATAGCAGCAGCAGCAGCCAGTGTAACCATATATAGTATAGCAGCAGCAGCAGCAGCCAGTGTAACCATATATAGTACAGCAGCAGCAGCAGCCAGTGTAACCATATATAGTATAGCAGCAGCAGCAGCCAGTGTAACCATATATAGTATAGCAGCAGCAGCAGCCAGTGTAACCATATATAGTATAGCAGCAGCAGCAGCCAGTGTAACCATATATAGTATAGCAGCAGCAGCAGCCAGTGTAACCATATATAGTATAGCAGCAGCAGCAGCAGCCAGTGTAACCATATATAGTATAGCAGCAGCAGCAGCCAGTGTAACCATATATAGTATAGCAGCAGCAGCAGCCAGTGTAACCATATAGTATAGCAGCAGCAGCAGCCAGTGTAACCATATATAGTATAGCAGCAGCAGCAGCAGCCAGTGTAACCATATATAGTATAGCAGCAGCAGCAGCAGCCAGTGTAACCATATATAGTATAGCAGCAGCAGCAGCCAGTGTAACCATATATAGTATAGCAGCAGCAGCAGCCAGTGTAACCATATATAGTATAGCAGCAGCAGCAGCCAGTGTAACCATATATAGTATAGCAGCAGCAGCAGCCAGTGTAACCATATATAGTATAGCAGCAGCAGCAGCCAGTGTAACCATATATAGTATAGCAGCAGCAGCAGCCAGTGTAACCATATATAGTATAGCAGCAGCAGCAGCCAGTGTAACCATATAGTATAGCAGCAGCAGCAGCCAGTGTAACCATATATAGTATAGCAGCAGCAGCAGCCAGTGTAACCATATATAGTATAGCAGCAGCAGCAGCCAGTGTAACCATATATAGTATAGCAGCAGCAGCAGCAGCAGCCAGTGTAACCATATATAGTATAGCAGCAGCAGCAGCCAGTGTAACCATATATAGTATAGCAGCAGCAGCAGCAGCCAGTGTAACCATATATAGTATAGCAGCAGCAGCAGCCAGTGTAACCATATATAGTATAGCAGCAGCAGCAGCCAGTGTAACCATATATAGTATAGCAGCAGCAGCAGCCAGTGTAACCATATATAGTATAGCAGCAGCAGCAGCCAGTGTAACCATATATAGTATAGCAGCAGCAGCAGCCAGTGTAACCATATATAGTATAGCAGCAGCAGCAGCCAGTGTAACCATATATAGTATAGCAGCAGCAGCCAGTGTAACCATATATAGTATAGCAGCAGCAGCAGCCAGTGTAACCATATATAGTATAGCAGCAGCAGCAGCCAGTGTAACCATATATAGTATAGCAGCAGCAGCAGCCAGTGTAACCATATATAGTATAGCAGCAGCAGCAGCCAGTGTAACCATATATAGTATAGCAGCAGCAGCAGCCAGTGTAACCATATATAGTATAGCAGCAGCAGCAGCCAGTGTAACCATATATAGTATAGCAGCAGCAGCAGCCAGTGTAACCATATATAGTATAGCAGCAGCAGCAGCCAGTGTAACCATATATAGTATAGCAGCAGCAGCAGCCAGTGTAACCATATATAGTATAGCAGCAGCAGCAGCCAGTGTAACCATATATAGTATAGCAGCAGCAGCAGCAGCCAGTGTAACCATATATAGTATAGCAGCAGCAGCAGCCAGTGTAACCATATATAGTATAGCAGCAGCAGCAGCCAGTGTAACCATATATAGTATAGCAGCAGCAGCAGCCAGTGTAACCATATATAGTATAGCAGCAGCAGCAGCCAGTGTAACCATATATAGTATAGCAGCAGCAGCAGCCAGTGTAACCATATATAGTATAGCAGCAGCAGCAGCAGCCAGTGTAACCATATATAGTATAGCAGCAGCAGCAGCAGCCAGTGTAACCATATATAGTATAGCAGCAGCAGCAGCAGCCAGTGTAACCATATATAGTATAGCAGCAGCAGCAGCAGCCAGTGTAACCATATATAGTATAGCAGCAGCAGCAGCCAGTGTAACCATATATAGTATAGCAGCAGCAGCAGCAGCCAGTTTAACCATATATAGTATAGCAGCAGCAGCAGCAGCCAGTGTAACCATATATAGTATAGCAGCAGCAGCAGCCAGTGTAACCATATATAGTATAGCAGCAGCAGCAGCAGCCAGTGTAACCATATATAGTATAGCAGCAGCAGCAGCCAGTGTAACCATATATAGTATAGCAGCAGCAGCAGCAGCCAGTGTAACCATATATAGTATAGCAGCAGCAGCAGCCAGTGTAACCATATATAGTATAGCAGCAGCAGCAGCCAGTGTAACCATATATAGTATAGCAGCAGCAGCAGCAGCCAGTGTAACCATATATAGTATAGCAGCAGCAGCAGCAGCCAGTGTAACCATATATAGTATAGCAGCAGCAGCAGCAGCCAGTGTAACCATATATAGTATAGCAGCAGCAGCAGCCAGTGTAACCATATATAGTATAGCAGCAGCAGCAGCCAGTGTAACCATATATAGTATAGCAGCAGCAGCAGCCAGTGTAACCATATATAGTATAGCAGCAGCAGCAGCAGCAGCCAGTGTAACCATATATAGTATAGCAGCAGCAGCAGCCAGTGTAACCATATATAGTATAGCAGCAGCAGCAGCCAGTGTAACCATATATAGTATAGCAGCAGCAGCAGCCAGTGTAACCATATATAGTATAGCAGCAGCAGCAGCCAGTGTAACCATATATAGTATAGCAGCAGCAGCAGCCAGTGTAACCATATATAGTATAGCAGCAGCAGCAGCAGCCAGTGTAACCATATATAGTATAGCAGCAGCAGCAGCCAGTGTAACCATATATAGTATAGCAGCAGCAGCAGCCAGTGTAACCATATATAGTATAGCAGCAGCAGCAGCCAGTGTAACCATATATAGTATAGCAGCAGCAGCAGCCAGTGTAACCATATATAGTATAGCAGCAGCAGCAGCCAGTGTAACCATATATAGTATAGCAGCAGCAGCAGCCAGTGTAACCATATATAGTATAGCAGCAGCAGCAGCCAGTGTAACCATATATAGTATAGCAGCAGCAGCAGCCAGTGTAACCATATATAGTATAGCAGCAGCAGCAGCCAGTGTAACCATATATAGTATAGCAGCAGCAGCAGCCAGTGTAACCATATATAGTATAGCAGCAGCAGCAGCAGCCAGTGTAACCATATATAGTATAGCAGCAGCAGCAGCAGCCAGTGTAACCATATATAGTATAGCAGCAGCAGCAGCCAGTGTAACCATATATAGTATAGCAGCAGCAGCAGCAGCCAGTGTAACCATATATAGTATAGCAGCAGCAGCCAGTGTAACCATATATAGTATAGCAGCAGCAGCAGCCAGTGTAACCATATATAGTATAGCAGCAGCAGCAGCCAGTGTAACCATATATAGTATAGCAGCAGCAGCAGCCAGTGTAACCATATATAGTATAGCAGCAGCAGCAGCCAGTGTAACCATATAGTATAGCAGCAGCAGCAGCCAGTGTAACCATATATAGTATAGCAGCAGCAGCAGCCAGTGTAACCATATATAGTATAGCAGCAGCAGCAGCCAGTGTAACCATATATAGTATAGCAGCAGCAGCAGCCAGTGTAACCATATATAGTATAGCAGCAGCAGCAGCAGCCAGTGTAACCATATATAGTATAGCAGCAGCAGCAGCCAGTGTAACCATATATAGTATAGCAGCAGCAGCAGCCAGTGTAACCATATATAGTATAGCAGCAGCAGCAGCCAGTGTAACCATATATAGTATAGCAGCAGCAGCAGCCAGTGTAACCATATATAGTATAGCAGCAGCAGCAGCCAGTGTAACCACATATAGTATAGCAGCAGCAGCAGCCAGTGTAACCATATATAGTATAGCAGCAGCAGCAGCCAGTGTAACCATATATAGTATAGCAGCAGCAGCAGCCAGTGTAACCATATATAGTATAGCAGCAGCAGCAGCCAGTGTAACCATATATAGTATAGCAGCAGCAGCAGCCAGTGTAACCATATAGTATAGCAGCAGCAGCAGCCAGTGTAACCATATATAGTATAGCAGCAGCAGCCAGTGTAACCATATATAGTATAGCAGCAGCAGCAGCCAGTGTAACCATATATAGTATAGCAGCAACAGCAGCCAGTGTAACCATATATAGTATAGCAGCAACAGCAGCCAGTGTAACCATATATAGTATAGCAGCAGCAGCAGCCAGTGTAACCATATATAGTATAGCAGCAGCAGCCAGTGTAACCATATATAGTATAGCAGCAGCAGCAGCCAGTGTAACCATATATAGTATAGCAGCAGCAGCAGCCAGTGTAACCATCTCACAGAGATTTAAACTCAACAGTCCAGCAAAGTGATGTAAGATACTCAGTAGATTTATGAATTAACCCATCGGATCCGGGGGCCCTCATATTATCCCCATCGCTGTGTCCGGGGCCATTTTTGTACAGTCAAGCTTCATAATTCAGTAGCTACTGATTCAGACCACCTAGAGCAGTCAATTTTTTTGCAAATTGTAGAACGTTTTGTTGTCTGTAGACTGCCGTTGAGATGACATCGCTACGACGCGTGGTTGCCGTGTTATGATGATTTTAGCGGCGATGAGGCCTCCCGGATTCCTGCCAATATTTTTTTTTGCCTCCCGGATTCCGAGGGTTAAGGGGGGTCACCGCCTTTTTTTTATCATTCTCTCCTTTTCTCTCTTTCTCTGGCTTGTATCCATTCGGCCTCATTCAGCCAACTGTTTTAAGACGTTTATCCCCATCGAGGTGTCGATTTCTTCCTGGCGAGCGATAGCGAGCCAGCATTGTATGGAGAAATCCGGCTTCGCCAGAGACATTTTTCTATCGAAAAATGTACAAATTTAGTTTGCTGTCGAAACAAAAATATAAATATGCTGGCTCGCTACCGCTCGCCAGGAAAATATTGACACCTGGATGGGGGTCAACGTCTTAAAACAATAGGCTGAACGGGGCCGAATGGATACAAGCCAAAGAGAGAGGGAGAGAAAGAGAAAAAAAAAAGCGAGGTGGGCTCCCTTAAAGAAAATAAATGCAGACCAAGGACTTCTAGGGAAATTATTGACTGTCATTCTTGAGCTCCAAATCAACTGCCTGTTATAACTTAATGGTTCACTTTTTGGGCGATTTTTGCATGTATTCATTATTTTTCTAGTTTCCTCCCTAGACCTCCATCAAATTTAAAAAACATCCATTAGATCCCCCTTCTAGATGAATTTGTACATTTTTTCGGTAGAAAATTTCCCGGCCAAAGGCCGGTTCTTCCAACATTACAGGCTCACTATCGTTCGCCAGAGAAAAAATCGACCCCTAAATAGAATGAAAAGTTCTAAATATTGACGAAGAAATGGGGCGAAAGGTCTTAAAATCGACTAACTAATGGGGCAAACATCTTAACATCTGAAAACTTATGGGGCTAAACACGAGGGAAAAAGCCAGTGGTCCTGAAAACCGGGCCATCCCCCCTTGATTAAACAACTCCAGACTCTCACATATAAAACATCTTAATAAAATAACTACATTAAAACCGCTATCACACCAGCGCAGTTTCCCTCAACATTTATCCTCAACACTGGTCTGGCAGCTTATGAGGTTAACATATAAAATACTTCGGTGACCTAAATTCATCTACCACCAGTCTTGTTTCCGATACCAGTGCAAAATAGTCCAGAAATGTTGCCAGAAAAATGTTGACCATGGAATGTTGACTATAAAAGCTCTGGTGTGATACCGGCTTAAGGGGGGTGACGTGCTGGCTGTTATTTCTGTCCTTTTCTCTCTTTCTCTGGCTTGTATCCATTCGGCCCCATTCAGCCAACTATTTTGAGACGTTTACCCCCATCTAGGTGTCGATTTCTTCCTGGCGGGCGAGAGCGAGCCAGCATTATATGAAGAAATCCGGCTTCGCCGGAGAAATTTTTCTATCGAAAAATGTACAAATTTAGCCTGCTGTCAAACAAAAATAAAAAATATGCTGGCTCGCTACCGCTGACCAGTAAAAAATTGACACCTGGATGGGGATAAATGTCTTAAAAACAGTTGGCTGAATGGGGCCAAATGGATACAAGCCAGAGAAAGATAGGGCAGGACAGAAATAACAAAAAGCAGGTGAGCCCCTTAACCTATGCTTAGTGTTTTAGCAGTCAGATCTCAAGTCCTTCCAAACCAGGACTCCAATTCTCTGTTTTCTTCAATATCCTTCATGTAATTAATTGAATATCGTGTATAATTGTATATTAACTTTGTGTAGACATATCAACTTAGGACTACTGTTTGTCAAAGCACTTTATTATCATCTTTATCATTTATGAAGTATGATCAACGTTTGGTAGCACAAGGGCTGCATATATCATTTTCAGTACTTGACACATTAGCACAAGGGCTGCATATATCATTTTCAGTACTCGACACATTCTCTCATCACTCCAGTTACAATTTTCAGTACTTAGAATTTTCAGTACCGGTACTTACAATTTTCAGTACTAAAAAATTTCAGTACTTTAAACACATTATCTCATCACTCAAGTTACAATTTTCAGTACTTAGAATGTTCAGTACCGGTACTTACAATTTTCAGTACTAACAATTTTCAGTACTTTAAACACATTATCTCATCACTCAAGTTACAATTTAACAACATTGTAACATAGATTACAAGTTAATTTCAAGCTCAAAGTTTGGCACACGCACCTTGATCAGATGAATGCTCATCTTCTGGCTTGTTTAGTTAACCCTTTCAAGATCCAAAACGCATAGTTTTTCTTTTTTCCGGCCATTATAAGACGATTATATTCAGATTAGGAAGGTCATGTGGAAGTCCGAGGGTTGATTGAGATAGTCTTGTCCCTTATAATGCCCACAATTGAGATAGTCTTGTGCCTTATAATGCTTGTGCCTTATAATGCCCACACATTGAGATAGTCTTGTGCCTTTATAATGCCCACACATTGAGATAGTCTTGTGCCTTATCTTGTGCCTTATAATGCCCACACATTGAGATAGTCTTGTCCCTTATAATGCCCCACACATTGAGATAGTCTTGTGCCTTATAATGCCCACACATTGAGATAGTCTTGTGCCTTATAATGCCCACACATTGAGATAGTCTTGTCCCTTATAATGCCCACACATTGAGATAGTCTTGTCCCTTATAATGCCCACACATTGAGATAGTCTTGTGCCTTATAATGCCCACACATTGAGATAGTCTTGTGCCTTATAATGCCCACACATTGAGATAGTCTTGTGCCTTATAATGCCCACACATTGAGATAGTCTTGTGCCTTATAATGCCCACACATTGAGATAGTCTTGTGCCTTATAATGCCCACACATTGAGATAGTCTTGTCCCTTATAATGCCCACACATTGAGATAGTCTTGTGCCTTATAATGCCCACACATTGAGATAGTCTTGTGCCTTATAATGCCCACACATTGAGATAGTCTTGTCCCTTATAATGCCCACACATTGAGATAGTCTTGTGCCTTATAATGCCCACACATTGAGATAGTCTTGTGCCTTATAATGCCCACACATTGAGATAGTCTTGTCCCTTATAATGCCCACACATTGAGATAGTCTTGTCCCTTATAATGCCCACACATTGAGATAGTCTTGTGCCTTATAATGCCCACACATTGAGATAGTCTTGTCCCTTATAATGCCCACACATTGAGATAGTCTTGTCCCTTATAATGCCCACACATTGAGATAGTCTTGTGCCTTATAATGCCCACACATTGAGATAGTCTTGTCCCTTATAATGCCCACACATTGAGATAGTCTTGTGCCTTATAATGCCACACATTGAGATAGTCTTGTGCCTTATAATGCCCACACATTGAGATAGTCTTGTCCCTTATAATGCCCACACATTGAGATAGTCTTGTCCCTTATAATGCCCACACATTGAGATAGTCTTGTCCCTTATAATGCCCACACATTGAGATAGTCTTGTCCCTTATAATGCCCACACATTGAGATAGTCTTGTCGTCCTTATAATGCCCACACATTGAGATAGTCTTGTCCCTTATAATGCCCACACATTGAGATAGTCTTGTGCCTTATAATGCCCACACATTGAGATAGTCTTGTCCCTTATAATGCCCACACATTGAGATAGTCTTGTCCCTTATAATGCCCACACATTGAGATAGTCTTGTGCCTTATAATGCCCACACATTGAGATAGTCTTGTCCCTTATAATGCCCACACATTGAGATAGTCTTGTCCCTTATAATGCCCACACATTGAGATAGTCTTGTGCCTTATAATGCCCACACATTGAGATAGTCTTGTGCCTTATAATGCCCACACATTGAGATAGTCTTGTCCCTTATAATGCCCACACATTGAGATAGTCTTGTGCCTTATAATGCCCACACATTGAGATAGTCTTGTCCCTTATAATGCCCACACATTGAGATAGTCTTGTCCCTTATAATGCCCACACATTGAGATAGTCTTGTGCCTTATAATGCCCACACATTGAGATAGTCTTGTCCCTTATAATGCCCACACATTGAGATAGTCTTGTCCCTTATAATGCCCACACATTGAGATAGTCTTGTGCCTTATAATGCCCACACATTCTTCTTAAACTGTATACAATTGTCAAAACGCATCATGAACCTCAAAGGGTTAACATTGTTGCTCTGCGGCTTTTCTCATTCATTTTGACGAGTAACACGTGCAGTTCTGAGGTCTATTGTTTTCCAGCTGAGGGTAAATTGCCATGTTTCTATCTTTGTTACTCGGCTATAAGGTAGAGTTTGTAGCCAAAGATGATGGTTATTCTGAAAACTTGGCATTAATATGACACACAGCCATAGTAGTTTCATATATTGCCATTAAGTATCCAGAAATAAGCTAAGAAGAGATTCAATTTACGATCAGCTGGAAACAAATAAAGTATAGTCTCCCTCTCTATCCGATGCCCCAATTGACCACTTCCGAGTTTCAGGCTATAAGGAAGTTGGAGCCGTGAACATCGATATTAAAGAGAAATGCAACAATTATGTGGGTGTCTGATGGATAAAAAGTATGATCAATTTGGATTAATGTATTTATAAATGTATAATGACCGTATATTAGCTGATAATTCTGCTAAATATTGATGTCTACAGCTCCAACTTCCTTATAGACCAAAACTGGCAAGTGGTCAATTTAGGATATTATAATAGGTTTTTAGGTGTTTGGGTTTGGCTGGTCCCAGAACGCATCCCCATTTACCGGTACTCCATTTATTTTAGGGTGCGCGGTACAATTTTTCTGTTTAAGATCGGGTTTTCAGGAACGTAACTCAATCGTAAATCGAGGGAGACCTGTACATCAATATTCACCAATCCCAATATTTTTTTATTTTTTGTTTATAATCGTAGTTAAACCAGACCACCGTGTTACAAAACGCAACTCTTGTAGGGCTGGCCTCACCAATCCCACTGAATTGTATTTTACAGTCATACATGTACAGTACCGGTATATAGTTGTTGTTGTTGTTGTTGTTGTTCCCCAAGCTGCCTGGCCGAACAGCCCCAAGGCCCCGAGCAAGGCCAAGGCCATAACCGAGCTCCCCCACAGAACCCTCCCCGCCGACCACAATAAAGCCTGGGTGACCGAAGCCACTCCATGGCGGGGAGCTGAGGAGGGTGCGGAAACGCCCGGGAAACCAAAGCCCCACCCAGGGCCCTGTGCCCCTCAGCAATTATGAAGAGAAAGTTGAGGGGCAAGGGAAAAATGTGACGCTTTGGCTTCCAATCTTGGTAGATTGGGAGGTCAATCCACGTTAGAGACGCCGTCACTTGAGATCTAGAAAATATATAAGTAAAAGGAACAGTCAGAGTAAGCTATGGGTATGGCAGAGATTGCTCAGTTCTCACTCTGATAGACCAGCCCATCACCACATGACTAGAACCCAATCCTCTCAGCATCAGCTAGGAAAGGCCTTAGAAAGCCACCTTTGGCGGGGGGGATAGCTCCCCTATTTCAACCCTTTTCGGGGTTGGGCACCCGGTATATAGTTTCCTTACACAGTACATATCGTAACATATGTACTGTCAATTATTTTCTGCTTAACCCTTTTGTACACAGGGATGCGATATTGCACCTCCAGATCATCAGCCCCTAAATGCAAAGATGAATTATTATATTTTTCCACCAACCAACTTCAAAGACGAACAATGGTGGGGAAATCAACGTGTGGGCCCCAAAGTATTAAATTAAATCTCTATAGCCTAATATTTATAATATTTTTTTGTTCTTTCAATTTAAAAGGGGGTTTATGTCACAGAGAATTGTCCTGTCAAGTTGCTGTCAGAAATACTTTATACAGTATAGGAGAGAATTGTCCTGTCAAGTTGCTGTCAGAAATACTTTATACAGTATAGGAGAGAATTGTCCTGTCAAGTTGCTGTCAGAAATACTTTATACAGTATAGGAGAGAATTGTCCTGTCAAGTTGCTGTCAGAAATACTTTATACAGTATAGGAGAGAATTGTCCTGTCAAGTTGCTGTCAGAAATACTTTATACAGTATAGCTGGGAATTGTCCTGTCAAGTTGCTGTCAGAAATCCTTTATACAGTATAGCTTAAGCCAATAACAGCAATAGGTGGGGGTCGGGGGGAATAGGACTGCTTGGGATCTCTGAGGCCCCATTCAGCCAGCTGTTTTAAGACGTGTATCCCCATCCAGGTGTCGATTTCTACCTGGCGAGTGATAGCGAGCCAGCATTGTATGGAGAAATCCGGCTTCGCCGGAGAAATTTTTCTATCGAAAAATGTACAAATTTAGCTTGCTATCAAAACAAAAATAAATATATAGGGGGTATATGTGAAGGAGGGGGTCGGGGGTCGGGGGTCGGGGGGGAACATAACTACTTGGGATCTGTGAGGCAGCTGTAGGGTACCGTATGTGAAGGAGGTCATACAAGGACTTTAATAATAATAATAATAGTTCTTAAAGCTAGCGCATGCTAAGCTAGCTAAGGATAGCTCAATAAGGCCGATTAGGCGTATTTCCATTGGGGTCCTGTACTACTACCCCATCCCTTTGCTCATGAGGGATGGTAACGACTCAGTGCTTGTGAAAAATCTTTAATGCGCCGAGCGTGGGCGCGAACCCGGGCCTTCTGGGTGGAAGTCCGAGACGCTAGTCACTACACCAAGCGAGCCGCTTATAATATATTTGTCAGTACCTGGATATAAAATGAATTAATAAATGATCTATCTATCTATCTATCTATGAATTAATAAATGATCTATCTATCTATCTATCTATGAATTAATAAATTATCTATCTATCTATCTATGAATTAATAAATGATCTATCTATCTATCTATCTATGAATTAATAAATTATCTATCTATCTATCTATGAATTAATAAATTATCTATCTATCTATCTATGAATTAATAAATGATCTATCTATCTATCTATCTATGAATTAATAAATGATCTATCTATCTATCTATGAATTAATAAATGATCTATCTATCTATGAATTAATAAATGATCTATCTATCTATCTATTTATCTATCTATCTCTATACTCAGGCCCAATCCCCACTAAATGATAGTTATAATATAAGAACAATAAAATTGCCTACCAATCCTTGCAACAGTAGACTAACTGGGTTGTTGTTGGTTATTGTTGTAATTTGACCAAATATTGATATAGAGAAATGTAATAGAATGAGTTACTAAAGATAAAGGAATTACAGTACAGTATATTATTTCCAAATATATTTGCCTGAAACATCAAATGCAAGACCAGCAATGCTGAAACTGCCTTTAGATCATAATCTCTAAAATATCTTTGTTTGCATCTTTCTACTTAGTACGGTACCACCATGGGAGCCAGATGGCGTTTAGGTGTAATTGGACATTTGGATTATGGTCAATTCCCAAACAATATTAATTTTTCAATTGTTACAATACAAAGTAAATTCACACCCACCTGTTCCGGCCATTCAATGAACTGGAACTGTCGTATTGTGCGGGACTGACCATCTCTGGCATCTGTTATCTGGTGGGTAAAAGGTTAAAGATATCAAATGTATGAGCTGAAGGTTGCCTGCAAGAGAATTCACATTACAGTAAACTTCCTTTAATCCGAATTGCAGTGGACCAGAGCTCGTTCGGATTACCGGATTTTTCTGATTATCGGACTTTACCCCTCCCCCCCTATTTTAATCAGAAATTTGAATGTTTTGAAGTAAATAATAGGCTAAAATGACAATGGTAAACTTTTAAAGTTATTTCATTAACATATGATATGTGTGTGTACCATTATGTGTCATTTGGGTGGCCTAATGCCTCAAAAAGGGGACTTTGGGACTTTCTGAAATTCGGACTATCAGGTGAATTCGGATTTGGCCTCAATTTCACAAATTCGGACTATCGGGAGATTCCAATTATCGGTCGTCGGATTATCAGACTTTTACTGTATTATATTATCAAGTGAGGACATATGTACTGTACAATAAAACTGAAGTTTCATCCCTTCACTTCCTGCAATGCTTAATTTTTCAAGATGTTTTGTTTTTTGTTTTTACCCTATGTGAATAAAGGAGACAAAATGTAAAGCTGCCTGTAACAAGTGTATAGCCCAAAGTTGAAAGAGTGACAGCGATTGTTGTGCACATACAGTATATGCAACATCCCCCTTTGGCTTGAAATAGAGGATAGAGATAGTACAGTACAGTCGCGCTAATAAGTGATGTCTCGGCACCAATTATGTTTTGATCAATAATTGGTATCAACAATAATTACACACGATTTCTTCTTTTTGAGTGAGATATACCAACATGTTCCTACTCTTACCCACCCTATTGAACATCTGACAGACATTAATACAGCACAGAGCAAGCCAAACGTAATGACAGCTGGGACATGACTTATTAGCGCGACTGTACATAGAAGGGTTTGTTGTCAGTATTCCTAGACAACTGTTTTTTGTTGAGGAAGAGGAGTTTAGGGTTGGTAGAGGAGAGGTGGTGTCCAACACATTACAAGTTAGAGGAAAGGCCTCGAATGTTGCAGTGAGAGTGTCAGGCCGCGCTCCAAGACATATTGTGGGATGACCAGATACCTGTCTGTCTGTGTAATGTTAACATTACACAGACAGACAGGTGTACTATTCTTAATCACACCGTGGTGTAGTTGATGATAGTATGGACTCTCATCCTCATTGTCAGTGGTTCAAGTCCCGGATGATAGTAAAAACATTTAGTAGCTCACATGTATTTGTGAGATACTGTACTAATATAAATAACTCTTGGGCGGGTGCCCAACCACGAAAGGAGTTGAAATAGGGGAGCTATCCCCCCCCCCCACCCCCCCCCCCCCCACCCCCCGCCAAAGGCGGCTTTCTATGGCCATTCCTAGCTGATGCCGAGAGGATTGGGTTCTAGTCATGTGGTGATGGGCTGGTCTATCAGAGTGAGAGCGGAGCGATCTCTGCCATACCCATAGCTTACTCTGACTGTTCCTTTTACTTATATCTTTTCTAAATCTCAAATGACGGCGTCTCTTCCGTGGATTGACCTCCCAATCTGCCAACCTAGAGGTTGGCAGATTGGGAGCCAAAGCATCACATTTTTCCTTTGCCCCTCAACTTTCCCTTCATAATTGCTGAGGGGCACAGGGACTTGGGTGGGGCTTTGGTTTCCTGGGCGTTTCCGCACCCTCCTCAGCTCCCCGCCTTAGAGTGGCTTCGGTCACCTGGGCTTTATTAGTGGTACACAGGGAGGGTTTTATGGGGGCGCTCGGTTATGGCCTTGGTCTTGTTCGGGACTTTGGGGCTGCTCGACCAGACAGCCTAGGGAACAGCAACAACAACTCTTGTGCTTGGCCGGGTGAGAATAAAATTAAATCAATTCAACCCAAGTTGCCTGGGAATACAGTAAACTTCCGTTAATCCGAAGGGCAGCGGACCGGCCCTCGTTCGGATTAGTGGATTTTTCGGATTATCGGACTTTACCCCTATGAACCTGTGTATTAATGGCCTGACGAAAACATTGAGGCATTAGGCCACCCAAATGACACAATGGTGCACACATAGGATATCATATGTTCATGAAATCACTTCAAAAGTTTACCATTGTCATTGTAGCCTATTACCTACTTCAAAACATTCAGATTAATGGTCAAAGGAATCTGCTGATATAAACGTAAACACCATATGTCCGCATCGTCTACTAGCGAGTTTGTCTTGCTCTTGAAGATCAGATCAGATGTGGTTCGGGAAGTAATGCCTTAACAACGGCACTTCCCTGAGAGGTTCTTGTAATTTTCCTTTTGTGACGTGCTCTGTTATATTATATTGTATTGAAAGCACCCTTGTCTTGTTGTCCTGAAAGCACCCTTGGGACGCTCCGATCACTGAACTATAAATAGTTCGGTCAACATGGGTTTAGAGCGGGAAGATCATGTCTCTCACAACTTTTGGAACACTATGACAAAATTCTTAAAGCGCTAGAAGAAAAGAAAAACGTGGATGTCATTTACACCGATTTTGCTAAGGCATTTGATAAATGTGACCATGGTATAATAGCCCACAAACTGAAAGCAAAAGGTATAACTGGGAAAATCGGACGGTGGATATACAATTTCCTCGTAAACCGAAAACAATCGGTAGCAGTAAACCAAGTCACTTCTGAGCCTTCGGATGTCAAAAGCTCAGTGCCCCAAGGAACAGTGCTAGTGCCCCTTCTGTTCCTCATACTAATTTGCGACATAGATACCAACACCAGACACATTACGGTGTCGTCTTTTGCTGATGACACAAAATTAAGTAAGATAGTAAACACACAAGAGGACACGGGCCGACTGCAGGAAGACATGAATGTAGTGTTCCAGTGGACCAGGGAAAACAACATGCAATTCAATGAGGAAAAATTCCAATTAATACGGTACGGAGATAATAATGGTGTTAAAGAAATTACAAATTACTTAACAGAATCTAACCACATAATAGAACGGAAAGACAGTGTGAAAGACCTTGGGGTATTAATGTCTGAAAATATGGGTTTCAAAGTACATAACCAGGTCAAAGTGGCGGCTGCGAAACGAACGGGTTGGATTCTGCGTACTTTTAAAACACGCGGTGAATTGCCTATGATAACGCTCTTCAAATCTCTAGTGCTACCGCGGCTTGAATACTGTAGCGTATTAACATCCCCATACAAAGCAGGTGAAATAAATGACGTAGAGAGTGTACAAAGAAATTTCACTTCGCATATAAGTTCGATAAAACATCTACACTATTGGAAGCGTTTAAGAGCACTGAATCTGTACTCACTGGAACGTAGAAGAGAACGTTACCTAATAATATACACATGGAAAATCGCAGAGGGTTTAGTACCAAACCTACATACTCCGATAGTCATGAAATTCAGTGATAGGAGAGGCTGGGAATGCGAAATCCCCCGGATGAATAACAGGGGTGCTATGGGCTCTCTGCGAGAGGGCTGGTTATCATACAGAGGCCCACGTCTCTTCAACAAACTCCCACGGCGAGTAAGAGACATGAGGGACATCTCGTTAGACAACTTCAAGAGAGCCCTAGATGTCGAACTGCAAAAAGTGCCAGACGAGCCCATCCTCGCAAGGGAGCGAGCTGTCGCTTCAAACAGTCTACTGCACCAAATTACCACCCATAACGAGGGGCGTCGCGCTCCTTGGTGCCGCTAGAGGAGCGGCGAACACATCCAAAGGTATCCAAAGGTAAGTAGCGTATCGGAACGTCCAAAGGTGCGTTTTCAAGCTCAAGACTGAATGCGCTTGCAGAAAATGCGGTGCAAGCCAGTAGCGCATCGGAGCGTCCCAAGGATGCGTTCAAGAGCAAAACAAACTCTCTAGCAGACAATGTGGTGTTTACGTTTATATCAGTAGCTTCCTTTGACCATTAATCTGAATGTTTTGAAGTAGGTAATAGGCTACAATGACAATGGTAAACTTTTAAAGTGAATTCATGAACATATGATATGTGTGTGCTCCATTGTGTCATTTGAGTGGACTAATGCCTCAAAAAGGGGACTTTGGGACTTCTTGAAATTCGGACCATCGGGTGAATTCGGATTTGGCCTCAAATTGAAAAATTCGGACTATTGGGAGATTCGAATCATCGGTCGTCGGATTAAAGGACTTTTACTGTAGTTGCAAAAATTCCTGTATGGTACTCAGGAATATGGGTCCTAGAACTTGTATATGATATGAAATACTTTCTTGAAGTAGGAGTTCTCATTCTGCTTAATATACTGTATATAGAAAAAGGTTAGTATTCTTTATCATGCCCAGGTGGTGTAGTTGATTAAAGGAAGGACTATGTCTTCACTGTCCATGGTTTGAGTCCCGGCTGAGAGTATATATATACAGTAGGGTCTTGTAAGATGCGAGATCAGAAGATGCGATTCGCATAAGATGCGAGGACCCCAAATAATAAAATAAATTATTTTAAGATGCGAGACTGACCATAATTTGCGAATCGGAGGCTCAAAGAGGGCTAAATCCGAGGAGATGCGAATTTTTTTTTTTAAATGCGAGCCTTAGGCGGGACGTTTTTCCCATAAGCTACGTGTATCGTAAGATGCGAAATCGTAAGATGCGGTCGCATCCATCGACCATAAACTCGCATCTTACGAGACCCTACTGTATATATATATATATATATATATATATATATATATATATATACATACAATACAACATACTGTACAATGGTTTAACATAATTTTTCCATTACTGTACACGCAATGTAACGGCTCAGACGGGGTTGCCTTTCAGTAGTTGGAGTATACTGTAGTCCCACCAAGTCATCACTGTTATTCACTTGCTTGTTCGTCAAGGGGAATCCACGCAATGCGAGCTAAGCTCATTATTATCGCGCCTCCTTAACTGGGAATGTATTGCGTGAAATGCATGTTAAGTGTTTATGTATCGTTGGAATGGCTGTGGATGTGTGTGTAGTCTGTATTTTAGCCAATTGGCGACATCTGGAAACGAAGGCTTAGGGTTAATCTGTACGGTACCATTCTCACTACGGTACCAGTCTCACCCGAAGGCTTAGGTTGACCAGTAGCTTAGGTTGACCAGTACGATACCCATCTCGCCTTGTAACCGATCACCAACCCCAGATGGGACGTCACAACTTCGTCCACTTATACCAGGTTCCTATTTATACTGCTAGGTGAACAGAGGCTACACTGTAAGGAGACTTGCCCAAATGTCTCTTCCCCGCCCGGGTCCCGAACCCGGGACCTTCTGGTTGTGAGCCAGATATTGGCTGTGGCTGATATTGGTATATATATATGTATATAAAGAAGATAAACACCAGTAAAACGAACCACATCTAGAATTATTTCTAACGTTTTGATACGAGCCTAATATGGAACAGAAAACTTCTTTTATAATACAATACATGCAGATTTACTTATCTAAAATAGCTAAATTTAAAAGAGATATTTACGATATACATATTGTATGTGAGGATATTAAATTGTCAAATGTTTAAAAAAAAAATGTGAATGAGCAAATTATAGCCATTAAATGATAACAATACCTTGTGGTATATAAATTACAGTGTATATTAACCAAAATATAATAATCTGGTTGTGACTAGCCATTCCAATAACGCAACCAAAAATCTAATGTTTTCAACACTTTCAAAATTCAAACTAGAATACCATAATTTTGTTTTAATATTATTTATATATTTTTCATTAATTTCACCACACCACCAAACACCTCCAATGAAATTAATGAAAGCATAATTATATGTGATCCACCGGGATTCGAACCTGGGTTATCACACAGATTTTTAGACACCTTAACCATTACACCACCAAGATTTTTTTGTTTTATATATATTATATATATATATATATATATATATATATATATATATATATATATATATACGGTATATACATTTTTTTTTTTATTTATTTTTTTTTTAAATCATAAACAACTTACCTTAAATTCTCTGAGAATGTATTGAGGCATGTTGTACTCGGCAATGGGGTCCACCACATAGAACTGGTAGCGCTGAGATCTCTCATTGGGCCAGTATTGGTAGCACTTTTCCTGTGGATTAAAAATTATATATTCTAAAATACCTCCACTAACAGAACTGAAGCCTCTTTATCATCCATATCTTAGAGATTTAGTATCGATTTCTAGAACAGCACGGTCACGGTCAGAAAACGTGCCCTACCTCCATAATTTCAACTCTGGTCATATATTCCCAAACTGACTAATTCCTTGAACGTGACGATAGTGTGTTGTTATGCGTGCAATTAGTTTGCTTGGGAAACAGATTAACTTGCTCATGTAGTAATGTACACCCTATGTGGTGGATTGTGTTCTTTTATTTCATAAATGTTATTTTAGTAAGTGTTGTTTCCACATAGCGATTTTTATTAGTTATTTTGCCTTTATATTGTCTTTGTCCGAATTTTGGTTTGTTTAGTTTGCAAGTTTTACATTTTAATTAGGTAATATACTGGGCGACCTAGATACATACATATATACATACAAGTTTAAAGCCCGTTTTGTCCACAGGGAATGTGGTAACAGTCTCAGTCCCTAAATGGCGGCTTTCCAGGCGGCCCTGTCAAGGGCTTGCCTTTCTCGTCAAGTTCTTTATTTTGAGATCGGACCGGAGTACCTGATCCCATGTCATTCTAGGTCTACCCCTACGTGCAGCTTCCCCCACGTTCACAGTCCAGCATTTCTTCACCCAGTTCTGATCATCCATTCTCTCCACATGTCCAAACCAACCAAGTCGGCTCGTGCGCATCACTTCACTGACACTCCTAATGCCCAGATGCCTTCTTAATTCCGCACCCGATACCCTGTCCCTAAGATTAACCCCACACATCCATCTCACCATTCTCTTCTCATTCCGTTCTATTCTAACGATATCCTCCGCTTTAAGGGAAGATGGTTCACTTTTTGCATGTATTCAATAATTTTGTTTCCTCCCTAGACCTCCATCAAATTTTAAAAAACATCCATTAGATCCCCCTTCTAGATTAATTTGTAAATTTTTCGGTAGAAAAATTTCCCGGCCTTTGGCCGGTTCTTCCAACATTACAGGCTCACTATCGTTCGCCAGGGATTTTTTTTTACACCTAAATAGCACGAAAGGTCTAAATATTGACGAAGAAATGGGGCGATAGGTCTTAAAATCGACTAACTAATGGGGTAAACATCTTAACATCTGAAATCTAATGGGGCTGAACATGAGGGAGAAAGTGGTCCAGAAAACCGAGGTGCAGTAGAGTGGTCTTGCCACTGGACTGGTAATTCAATGGACCCGGGTTCGAATCCCAATATGTCAATGGGAAGATATTATTGGGATGGAATTTGTGCTGTACCTAGTTTCAGTGCATTACCACACCACACCGAAATGCCAAAACAAAATACCCTCATTGTTCCCTGATTAAATAGCACTGTATGAATATTCCCATATTCAAAATATGCTACAAGGGGGCAATGCCTAGTGAGTTAATTGTTCAATAGGTGGCGTTCTGAGAGTGAGGGTCCGAGCCTAGGGAGTGAGACTGTGAAGCGCAGAGGCGAAGCAGCTTCAGAGATGGAGTTGGGTTCGAGCTGTGAATAGGTGCTTCACATGTCCCACTCCCTAGACTGGAACAAGACCTCACGGGCCTCACTGTGTTCAGCGGTAGAGTGTAAAGGCTATCATCCTATGCCCGAGAGGGAGTAGTTGAAATATAGAAAAAAAAAAAAAAAAAAAAAAAAAAAAAGCCACGTCTCCCGAGGCATTTGGTTTTGTGTTTTTGTGTTTTTTCTGGTAACAGGGATGAGGGATTGCGGAGGAGAGAGAGAGGGATTGGGGAGGAGAGAGAGAGAGAGGAGGTGAACGACGGTATAGGTAGCGCCAACCAACTTGACAATAATCTTGATTCCTTAACACTATCTGGTGCAACGTCTTGGAGGTTATTACATACATACATACATAAAATTTTAAGACTGAGTGTTCCACACATAAGTGCAGTTTCAGTCTCTTGTCCTAATGGCGGCGTTCCAGGCAACCCTGTTAAGGGCTGCTTCACTTGTCAAGTTCTTGGATTTGAGATCGGCGCGTTTAGTCCGATCCCAGGTCTTCCTCGGTCCACCCCTTGGTGCAGCTCCCTCCACAATCACAGACCTGCATTTTTTCACCCAATTTTGTTCATCCATTCTCTCCACATGTCCATACCATCCCAGTCTACTTGTACGCATCACCTCGCTAATACTATTTATACTTAAACGTCTCCTCAGCTCAACATTTGTTATTCTATCCTGTAGCCTGGCCCCACACATCCATCTCACCATTCTCATCTCATTATTATTATTGAAGTTTTTATTTGTTTTAGCCATTTTCGAACAATGTGTTTTTAGTTTACCCGCTAGACTTGGAAAAATGTCTCTCCAAACCCCCTTCAAAAAAAAAAAACGTCCCCCAGACCCCCTTCAAGCTAAATGTGTACATTTTTCGGTAGAAAAATTTCCCGGCCAAAGGCCGGTTTCTCCCAAATTGCAGGATCGCTTTCGCTCGCCCAGGAAAAATCGACACCTTATTGGGTTGAAGCATCATATAATCACCAAACTAATGCGATGAAACGTCTTAAAATCTTCAAGCTAATGGAGTAAAACTGGGAGGCTCCAAAATGGCTCGCCCTGCACCTAATAGGGTTAACTTCTCATAACTCAAAAGGGGCCTAGAGCAAACTGGCTGTAAAATTTCCACACCTATTTCCTGGTGGGCTCTTCCCAAATGATAGAAATGTCAGCTCGATTGCTTTCATTCATTTTGAGTTATGGGAAGTTAAGGGGTCAAGATTATTGTCAAGTTGGTTGGCGCTACCTATAGTGAGGGGCGGGAAATCAGCGGAGGGAGCCAAGGTGGTAGTGGAGGGAGGTGATAAACTACCTCATTGTCATAATAACAATATTTATGTTTAGTAACATGATGTGTAACTATAGTCGATTCGCTGTAAGTAGGCGAGAAATCATGACCTCTAACCTCTGTAACTCCAAAACGACTGGGCTAATCGAAGAGTCAGTCAAGGAATAGATGTGGAAATTTACAGCCCATTTGCTCCAGCCCTTTTTGAGTTACAGAGGATTGAAGTTATGATTTCTGGCCTACTTACAGCGAATAGACTATAGCTGATAGCGAATATTATTTGTTATACTTCTGGTATATGATGACATTTGTTAGGCATACTGTACAGTATAACAAAAATTTATATAATAAAGTTCTGGAAATCAGGAATATGCAACTATTTCTCACCCTCCTAGGCTATATAGCATTACTCTCTAACAGAATGTCTCTATTCAGTTCAAATTTCCTATGCAAATAATCATAATTAAGTGGCAGTCTGTTATATAACCTTGGAGCCATGTAGGAGAATGATCTCTCTAAGGAAGAGGACTGCCGGAAAGTCCACGGCTCATCAAGACGCTATTTTTCACTGTTTTCACTTCAAATAGTGACCTCATAGTGCAACCAACCTTCCAACAGTCGAGGTTAATAAGTGTTGTCAGATATTTCACAAAGTTTGGGACACTGACTAATACTCTGAGGGATAAGCACTTTTCCCAGTAACTATAAAGATACCAATAACACTTTTTGAGCGAAGACCACTGGAATCTATGACAACACTTAATACCCCCGATTGTACCTAATAGACAATTGAGGTGGCTCTCTAGAAGCTATTGGTTTATCGCACAAGTGATTTCCAATGAATCGGCAGCTCCTGGACCGGGCGAGATTATACAGTGTACAGTATATAGCACTACTGTACGTTGGATACTTCCAAGCTATTATCAAAGAAGATGTTGTCCTTATTTGGTTTAGTACGAGGTCGTCAAACCTTGTACGTCAAGTTTATGCAAAAGCGACCAGTTCAAGAATCTAATTCAACTAAATCCCTACATTATACATACATACCGTACGTTAGGGCAGGGGGCTCGGAATCCTCCTCCCCTTGTAAGAGACAGAGAAAGGGGTGAGGGAACGCGAAAGTGGTCCCGGACCCTAAGAATTGGAACTTTAAAGGTTACTGTTCGGGCTCTGTCTCGAGTCGGCCACCACCAGCAATGGGGTAGGTGCCTGAGTATATACAGTACATACATACATACATACAGATATTTGAAATCTATTAAAAATTTAGTGTTTTCTTTAACTCTACAGTTGTCAAACCTATTTGCTCACATGATCATAAACTTGTGCTAACCAAATAATTTGTACTTACCCGACCCATTTCCTTGAGCTTTGTGAGCATGACCACAATGGTTGAGTTGTGTTCCCATAGCATCCGCCAGAAGTCCTCCACTGTTTCCTGAAGTGGCCCCTGAGTGGCTATATACGCATACCGATACCTGCAAAAAAAGTTTATGGTAGATTTGTGGATAATCATTATATTTTTTCCACCAACCAACTTCACTTCTAAACTCAATTAATGAAATCAACAAATACATGTGGCACTCCAAGGACTCGAACCTAGGATACTCACATCGAAATTCCGCGCACTTGTGCATTACGCTATCAAGACAGTTAAAGAAATATGCTCAAGCCTACGATTTATTATGCAGTTTGGAATCCTGCATATTAATCTGAGCATGTACATACATTGCAACTGTGCTATGGTAGAGTAATGTATAGACCAATGGGAAAAGGAGACTTGAAATAATGGAAGCCTAATATTAACCCCTTCTGTACCGGCAACTTCTTTTTCATTATATTTTGGCAACTATTAGACAATTTTAATCACCTCTAGCCATAATAGGACTGCAAACTCACTCAACCAACACTTTTAACTACCACAGATCCTTCCTAAGCTGCATAACATCGCCTAAATCAAGCTAGACTAAAACACAAGACACGTCGCTGGTACTCAAAGGGTTAAACAAACAGAAAGTAAGATGGAAACACAATGTCTCTATATATTCTACAGGTTTTCAAAATTGGTGAATGTTCAACTCTTTCTGTCATAGATTTTATTTGGTGAGATTACTGACTTGGTGTCTGGACTACCTTCTGAAATGTTATTTTTGTTAAGTGCAGTGGGCAAACATCCTCATTCTTTACTGTGATTTGGTCTATCAATTCATTTATTCATATATTTTTTTAGTTTCCTCCCTAGACCTCCCATCAAGCTTAGAAAAACACACCCTAGACCCCGCTTCAAGATAAATGTGTAAATTTTTCGATAGAAAAATATCCCGGCCGAAGGCCGATTCCCCTTTAAATTGCAGGCTCGCTTATGCTCGCCAGGAAATAATCGACACCTAAATAGCACGAAAGGTCTTAAAATTGAAAACGAAATGGGGCGAAAGGTGTTAAAATCGCCAAACTAATGGGCCCAACGTCTTCTAATCTCAAAACTAGTGGGGCTAAACATTAGGGAGAAGGGGGTCCAGAAAAACAGTCTGCCTCCCCTTAAGACAGGGCTTCTAGGGCACTTTGAACAAGGCTACACAATCGAACAGTCACTGATGAACATCCGTTGACAATTTCAAGATCACTTAACCTCTGAAGTGCGCATGGGGGTAATTGGAAACGTCCCCCTGTGCTGACGTATTTGAGGTGTTTCCGTCACTAAAATATTCATTGTGCCATTAATAGCATTAATACTTATCCATATGCACCTATTATGGGTTGATTATAAAGGTATTAACCTGAAACAACAATAAAATGAGTGAAAACAGCGTTTGGATGGTCAAAATCGGAGATATAGCCCGCGAGTTGTATAATGTATGGGTGAGGCAATCTGCTTTCCCGCCAATTTCCCCCAAGGCCACTGAGACACAGTCGATCGATACTCTCTCTCTCTCTTGCACTCGCTTGCTATCAGTGATGACCACACCCTCCAATCGGATTTCTAATGTTAGCACGAAAATATACCTCAGAATAAGGGAATAACAGGGAAAATAGGTGATAACTGAAGGAGAGGAGGAAAGTGGGGAAGGAGGGGAGGTAGAGGACTGAGATTTTGCATGGCCCAGGGGCCAAAAAAAAAAAATAAAAAAAAAAAAAATAAAATAAAAAAATATGTTTTTTTCGATGTCAAAAGTTGATTTTTTTTTTCTCTGACTCTTAAGAGTCTCCCCGCAGTGCGCCGGGGGAACTCTTAAGAGTCTCCCCGCAGCTCCCGGGTTAAGGGGAGGTTTTTAAGTTGATTCCCTAGACTTCCATCAAGCTTAAAATTACTCCCCCTAGACCCCTTTTCAAGATAAATTTCTAAATTTTTCGGTTGAAAAATTTCCCGGCCGAAGGCCGGTTCCCCTTAAATTACAGGCTCGCTATCGCTCGGCAGGAAAAAATAGACACCTAAATGGCACGAATGGTCTTAAAATTGACAGAAATGGGGTGAGGGTTCTTAAAATCGCCAAACTAATGGGGCAAGCGTCTTTAAATCTCACAAGCAATGGGGCTAAACATGAGAGAGAAAGAGGTTCAGAAAAAAATCCTCCAGGTGGAAATCTCCCCTTAAACATAGGTAAGTGCAGAAAATGTACATACTGACTCTTGAGAAGTTGCACGAGGAATCTGTGTCACTGGGTTTGACACATACCAAGAGTGAAAGGGGTGGAAATTAAATTACTTGAGAAGTGCGTAAGGAGTTACATGGAGGGATAGACAGACGAATGAGGAAGTACGAGAGTGGTGTGGTGTGGATGGCCTGGAGAGAGTGAAAAGGAACACTTTGAGATGGTTTGGTCATGTGGAACTTATGGAGAGCAAGGAAATGACTAAAGCCGGAGTCACACCAGCAGTTTTTCGAGCAATTATGGTCTGGAAGCTTAAATATTTACACTTTATCATAATTTAGCCGCCTAACATAATCTACCTTCAAGCTAGTTGCCGATACCAGTGCAAAAATTTCCCGAAATAATAAGAGAAAAAACTTGCTCATGGAAAATCGACGGAAAAAGCGTTCGTGTGACAGCGGCATTAGAGAGTGTACGAGCGTGAGGTGGAAGGGTGGAGTTCAGATGCATACGAGTGACAGTGGTGTTGGGTGGAGGAGGGGTGCTGGCTGACAGTCGAGAAAGGTGCATGGAGCAAATGCAATCGTGGCCACCCATTCGGGGATCGTGGCATCTGGCAATACTGTAGATAGATAGATAGTTAACCAATACAGTACCGGTGACGTATTTTTCATTATGTTGGGGAAACTATATGACGATTTAATTCAGATTAGGAAGGACCTCTGGCAATAAACAGGCTTCAAAGTATATCAACCAATCCTATTAACTACCACAGATCCTTCCTATGCTGCATAATATCGTCTAAATAATGCTAGAATAAAGGATAACACACGTCGCTGATACTCCAAGGGTTAAACAGATACTGTAGATAGATAGTTAAATAGATACTGTAGAAAGATAGTTAAATAGATACTGTAGATAGAAAGATAGTTAATTAGATACTGTAGATAGAAAGATAGTTAAATAGATACTGTAGATACACAGATACTTAAATAGATACTGTAGATAGACAGATAGTTAAATAGATACTGTAGATAGATATAGTTAAATAGATACTGTAGATAGATAGTTAAATAGATACTGTAGATAGATAGATAGTTAAATAGATACTGTATATAGACAGTTAAATAGATACTGTAGATATAGATAGTTAAATAGATACTGTAGATAGATAGTTAAATATATACTGTAGATAGAAAGATAGTTAAATAGATACTGTAGATAGATAGTTAAATAGATACTGTAGATAGACAGTTAAATAGATACTGTAGATAGATAGTTAAATAGATACTGTAGATAGAAAGATAGTTAAATAGATACTGTAGATAGATAGTTAAATAGATACTGTAGAAAGAGTTAAATATATACTGTAGAAAGATAGTTAAATAGATACTGTAGATAGAAAGATAGTTAATTAGATACTGTAGATAGAAAGATAGTTAAATAGATACTGTAGATAGACAGTTAAATAGATACTGTAGATAGATAGATAGTTAAATAGATACTGTAGATAGATAGTTAAATAGATACTGTAGGTAGATAGATAGATAAATAGATACTGTATATAGACAGTTAAATAGATACTGTAGATAGATAGATAGTTAAATAGATACTGTAGATAGATAGTTAAATAGATACTGTAGATAGAAAGATAGTTAAATAGATACTGTAGATAGATAGTTAAATAGAAACTGTAGATAGACAGTTAAATAGATACTGTAGATAGAAAGATAGTTAAATAGATACTGTAGATAGACAGTTAAATAGACACTGTAGATAGTTAATAGATACTGTAGATAGAAAGATAGTTAAATATATACTGTAGATAGAAAGACAGTTAAATAGATACTGTAGATAGATAGACAGGTAAATAGATACTGTAGATAGATAGATAGTTAAATAGATACTGTAGATAGAAAGATAGTTAAATAGATACTGTAGATAGAAAGATAGTTAAATAGATACTGTAGATAGAAAGATAGTTAGATACTGTAGATAGAAAGATAGATAAATAGATACTGGAGATAGATAAATAGATACTGGAGATAGATAAATAGATACTGCAGATAGATAAATAGATACTGTAGATAGAAAGATAGTTAAATAGATACTGTAGATAGAAAGATAGTTAAATAGATACTGTAGATAGAAAGATAGTTAAATAGATACTGTAGATAGAAAGATAGTTAAATAGATACTGTAGATAGAAAGATAGTTAAATAGATACTGTAGATAGATAGATAGAAAGATAGTTAAATAGATACTGTAGATAGAAAGATAGTTAAATAGATACTGTAGATAGAAAGATAGTTAAATAGATACTGTAGATAGAAAGATAGTTAAATAGATACTATAGATAGAAAGATTCGTAAATAATATTATAAATACCTGTATCCATCAATAAAGCTGGCGTTGATGTAGTCGGATCCTTCAGTGCCTCTCAACGGCTGCAAACACACTCGACTGCCCTCAAACGGCAAAATATTCACCAATCTGTTTTTGAACTTGTTGACAGGCAAACTGGCACTCACAAATCTGGAAGGCTGGGCTTTGATATTGGCCAGACGCTGTTGGAGGAGAAAACAAAATATGAATACTGTATCCCTTTTAACAGTACACACTTCAGTACAAAATATGAATACTGTATCCCTTTTAACAGTACACACTTCAGTACAAAATATGAATACTGTATCCCTTTTAACAGTACACACTTCAGTACAAAATTATGCTATCAAAATTGAATTTAAGATCATGCTCCAAGAAAATATTATGTATTTTTACTGAAGGCATGTACAATACTGTATCATAAATGATCTCTTAGCCATAGATATATCAAGGGACAGTAACTTATAATAGCAGAGCCTATGCAGTTTTAACATTAACTGCAGTATTGGCTAAATTATTAGGAATATTGGACTGCTTAACCCTTGTTTATCGGGGCCCGACTTAAGTCCGTATCAAAAAATTTGGACTATATGGCGGGGCCCGACTTAAGTCCGAGTGCAATTTTGGCGCAATATTGGCTCTGAGAGAGAGACGAGTGACGGGAGGAGCATGGGTTACCTCATGACCACTCGCCACGGCCGCCGTGGACCAACTGAGATGTACTCCACTTACGTCCACCCTCCCTCCCTCGCTACATACGTAATTATATAAAGAAATTACCGTATTTTAGCAATTTTGCCCTTCGGTTGCACGATCGTTGCAAGACAACCAGTCTTGTTTATGCATGAAAAAGTGCACGGAAACAACCCCATTTATGGTAAAAACCCCCCGCTGAGCGGCACAGTGAAATATACTCCACCACCCGCTCTTTGAGCGTTAAGGGGAGGTTTTTAGTTTGTTCCCTAGACCTCCATCAAGCTTAAAATTACACTCCCTTGAGTACCTTTCAAGATAAATTTGTACATTTTTCGGTAGAATAATGTCCCGGCCGAAGGCCGGTTCCTCTTAAATTACAGGCTCGCTATCGCTCGCCAGGATTGCACGAAAGGTCTTAATATGGGGTGAAAGTTCTTAAAATTGTCAAAATAATGGGGCAAACGTCTTAAAATCTCAAAAGCAATGGGGCTAAACATGAGGGAGAAAGGGGTCAAGAAAAAAAATCTCTCAAGTGGAAATCTCCCCTTAAATGAGGTTTAGAATCATTGTACAAGTTGCCCTAGATTGCTGACGGGATAAAATATTTTGATTGAATAATAACATATATAAATTACAAGGCAGAGTGGTCCACACGGAGAGCGGTTCCGATCTCATGTCCTAATGGCGGCGCTCCAGGCAGCCCTATTCAGAGCTGCCTCACTTGTTTGGTTTATTAAGGAGAAATTTCCACTTGAGGGAGTTTCTTCTTGACTCCTTTCTCCCTCATGTTTAGCCCCATTGCTTTTCTAATTTTAAGACGTTCGCCCCATTATTTTGATGATTTTAAGAACTTTCAACCCATTTCTGTCAATTTTAAGACCTTTCGTGCAATTTAGGTGTCGATTTTTTCCTGGCGAGCGATAGCGAGCCTGTAATTTAAGAGGAACCGGCTCTCAGCCGGGACATTTTTCTACCGAAAAATGTACAAATTTATCTTGAAAGGGACTCAAGAGAGTGTAATCTTAAGCTTGATGGATATCTAGAGACCAAACTAAAAACCTCCCCTTAATTCTAAATCGGACTGCAAGATCTGTTCCCACGTCTTTCTTGGCCTGCCCCTTGGTGCAAATTCCCCCACATACATACATACATACATAAAATTTTAAGACTGAGTGTTCCACACATAAGTGCAGTTTCAGTCTCTTGTCCTAATGGCGGCGTTCCAGGCAACCCTGTTAACCTAACAAGTGCGCATGGGGGTAATTGGAAACGTCCCCCTGTGCTGACGTATTTGAGGTGTTTCCGTCACTAAAATATTCATTGTACCATTAATAGCATTAATACTTATCCATATGCGCCTATTATGGGTTGATTGTAAAGGTAATAACCTGAAATTACAATAAAACGAGTGAAAACAGCGTTTGGATGGTCAAAATCGGAGATATAGCCCGCGAGTTGTATAATGTATGGGTGAGGCAAGCTGCTTTCCCGCCAATTTCCCCCAAGGCCACTGAGACACAGTTGATCGATACTCTCTCTCTCTCTCTTGCACTCGCTTGCCGTCAGTGATGACAACACCCTGCTTGCAACTCGCTAATGTTAGCACGAAAATATACCTCAGAATAAGGGAATAACAGGAAAAATAGGTGATAACTGAAGGAGAGGAGGAAAGTGGGGAAGGAGGGGAGGTAGAGGACTGAGATTTTGAATGGCCCAGGGGCCAAGAAAAAATAAAAAAATAAAAAAATAAAAATAAACAAAATATGTTTTTTTCGATGTCAAAAGTTGATTTTTTTTTTCACTCACTCTTCAGAGTCTCCCAGCAGTCCGCCAGGGGAACTCTTAAGAGTCTCCCAGCAGTTCCCGGGTTAAGGGCTGCTTCACTTGTCAAGTTCTTGGATTTGAGATCGGCACGTGTAGTCTGATCCCAGGTCTTCCTCGGTCCACCCCTTGGTGCAGCTCCCTCCACAATCACAGACCTGCATTTTTTCACCCAATTTTGTTCATCCATTCTCTCCACATGTCCATACCATCCCAGTCTACTTGTACGCATCACCTCGCTAATACTCTTTATACCTAAACGTCTCCTCAGCTCAACATTTGTTATTCTATCCTGTAGCCTGGCCCCACACATCCATCTCACCATTCTCATCTCATTACGCTCCATTCTGTTGACATCCTCTACTTTAACGGCCCATGTTTCTGAGGCATACGTCATTGCACTTCTAACACATGAGGCATACACCTTTCCCTTCAGGGGGAGAGGCATTCTTTTCATGGTCAGGATTGGCATCAATTCTCTGAACTTCGCCCAGCCACACCTAATTCTAGCAACAGTGGCAGCCTCGGCCCCACCACCGGCAGAGATGGTATCTCCTAGGTAACAAAACTTGTTCACCAGCTCCAAAGACTCATTTCCAAAATTCACAGCCACAGGATCATCACTTAACACAAGCTCGCCTTTGCACACTACGCACTCAAATTTCTCTATTTCTGACTTATCCTTCGGCAGGGGTCCCTTTATTCTACTACAGCGCTTACTCCCATGGTGTACCCAACATCGACAGATGCTACATTGAATTGAGTTAACGCCCACTCCCTTTCCACACACTGCACATGGGTATGCACCGCTCTTTTCCACATTGCCTCGTCTCAAACTACAATGCATAACCTTGGTTTTGTTAATATTGACTCTTAAACCCTTGCTCGCCATGCCCTCTCTCCACTTTCTGAATTTGGCCTCAGCATCCTGCATACTGTCAGCTATTAGGACTAAATCGTCTGCATAAAACAGTTCCAACGGGAGTCCGCCTCTAAAAACTCTAGACAGCGCCTCCAAGACCATAATAAAGAGGAGGGGGCTTAACACTGAACCCTGATGGACTCCAACACGGACTGTGAACTCATCACTCAGTACACCCTTCACCCTCACCGAACTTCGCGAATCCTCATACATCTTCATTATCACACGCACCAGCCACTCTTCCACACCAAGTTTCCTCATAGCCCACTGTACAACATCTCTAGGTACCCTATCAAAGGCCTTCTCCAGGTCCACAAACACACAGTAAAGATCCCTGCCTTTTAGTAGGTATCCTTCCTGTATCTGCCTGACTATGAAGATAGCATCGGTTGTACCACGTCCTGGCATAAAACCAAACTGCATATCATCAATAGAGATGCTTTGCCTGATCAAACCCTCAAGGACTCTCTCACAGACCTTCATGATTTGGTCAAGCATTTTCAGGCCCCTATAATTTCCTCTATCTAGCGCATCCCCTTTTCCTTTGTATATATTTACTATTACACTTTTGAGCCAATCCTATGGGATTTTCTCATCTTTAATAATGGTGTTTATCAACTCAGTGACTAAGTTTACACCAATCTCCCCTGAGGCTTTTATCATCTCAGCGACAATGTCGGAGCAACCTGGAGCTTTACCGTCCTTCATTTTATTGATTGCGTCGCTCACTACAGCTGGTGCTATCAAAGGAGGGGGCCCACGTTCACAGACTTCCATCTTTTTACCCAACTTAGTTCATCCATCCTCTCCACATGCCCGAACCATCCAAGCCTGCTCGTACGCATCACATCACTGCTACTCTTGATGCCTAACCGTCTCTTTAACTCTTCACTAGATATCCTATCTTGCAGTTTGGCCCCACACATCCATCTCACCATTCTCATCTTGATCGGTTCCATTCTGTTGATATCATCCGCTTTGACAGGCCACGTTTCTGAAGCATATGTCATTGGGCTTCTAACACACGAAGCGTACACCTTTCCCTTCAAAGGGAGAGGGAGCTTCTCATAGTGAGTAGTGGCAACAGTTGTCTGAACTTACCCCAGCTGCATCTAATTGTGGCGATAGTGGCGGCCTCAACCCTACCAACTGCGGAGATGGTATTTCTCAAGCACCAAAAACTTGTCCACTAACTCTAGTGATTCATTGTCAAAGTTGTATACTGTACTGTATATTATGGACTCGGGACCATTCCACATTTATTATTTTTATTTTTTTTGGGTGGCCGACTCAAGACAGAGCCCGAATAGGGAGAACACAACACAACAGAAAACAATGAACACATAAATTCACACACATCTAGGTCACCAAGGAGAAGACCCAGAGACCAGGGATCACTGGATCACCAAGGTCCTTCCCGAACTCCCCCGGCCCCCGACCACCCAGAGAGGTTACGGTCTCCGCAGACAGACATGCAACGAGCCGAAACGCAAGCCCGCCCACCACACTTCCAGGCGCACCCTTCATATATACCGGCTCCCCGGACCAGGCGCCTGACGGACTATTATCTAGTCCAACTGGCGCCCAAATAAACTTAGCCTCCTATGCAGACAACATAACACCCACATGCACACACCATGACCCAAACACAGCAACAGATCTCCTTCAACCCTATCTCAACACACTACATGGCTGGTGCACTACAAACAGACTTAATCTAGCTCCAGCCAAATCCACCGCAACCCTGCTCACAAGCTGGACAGGAAAACACGAATACATCCCTCGACTCACCACAAACAACACACCCCTAACACATACACACACACCCAAAATCCTAGGAGTAACATATGATACTCATATGACATTCAAACAGCACACCACAAATATTAAAAAGAAACTGACACCCAGACTTAATGCCCTCAGGTCACTTGCTCACACAAAATTTGGACACAACAAAGAAACTACCACCACAGTATATAAACAATACATAAGATCAGTGATGGAATACGCAAGCCCAGCCTGGGCTTCTAACCTAGCTGAAACACATCATAAGACCTTGCAGACTATTCAAAATAAAACCCTGAAAATCATCACAGGCTGCACAGCTACGACACCCACAGATCACCTACACCAAGAAACCAAAATCCTCAAAGTCAAAGACCATCTGGACATGAGAGGCACTCAATTTCTGGCAGCAGCCTCTATGAACCAAAACCACCCACTACACTACATGGCAACACACCCACAGACACCAAGGAATATCAAAACAACACCCAGCACACGGTATCACACACAAATACTGTCCTCTCTCCCTCCCTGCCCACCCCAAACCAACTTCCAGAAGCACATCCATACTCATATCTCTCGCCGATCCATCCACTCATTCATAGACAACACGCAGCTGCAAGCACGACCTCCCGAAATCCATCCTTCCGAATCCTCCCTTCCTCGCGAGGAGAGAGTCCACCCGGCCAGGCTGAGATGCGGACACCATCCAGCTCTTCTGAGCCATCAGAAGAGACTGGATGACTCCGTCGTCGACACCTGCCCAGGATGTAACACAGCACCCCATACCATCAAACACATCATAGAAGACTGCATTTCACACAACCACTTATGCCAACAACACAATCTACACTCAATGAGAGCTCTGTGGGAAAGCCCGATCACGGCCATGGCCTTCCTCAGGGACTCGGGGCTGTTCGGCCAGGCAGCTTAGGGAACAACAACAACAACTGGCGCCCAACCCCTTCTCCCAAATGACCACGTGTTCACTCAACTATTCACAAGCATTCTCCATTCATTCCTGTTTATTACCACTTCCCCTGCCTGGTCTATAGTCATTCCTCTATCACACAAAGCTTGTCTTACACAGTCTCTCCACCTCAATGGGGGTCTTCCTGCCCTTCTATCTCCCCTTGTATCTGATTCGCATATTCTCTTTGTAAGCCTTTCATCTTCCATTCGTTCAACATGACCATACCAGCTCAGTACCCTTCTGTCCACTCTGGCTGACAAATGTTCCTGCTGCCCCACTCTCCTACGTATCTCTTCATTCCTCAATTTGTCTCTACAATTCACTCCACACATCGTCATGTGGCTAAGTGGTCTGGTTAAACTACGGTAATAAATAAAAATAAAATAAATCCACACATACTCCTCTAGCAGCTCATCTCCATCACATCCAGCTTTCTTCTCTCCCTTTCCTTCAGAGCCCATGTCTCAGCCCCATACATCACTGTTGGCATAATAATTCCTTGATACATTGCACTTTTAACTTTCATTCCGAGGTTTCTCACCTTCCACATACCGTACTTCCCATTGCTCCCAAAACTTTCCTTCGTTCACATACTCTCTGTCAAAGTTAAGGGGGGTGACCTGCTTTTTGTTATTTCTGTCCTTTTCTCTCTTTCTTTGGCTTGTATCCATCCGGCCCCGTTCAGCCAACTATTTGAAGACGTTTATCCCCATCTAGGTGTCAATTTCTTCTTGGCGAGCGATAGCGAGCCAGTATTATATGAAGAAATCCGGCTTCGCCGGAAACATTTTTCTACCGAAAAATGTACAAAAATAAAAAATATGCTGGCTCGCTACCGCTCACCAGTAAAAAAAATTGACAGCTGGATGGGGATAAACATCTTAAAACAGTAGGCTGAATGGGGCCAAATGGATACAAGCCAGAGAAAGATAGAAAAGAACTGAACAAAAACAGGTCACCCCGCTTAATATTCTTGAACTGATCATTGATCATAAGCTTACCTTTGCATATTATGCATACAAATTTCTCATTTTCGGACTTCTTCCTCGGTAGAAGTCCCTTTATTCTAGTGCAACGCTTTTTCCTGTGGTGTACCCAGCAGCAGCAGACGCTACACTGAATTGAGTTCGCACCCAACCATTTTCTGTATACTGCACATGGGTATACACCACTTATTTCTATCAGAGTGAGAACTGAGCGATCTCTGCCATACCCATAGCTTACTCTGACTGTTCCTTTTACTTATATATTTTCTAGATCTCAAGTGACGGCGTCTCTTCCGTGGATTGACCTCCCAATCTACTAAGATTGGAAGCCAAAGCGTCACATTTTTCCTTTGCCCCTCAACTTTCTCTTCATAATTGCTGAGGGGCACAGGGCCCTGGGTGGGGCTTTGGTTTCCCGGGCGTTTCCGCACCCTCCTCAGATCCCTGCCATGGAGTGGCTTCGGTCACCCAGGCTTTATTGTGGTCGGCAGGGAGGATTCTGTGGGGGCGCTTAGTTATGGCCTTGGCCTTGCTCGGGGCCTTGGGGCTGTTCGGCCAGGCAGCTTGGGGGAGGAACAACAACAACAACAACAACAACAACAACAACAACAACAACAACCTTTCCAAGCCCTAATCTACTGTGTAAAACCTTGGTTATTTATACATTTTTTGTTTGTTTTGTGATAAGTTTAACCAGACCACTGAGCTCCCCAAAAGAGCTCCCATAGGGCTGGCTATGTATACAGTATTAACTGTTAATCTTTTACTTGTCATGCCCTCTCTCCATCTTCTGAACTTGGCCTTGGCATCCCGCCCGCTATTTGCAATAGGTACTAGGTCATTTGTGTATAGCAGTTCCCAAGGGGAGCCCAACTCTATAACCTCCAGATAGTGCCTCCAGATCCGTAACAAAGAGGGGACTTAACACAGAGCCCTGGTGGACTCCAACTCGCACTACCAACTCCTCACTCAGTACACCTTTCATCCTCACTGCCATTCGTGAATCCTTCTACATCTTCATTATCACACGCACCAACAACTCCTCTACGCCCATTTTTCTCATAACCCACTGTACATTATCTCTGGGCACCCTATCAAATACCTTCTCCAGGTCTTTAACCCTCTCCGACATATGACGCGATTTTGAGCCTGTTGGGGATACTTTAAAGCCTTTGTTACCATCAGGGGTATTTAGAAACCTTTAGTTTAGTTACTTCAACCTCTGCAGTTGTCTTTGAGTTAGCTGTGGGCAGAAAATTAATTTTGGAGAGGTAATTATAAGAGTGAGAGAACTCCATTTCTTATTGCTAATCTGGCAACCTCTGTATCATAAATTAAAATGTAAAACTTGCAAACTAAACAAACCAAAATTGGGACAAGGACAATATAAAGTCAAATTAAATTATCAAAATCGCTATGTGGAAACAACGCTTACTAAAATGAAAATTATTAAATAAAAGAACACAATCCACCACATAGGGTGTACATCACTACATGAGCAAGTTAATCTGTTTCCCAAGCAAACCAATCGCACATATAACAACGCACTATCGTCACGTTAAAGGAAGTAGTCAAGTTTGGGAAGTCCGGGACGTTCTGGCAAATTTTACTAAACTCTGCATGAATAAAGAAACTACATGTTAAATGTCAAAATATTATTTAAAATCAAATTTGCAACATGACAAGACATTAACAATAGTAAAAAATACAAATATTGATAAGATATCTATACTATTACAAAATAATATATAAAATACAGTACAGCACTCACTAACGATAGTGCTATCGGGTAGGTACCTGTAAGCATAGCATGCCTCAAGTGACCCCTATCAATAACTACCCTACAAATAACCTACATTTATAGCACAAATAAACTAAGGAAATCGCAAAAGTAAGCAATTGATACTATCGACAATGAATACATATAATATAAATACAAATAATTGCAAAATATGAAGTAACAACAGATTTAAACAAAGAGTACTCTTTTAACAAGAACAATAAATTTAAAAAATCATCAATATTAATAATAATAATAATAATAATAATAATAATAATAGAAAAAGAAAAGATAAACAATAAATACAGACAAAAAGTAAGCAGAGGTTATACAAGAAACTTCAAGTTAAAAATGCTTGATTAAAATTATTGATGTCAAATTTTAGAATAGTCACAATAATTGACCCTAAAAAGATTAAATTTATGGAACAATTTACTTGCCTCAAAACCTCTGTCCACTAAGAGTCTGTATAGTAACCTAGCTCTAGCCCAAAAGTCATCTACTTTAGTGCAGATTTTACAAAATCTTATTAATTGGGAATAAAAACAATTATAAGTTATTTTACTACCGATATTACTACTAGGGAAAGGAAAGTTTATTACGTTAAAATTAAAATCATCAACTTTGTGATATACTTTAAGTATGCACTGTTCATTAACAATCTCTATATTTATATCAAGTGTGAAATATGTGTGAAAGGGTTAAGTACAGCAAATATCTTTCCTGCAGCTGCCTGACTATGAAGATAGCATCGATTATACCACGTCCTGGCATAAAACTGAACTACATATCGTTGATAGAAATGCTTTCCCTGATTAGTCCAGTAAATCTAGCAATCATTTAACTGGACCTAGAACAAATTGCAATAGAAGGTTTTTTGGCTTTAACTTGTTTATTAGGTCCCTCTGATGAACATATAAAAAGTCTCCAACTTTTGGACACTGGGAAAGTGGTTAATTTGCATAAATTCAAGATGGCCACCGTCCAAAGCTTCAATTTACAGATAACTTTTTTCTGGTTGCTCCTAGACCCTATAAATGTATTACAAACAACGTTTTTTGGCTTTAACTTGTTTATTAGGTCCCTCTGATTAACATATAAAAAGTCTCCAACTTTTGGACACCTGGAAAGTGGTTAATTTACAGCCGAAAAACCTTACAGACAGGCTGAACTGTCTCTTTCACAAGGGGTGACACAGGCACTTTGTGCTTGTATGGGTTTTTTGACCTGTTGTCCCTCTTTTTTATAAAAAAAAAAAAAAAAAACCATGACGTAGTATGACGTCATTCAGAGCCAATTATGTAATTCATGATAGGAGTTCGTATTCACTTGGATCATCGGTGCTTGCATCAAAGTTGCTATTTTGACAGAGTCCTTTACATTGACCACATGCACTGGAACATTCAAGCTCATTCCGTTTGCAACTACAGCGTTGAGTGTCACAGTTGCCCTTACACTGACATCTGACCAATTTCAGTAGTGAATCAGGAGCCACTGGCGAATCCATCGTCTTCGGTTCAAGCTGTCCCTTCCGCAGACACCAGCCCCATTTCTCGGGGTCCACACAGTTCCCCATCCATTCCTGGACCTGACAATAAACTCGGAACGAGTGGTATTTGGCTGCATCGGTTGTTGGGGGAAGGCTGTGAACTTCAACGGTAGTTGAACTTTTTGCCACCTTGTTGCAAAACTTTGTCTTTCGCAGTCCGTCAAGGGTGTCATTTCCTTTTCCCCCGTACAAATAAACCAAGGCCTTTTCACCAGCTGATGATATCGCGTCTTTACTTCCACTTTGGCAACAGAATGCTTCTATACATTTCAAGAAACCGTTGTCTTCCCTCACTTTCCTCAAGGCAGCCCCTTTACCAATACCATACAGTTGTGAGGTTGTGTCACATCCACAGAGTGCATGGACAACTGGCAGGACACGACAGATGCTTTCACCGAGAGCTTCTGCTACTGAGTTAATATGCCAACATTTCCCACCTTCCTTGCTCGACTTGAAGTACAAATCATTCATCCCTCGTTCCGCATAATGACACAACAGCACCAACAAGTCTGTGTCCTCACCTATCACATATGTCACGGTTTCCCTTGCATGCTCAATTCCCTTCTTCGCAATCATGACATCTGCATCTGCTGGCGCATTGACACAGTCAATTCCATTTGCCTTGAATGTTTCACACAATAAGTCAATGAAGATTTGCTTATTGTCCGAGTTTGACAAGAAGTTTTCCTTTTTTGACCGAAGGGGCATGGTTGGAGTGAACATCACCTTTTGACCAAAGACTCCTTTTGATCGTCGATTGTGTGTCATGTCCTTGGTAGTAGGTCCTGATTTATAACCGTCGAATACAACCACCGGGTTGAGAAAGTTTTTGGAAACATGCTTCATGTACATGCTTGCAATGTCCTCAAATGTGTCACCCTTCTTCCATGGAATCCTTTGCAATAAGGAACCACCATCCAGAACATGGGTCACAGTCCTTTCTTCCTCAAATGATTCCAATGACGACTTGGGAACAACAGCAGCTATCTCATCTCCTAGCTGTGGTTTATTGGCTTCCCTGAGCCTCCCCCACTTATCGAACAGAGCAGTAGGGTAGCTAGACAACTCATACGCAAAGACCTCTTCAACACCTAAGTCCCTGTTATTAGCAAAGATGAGGAGCCTCTGGAAAAGGAGCTGTGGGTCGATTGGTACTTTTTCAGCACTGATTGTAACCTTTGCACCCAATGACTCAACTTGATCTTTCTTCCTAAATGAAAAGTCAAAAGCATTGCTACCTTCCATCTTCTGCACAATGTTCATACCAACCTCATACAGTAAATGAGGATTGGCCGAGGCTGGTCCTGTCACACCGTTGGCAATATTCCTGAGTTCATTTGATTCTTGAAATGGATCATAATCCTTGAAGAATGCGAGAACCTTCTCTGTGTCCTTCCTATCTCGTTCACGCCTTGCTTCAGTCATTTCTTTGTGCTGCTCAGAGGTGTGGAAATGCTTCCCTGTCAGTTCTTGCATAACTTCACTCACCTCAGCGCAGGCTGGCATAGCAAGTAACCAGCGCAGGCGTTGCGTTTCCTCCATGCCCCTACCACGTGTCAATCCACCATTCGTTTTCAAAGAGCGCATCAAAACCTGCTCTATAACCAAGTCGCTTGGCAGTCCTGCCCACAGCCGATCACTTCGGCGGATCACAAATAGACCGGAGTTCAATTGACAGAACATGTCTGGGTTGAGCTGCTCAAGTTCAATCATGTCTTGAATGTACACATGGGCTGACTTGGCATAATTGTTATGACCACACGCTGCAAAGTACGGCAACATCTCCTGGAGTGTTCCGAGGTACAGTAGGAAATCGCCCATTCTCAGTGCCCTCAGGAAGCGACGCAGCAGGTCAATCATGTCCATGTATTGAATCCATAGCTTTCCCATCTTATGCTCTGCTAAGGAGCTCTTCTCAGCTTTAAGTTTTTCAGAAATTCTGTTGAAAACGTCTTTACTGCAGACTTCATCCGGTGAAACGTCTTCACGCAACAGCTTATCCAAAAGATCTGTAGCCTCCTGGAAGTCCTTGCATGCATCACTTTCCTCATCTACCATTGAGAGGTTGACACCGTATGCCCTGCCTAACACAATCGAACTCAAGGCTGTGTCAACCAAGAAGTGGCCTCTGATTGCTCGTGCATAGGCTTTCCCACTCAGCATTTGATGGCGTTCCACGTTCAGTACTGGCCTTGTTGATAGTATCTGCTCCCTTCACCCTCAGCTTG
This sequence comes from Paralithodes platypus, assembly GCA_032716605.1. Classification (NCBI taxonomy): domain Eukaryota; kingdom Metazoa; phylum Arthropoda; class Malacostraca; order Decapoda; family Lithodidae; genus Paralithodes; species Paralithodes platypus. The sequence continues at coordinate 15,987,708 of CM064576.1, read as the reverse complement.
ACTGTTTCTCCTTCGTCTAACGTGTTTGAGCAAATGCCGCAGGGATTATGCACCACCTCTTCTTCCATGGCTTCGGTAGATGTCGCACCAATCTGTTGAAACAAGAAACAAGATGATGGGATTAGTATAGGCCTAGGCAAAATGTAATAGACAATAATGTGCAGTAAAGGTAGGGCTTGACCTAGAACAAATTGCAATAGAAGGTTTTTTGGCTGTAAGGTTTTTTGGCTGTAAATTAACCACTTTCCAGGTGTCCAAAAGTTGGAGACTTTTTATATGTTCATCAGAGGGACCTAATAAACAAGTTAAAGCCAAAAAACGTTGTTTGTAATACATTTATAGGGTCTAGGAGCAACCAGAAAAAAGTTATCTGTAAATTGAAGCTTTGGACGGCGGCCATCTTGAATTTATGCAAATTAACCACTTTCCCGGTGTCCAAAAGTTGGAGACTTTTTATATGTTCATCAGAGGGACCTAATAAACAAGTTAAAGCCAAAAAACCTTCTATTGCAATTTGTTCTAAGTCCAGCCCTACTTTGACTGGTCTAGATCATGCTTTCAAAGACTCTTAGACCTTCACGACTTGATCAAGCATTTTCAGGCCCCTATAATAATAATATAAATCTAATATCTTTATTACAGACTAAAAAAAATACATTCTGGTGGTTGTTGTTGTTGTTCCCTAAGCTGCCTGGCCAAACAGCCCCGAGTCCCTGAGGAAGGCCATGGCCACGATCGGGCTTTCCCACAGAGCACTCATTGAGTGTAGATTGTGTTGTTGTTGTTGTTGTTGTTGTTGTTCCCCAGGCTGTCTGGCCGAACAGCCCCATGGTCTCAAGCAAGGCCAAGGCCATAAACGAGCGCCCCCCCAAAATCCTCCCTGCTCACCACTAACAAAGCCCGGGTGACCGAAGCCACTCCAAGGCAGGGAGCTGAGGAGGGTGCGGAAACGCCCGGGAAACCAAAGCCCCACCCAAGGCCCTGTGCCCCTCAGCAATTATGAAGGGAAAGCTGAGGGGCAAGGGAAAAATGTGACGCTTTGACTCCCAATCTGCCAACTTCTAGGTTGGCAGTAGGGAGGTCAATCCACGGAAAAGACGCCGCCACTTGAGATCTAGAAGATATATAAGTAAAAGGAACAGTCAGAGTAAGCTATGGGTATGGCAGAGATCGCTCAGGTCTCACTCTGATAGACCAGCCCATCACCAGCTTGTGTAGATTGTGTTGTTGGTGTAAGTGGTTGTGTGAAATGCAGTCTTCTATGATGTGTTTAATGGTATGGGGTGCTGTGTTACATCCCGGGCAGGCGTCGACAACGGAGTCATCCAGTCTCTTCTGATAGCTTAGGAAAGCTGGATGGTGTCCGCATCTCAGCCTGGCCAGGTGGACTCTGTCCTCGCGAGGAAGGGAGGATTCGGAAGGATGGATTTCGGGAGGTCGTGCATGCAGCTGCGTGTTGTCTGTGAGTGAGTGGATGGATCGGCGAGAGATATGAGTATGGATGTGCTTCTGGAAGTTGGTTCGGGGTGGGCAGGGAGGGAGAGAGGACAATAATTGTGTGTGATACCGTGTGCTGGGCGTTGTTTTGATATTTCTTGGTGTCTGTGGGTGTGTTGCCATGTAGTTTAGTGGGTGGTCTTGGTTCGTGGAGGCTGCTGCCAGGAATTGAGTGCCTCTCATGTCCAGATGGTCTTTGACTTTGAGGATTTTGGTTTCTGGTAAACATAATTCCTGGTCCATATGTTAATTGTAATGTAGTGAATGCATAGTAAGCTACTGTATAACACAGTACATACCGGTATTATATTCAGTGTTATAAAGCACTATACAGAGCCTAGCCTATGTTACCTCAGTATTCAACACCTTCATCCTTTTAAGGCAAGATTTCCACTCGAGGGATTTTTTTTCTTTACCCCTTTCTCCCTCATGTTTAGCCCCATTGCTTTTGAGATTTTAAGAACTTTCACCCCATTTAGGTCACTTTTAAGACCTTTCGTCCCATTTACGTGTCGATTTTTTCCTGGCGAGCGAAAGCGAGCCAGTAATTTAAGAGGAATCGGCCTTCAGCCGGGACATTTTTCTACCGAAAAATGTACAAATTTTTCTTGAAAGGGGGTCAAGGGGGTGTAATTTCAAGCTTGATGGAAGTCTAGGAAACACACACAAAACTTGCCCTTAATTTGCTCTATCTAACAAATGCCCCTTACCCTTATATAGTTTACTATGTCCCTTACCCTTATATAGTTTACTATGTCCCTTACCCTTATATAGTTTACTATGCCCCTTACCCTTATATAGTTTACTATGCCCCTTACCCTTATATAGTTTACTATGTCCCTTACCCTTATATAGTTTACTATGTCCCTTACCCTTATATAGTTTACTATGCCCCTTACCCTTATATAGTTTACTATGTCCCTTACCCTTATATAGTTTACTATTACACTTTGATGCCATTCATCAGGGATTCCCTCCTCTCTAATGATGGAGTATATTAGCTCAGTAACCAGTCTCACTCCTATGTCACCTAAGGTTTTTATCATCTCAGCAACATTGCTAAAGTATCCTCCAGCTTTTCTATCCTTCATTACTGTATATTTATCGTGCTTCTTATGACAGCTGGCACTATTAAACCTCGTCCAACGGAGGCTCAACCTTCCTGCCAGCGCTTTATCGGGTCAAACATCAAATTCTTGTGATTTTGGCGCGCTTATAAATATACAAAAAAAGGGCCTATCTATCTATCTATCTATTGCCGGACGCCTTACTCCCCTTACGAGGGTGGCCATACACAGAATGCCCCCAAGCGGACCTATTCCCTGTGAGAGGGACAAGCCGAGCCAGTTTAGTGAAGGACTTATAGGATTGACCACTCAATTTAGGATCCGTCCAACTCCGAGGCCCTCTGTGTAGCTTGTTAGCACTATTTGTCTACAGTGGTGTTCGGCTAATCCATCCACTAACCTGCCTTACCCTTAGGTAAGCAGTACGGATTTGTATCAGGTTTACTTCCCTAGACAGGTTGCCAACCAAGGCTGACGAGTCCCATCCACCCGAATTTGTATAAGGTTGTCTCCCCTAGATGAGTTGCCGACCAAGGCTAACGAATCCCACCCACCCTTAAAAAAGTGCCTAACCTAGTTTATATATACCGGTATGTCCAGAGGCAGTACTCATTATCTTACTATGGGTCAACACTAGAACTCTCTAGACAAAGTGCCTAACCTAGATTATATATACCGGTATGTCCAGAGGCAGTACTCATTATCTTACTATGGGTCAACACTAGAACTCTCTAGACAAAGTGCCTAACCTAGATTATATATACCGGTATGTCCAGAGGCAGTACTCATTATCTTACTATGGGTCAACACTAGAACTCTCTAGACAAAGTGCCTAACCTAGATTATATATACCGGTATGTCCAGAGGCAGTACTCATTATCTTACTATGGGTCAACACTAGAACTCTCTAGACAAAGTGCCTAACCTAGATTATATATACCGGTATGTCCAGAGGCAGTACTCATTATCTTACTATGGGTCAACACTAGAACTCTCTAGACAAAGTGCCTAACCTAGATTATATATACCGGTATGTCCAGAGGCAGTACTCATTATCTTACTATGGGTCAACACTAGAACTCTCTAGACAAAGTGCCTAACCTAGATTATATATACCGGTATGTCCAGAGGCAGTACTCATTATCTTACTATGGGTCAACACTAGAACTCTCTAGACAAAGTGCCTAACCTAGATTATATATACCGGTATGTCCAGAGGCAGTACTCATTATCTTACTATGGGTCAACACTAGAACTCTCTAGACAAAGTGCCTAACCTAGATTATATATACCGGTATGTCCAGAGGCAGTACTCATTATCTTACTATGGGTCAACACTAGAACTCTCTAGACAAAGTGCCTCAGTTTTTATTGTGATAATAAGTAGATCATAGATCACCTGATAAATATTATTTATTAATTACACTTTTATCTCGTATTAGCCAAGAATACCCCTTTGTATTTATAGACAATTAAGTGACTAACTACAATATTAACATTCGTAAAATCACTGTTACCTTGAATTCCAGTTCCATTCCCGTAACATTCTCTCCCGGCTCCGGTGCCATCAGCTTCTGGATGTGTGTGTGTAGGCTGCGGGCTGGAACCTCTGATGCTCCCGCTACCACAGCTTCATGTAGTGCATCATGAATGAAGATGTACTGGTCTTCTGTCTGAACCTGAGATGAGAAAAAACAGCACATTACTCATTATACACTACTGCTTCATGTAGTGTGTCATGAATGAAGATATACAGTATTGGTCTTCTGTCTATACATACATACATACATACACAAATTTGAAGGCCAAGTGCTCCACACAAAGTGCGGTTCCGGTATCACATCCTAATGGCGGCGTTCCAGGTACCCCTCTTAAGGGGAGATGGTTCACTTTTTGGCCAATTTTTGCATGTATTAATTATTTTTCTAGTTTCCTTCCTAGACCTTTATCAAATTAAAAAAAACATCCATTAGATCCCCCTTCTAGATTAATTTGTAAATTTTTCGGTAGAAAAATGTCCCGGCCGAAGGCCGGCTCTTCCAACATTACAGGCTCACTATCGTTCGCCAGGGAAAAAATCGATACCTAAATACCACGAAAGGTCTAAATATTGACGACGAAATAGGGTGAAAGGTTTTAAAATCGACTAACTAATGGGGCAAACATCTTAACATCTGAAAACTAATGGGGCTAAACATTAGGGAGAAAGTGGTCCAGAAAACCGGCCCATCCCCCCTTAAGAGCTGCCTCACTTGTCAGGTGCTTTCATTTAAGATCAGACTGCAGGGTTCGATCCCATGTCTTTCTTGGTCAGCCTCTTGGTGCCGCTCCCTCCACATTCATGGACTTGTGCATATTTTCACCCAGCTTAATTCATCCTTCCTCTCCACATGGCCAAACCATCCAAACCATACAGTACTTTATAGTACTGTATGCATCTCATCACTGATACACACAACCCGTAGCCTAGTAGGTAGAGCTCTCGTCTCACACACGAGGGGTCGGGGGTTCAATCCCAGACCGGGCGGAGACAAATTGGGCTTGTCTCCTTTCATGTGTTAGCCTCAGTTCACCTAGCTGTAAATAGGTACCTGGAATAAGTGGACGACGTTGTGACGTCCCATCTGGGGTTGGCAAAAATGGTACAAGGCAGAGATGGGTATCATATGGTTCACCTAAGCTGATGGCTACCTAAGCCTTCGGGCGAGACGGTACCGTCTATAGTGAGAATGGTACCAAACAGATCCACCCTAAGCCTTCGTTTCCGATGTCGCCAATTGGCTAAATACAGACTACACACACATCCACAGCCATTCCAACAGTACATCAAAAACACTTAACATGCATTTCACGCAATACATTCCCAGTTAAGGAGGCGCGATAATAATGAGCTTAGCTCGCATTGCGTGGATTCCCCTTGACGAACAAGTAACTGAGTAACTCTTGATAACCCAACCTTCTCCTTAGCTCTTCACTTAATATCCTATCTTGCAGTTTGGCCCCACACATCCATCTCACCATTCTCATCTCATTGCGTTCCATTCTGTTGATATCATCCGCTTTGACAAGCCACGTTTCTGAAGTACAGTATATATCATTGCGCTTCTAACGCATGAAGCGTACACCTTTCCCTTCAAGGGGAGAGAGTCTTCTCATGGTTGGTGAGTAGTGGCAAAATTCTCTAAACATTCCCCAGCCACATCTTATTCTGGCGATAGTGGCGGCCTCAGCCTCACCATCGGCAGAGATGGTATCTCCCAAGTAGCAAAACTTGTCCACTATCTCCAGTGCCTCGTTACCAAAGTTAACACTCTCGAGCCGGTCATTGAATACAAGCTCACCTTTGCATATTATGCATACAAATTTCTCAATTTCGAACTTCTTCCGTGATATATCGGAGACGAAAAAATAACTACATTACATAATGCGCCTCACCAACTGTGGCAGTGCCATACCAAGACAGTGCCAATAGCAAGGCTTTATTGTATAGTAATGGCTGTTGGACCAAAAGTCAGTGATCACTCTATGAAGCTCTCCCACAGTTTCTACCAACAGGACAATATTGTCCACATACAGATTATTCCATCCATCAATAATTTTGATCATCGTTCTTAACTCAATGACTGCGGGCTGTTATATAAAAAATAGGGTCATCACTGCGGCACTTGTAAAAAGACAATTGCCAAATTTCTGTCTTGAACAAGGACTGGGAGGCAGGCGAGCGAGTATAAGCAGCGCAGAACGGTCCCATCCATAGACCCCCGTGTCTGGGCCATCACTAGTGGCAGTGGGAGACATCCCCAATTCCCTTACAGACTCGGGGAGAGCGAAAACCGCTCAAACTCGCTATTTTTTCCTGTGCAATATCGTTGCACGGCAACCAGTGGTCGTACAGACATGATTCAGGTGTCACTGGAAAGGTCTATTCCTCTACTTTCAGGGATATATCATTGAAATACGTTCTAGCTCTTGTTTATACAGTACATGAAAATGTGCAGGGAATGACGGTTACTTTTAGTCCAAAACCCCCATATGGTACAGTGGTGACCAAGCAATTGTCATATGACAAGTGCCGCACCCAAGATGTTAACACCAATAACTCCCCAAATGAAATTAATAAAAACATGTGATCCTCCCAGGATTGGAAGACAGGATACCACAAACAGAACATATAATTATGCTCTATCCATTACACCATCAAGAGTTAAAGGTACTGTACAGTATACAGTAGGGTCTCACATAAAACGAGAAATTGGTCGATAAACGAGGGCGTTCTATGCGATTTCGTTTTATGTGAACACAGCATTTTGGTGGCCCAATATCGTCAATGTTCACTGGAAGCGTAAATTTCCGTCAGGAGCGTACGATATTTCGTAAGTTTTGTACGATATTTCGGCGCTCTATATGAAAACTCCTCGGATTTGCCCCACTTTGGCGGCGGACTCGTTTTATGTGATCACATTCGTTCTTATCGAAAATTAAATATTAATATTTTAGGTCGCTCGTTTTAATCGAGACTCGTTTTATGTGAACACGTTTTATGCGGGACCCTACTGTATATTAATCAACCATGGTGATATACCACATCCATGTCTCACTTCTAGGTTGACCTTAAAACTATCATTTAATCCAAAAACTACGACATTCCTTCCGGAATATTTTACTGGACGGATGCGACATTCAACTTCCGAAAGATGGCACATAAAATAATATATATACAGTATATATTGTCGGTGAAATGGAAGCAATATGTGATTAACCCATACAGTAACGGTGATGTTACTGTATGACTCAAGACAGAGCAAGAATAGGGATAACACAACTAACAAATGTTATCAGAATTGAAGCTAATTCTTCCGCACTGGCGGCACTTTAAAAAACATGATTGACACAGACCGTAGGTTAATATATTTTTCACCTTGACATTTGTCAATGCATTCATACAGTAGTCACGCATCTCACGCATTTCGATCCCACGATTACGCATCCCACGGTACTATCCAATGGCTACCTGAATTCTCATCCCACGAAAAACCACACGATTCCCACGGCTTTGGCGGCGACGGTGGGGTGACGGAGAACGAGAGTGGGGCCACGGAGGGTGGTATCTAACATCCGCCTCCCGTCTATCACCACATCCATCACAATAATCACCTCATCAACTTTTCTAAGTTTTTTGTTTGTGTTTTATTTACCTTTCTTTTCATAGCAGCTTGAAAGCCTGTAAGCTTGTTTTGAAAGGCGTCCGTCCGACGCATGTAAACAACAGCTGGTAAGGTGTCGCTTGTTCGTGTGTGGCTGTGTTATTGTTAAGTAGTGAAAAGTAGTGAAAAGTGGCTGACATCGCCACAAAGTTCTCTCCACGGAAATCGTCATCACAACTGAACCAGTTGACTTAGAGAGCTCTACTTAACGCCATTCTACAGGAACGAAACACATCTACGCTTGGGGATGCGTGGGAGTGCGGAAGCAGTCAAAATAACAAAGATACGGTAGCCTAGGCGAGACATTTTTTTGGCCAAATCCCCCAGGTTTTGGGGATGTACCGGTATTATAGAATGCGTAGCTGGAGGGTTAAAGCAACTTACTTTTGATTATTGGCATGTAAAGTGATGGTCAATAGTCGCCCGACGATAGCCTCCAGTACTTTTGTAATTTTCCCCATTACTTTAATACTCTGCATCCCACGAATTCCGGTCCCACGGTAATATTTCGGTACCAATAAATCGTGGGATGCGAGATTCTACTGTATAAATATAATTGACAGCCAAAAGCAACTTCCCTCCCACAGTACAATTATAATGTCAATATTCCTTAACCCTTCCTACCCGGGCTGCCTTAGGTAAGGACAGCACGAAAGAAGGGCCGCTACCCGGTATGCCTTATCTAAGGCATGAGCTTAATAGCCTAATTAAGCTTGGTCCGAACGCCGTGCGTACGACCTATGTCAACAAACCCAAGCGTTCGTCACCGCACCTCCGAAAAAAGAAGGAGAAGACTCCTCAATGTTATTGTTCTGACGTCATGACGAAATTAGTGTCTAAAAAGCCCCCATATTGGCAACATCTCTGCAATATTGGCTCCACTGAAATCGTCATCACAACTGAACCAGTTGACTTACAGAGCTCTACTAAATGCCAAAATACAGATTGAAAACTGCACTACGATTATAGATGAGTGGGAAAGTTCTAGCAGTGAAAATAAACATAAATATGGTAGCCTAGGCCTAGACGTTTTTCGGCCATATCGCCCGGGTAGGGGCGACCGTCATTAGCTAAGACAGCCCGGGGAGGAAGGGTTAAGCCGGTATCACACGAGAGATTTTATAGTCAACATTCTTCGATAATCAAAAAATTTCTGGCAACATTTCTGGAATATTTTGCACTGGCATCGGAAACTAGATTGATGGTAGATGAATTTAGGTGACCAACTAAGTATAAATATTGACCTAATAAGCTGCCAGACCAGTGTTGAGTATAAATGTTGAGTGAAAAAGCGCTTGTGTGATACCGGCTTAAGTTATTAATTTATAGTCCTGAAAACCAAATCTGTGATAGACTTACCATATAATTCCTCTGGGCTCGGAGACAGGTAACGTGGATATAGATGTCTACCGTTCGTTCATGCTTGATTCTCTCCAACATGGCATCAATCACAATGAACGCGCCCGTGCGCCCAACTCCAGCACTAAGTAAACAAATTTTATACAATTTAACACTATCTGGTGCAACGTCTTGGGGGTTATTTTGGTATTTTGTTTAATTATGGAGGGCTCTTTAATTGTCTTTGCCATTTGAGAACAATGTATTTTTAGTTTACCCCTAGACTTTAAAAAACGCCTCTCCAGACCCCCTTCAAACTAAAAAATATTGTCCCCCAGACCCCCTTTAAGCTAAATGTGTACATTTTTCGGTAGAAAAATGTCCCGGCCAAAGGCCGGTTTCTCCCAAATTGAAGGCTCGCTATCGCTCGCCCACACTTTATTGGGTTGAACCATCATATAATCGCCAAACTAATGCGATGAAACGTCTTAAAATCTCCAAGCTAATGGAGTAAAACTGGGAGGATCTAAATTGGCCCGCCCTGCACCTAATAGGGTTAATATAGATTCAGTAACATATAAATAGGCAAATTAAAGACCAACGAAATTAATTGTGTTCAACTCCAGCGCTAAGAAAGAAACTTTATACAATTTAACCCTTTCAGTGCGGGGGATGTCCTCTTGATTTTATTCTGGCTACTATTAGACGATTTTGTCCAGCTTACGAAGGACCTCTAGCGATCAAATGGCTACAAACTGTCTCGAGTAACCCTCATAGCTACCACAGATCCTTCCTAAGCTGTATAATATCGTCTAAATGTAGCTAGAATAATATGAAAAAACATCACCCGTATTGAAAGGGTTAATATAGATTCAGTAACATTTTATAAATAGGAAAATTAACCTCTTCAGACTCATATGACGCAGAGGTTGCCAGACTAGCAATAAGAAATAGTTCTCTCACTCTTATAATTACCTCTCCAAAATTAGTTTTCTGCCCACAGCTAACTCAAAGACAACTGCAGAGGTTGAAGTAACTAAACTAAAGGTTTCTAAATACCCCTGATGGTAACAAAGGCTTTAAAGTATCCCCAATAGGCTCAACACAGCTAACTCAAAGACAACTGCAGAGGTTGAAGTAACTAAACTAAAGGTTTATAAATACCCCTGATGGTAACAAAGGCTTTAAAGTATCCCCAATAGGCTCAACACAGCTAACTCAAAGACAACTGCAGAGGTTGAAGTAACTAAACTAAAGGTTTATAAATACCCCTGATGGTAACAAAGGCTTTAAAGTATCCCCAATAGGCTCAACACAGCTAACTCAAAGACAACTGCAGAGGTTGAAGTAACTAAACTAAAGGTTTATAAATACCCCTGATGGTAACAAAGGCTTTAAAGTATCCCCAATAGGCTCAACACAGCTAACTCAAAGACAACTGCAGAGGTTGAAGTAACTAAACTAAAGGTTTATAAATACCCCTGATGGTAACAAAGGCTTTAAAGTATCCCCAATAGGCTCAACACAGCTAACTCAAAGACAACTGCAGAGGTTGAAGTAACTAAACTAAAGGTTTATAAATACCCCTGATGGTAACAAAGGCTTTAAAGTATCCCCAATAGGCTCAAAATCGCATCATATGTCGGAGAGGGTTAAGAAGGCGAGCATAAAGTAGCTTTGTGAAAATGAGAAGACAAATATTTAAACTGTAATCACACTAAAATCTAAAATAACTATTGTTATTATTTGTTCATATTTTATCTCCATGAAGCAATTATAAAGTAAAAAACAAACAAATATTTAAACTGTAATCACACTAAAATCTAAAATAACCATTGATTTTGTTTGTTTATGTTTTATCTCCATGAAGCAATTATAAGGTAAAACTTGCAAAATAAACAAACCAAAACCTGGACGACACAAGATAAAGACAAACTAACTTATCCAAGTCACTACCTGGAAATAACGCTTTAAGGGGGGTCATCCGATTGATTTTTTTATCTTTCTCTCCTTTTCTCTCTTTCTCTGGCTTGTATCCCTTCGGCCCCATTCAGCCTACTGTTTTAAGACGCTTACCCCCATCCACGTGTCAATATTTTCTGGCGAGCGGTAGTGAGCTAGCATATATATATTTTTGTTTTGACAGCAAGCTAAATTTGTACATTTTTCGATAGAAAAATGTCTCCGGCAAAGCCGGATTTCTCCATACAATGCCAGAAAGAAATCGACACCTGGATGGGGATAAACGTCCTAAAACAGTTGGCTGAATGGGGCCGAATGGATACAAGCCAGGGAAAGAGAGAAAAGGAGAAAAAGATAAAAAAAAGCAAGGTGGTCTCTCTTAACCCATTGAGGCCCAGCGTCGCACGTGATGCGTCGGCAGTTTGTTATCACCAACTCCCAGCGACGCATCACGTGCGTCCGGCATATTAAAATCATTTACGTGGCTCGTAAGGTAGGAAATGGCGGGAGAATAGGAGGGGGAGGTACCGTAGTGTGTGTGGGAGCCGGGCCGGTAGGTGTGAGCGGGCCAAGACAGCCGCGCGGCCAGTGGTGGTGGGCTTAGTGGGGATACTTTACACCCTTAGTTCACCGCCACTTTGAACCTTCATTACTCCGGTCGTATGGGAGCTAGAGGCTTGAGATTTATGTGAGACACTCCTTAGGATGTATGCCGTACAATGCCATAGTCAGTTTTCACCCTAGTGCTCCCGGGCGGGTGGTCATGCGGGGGAGACGAACTTTCGACCCCGCCCCCCAAATGACCGAGGTGATTTTTTTTCTTCATTTCTCACCATTCTCTTCCATTTTGGCTCAACACATTTTTTTGAGGCTCCCCCCCCCCCCCCAAAAAAAAAATATCCGAGGTGATTTTTTTTTTTTTTTTTTTTTTTTCATTTCTCATCCTAGTCTTCCATTTTAGCAACAAAAAAAAGAAGTGAAAATGGCTTGGGACTGGGGCGAACAAAATATTATAACTAGCCGGGGCTCAACGGGTTAACAAACTACAATAATGCGCTGACCTGCAGTGCACCACAATGGGTCCGGACTCTGGTGGGTTAACATGGCGGACCCGTCTGAGGAACATGAGGAACGGTGAAGGGTGGTCAGGCACTCCATGGTCGGGCCACGCGGTAAACTGGAACTGTCGGATCTCACGGCGGTCCAGGCTCCCAGACTGTAATGGTGCACAAAACTTTGTTAATAGCTTATAATGTAAAACTGGCAAAATAAACAAACTAAAAAACTGGGACGACACAAGATAAACGCAAAAGAACTGATCAAAATCGCTACGTCAAATGTGTAAAGTCATTAAAATAGGTTAGCCTAAACTGAACAAGATGCGGAAATAAACTTGAGCCGACCAGGCCAAGTGAGACATCTCTATTGGTCTAACTGGCAGAGTGGCTGCCTCATAACCCAAGGGTCCCGAGTTTAATTCCCGGCCAGGGCACATTTTCGGGGAGGCTATTTCAGCATCTACCGAAGTTTAGGTGTGTTGGTAAAATTGTTCAGATGGTTGAGAGTAAGATCGGAGCTCCATAAATCCTCTTTCGGGTATGGTGTAAAAACTTATTCCTACATACTGTATGGACAAAGTAGATAATAATAATAATAATAATAATTCTTTATTCCAGACACATAAGATAGATACAGTATAAATACAGTACGACCTAATGGTCCATATCACATACACTTCTCGTCAGAGCACAGATAATAATTATACACAAAGATATATTAATAAAGACACAATAAAATAAAAAATACAGTAGGCCTATTTACAGAATAGAGCACATATCACATTTTGTCACAATATAACACAGATAGGCTAACTAAGGCTATTGCTCAATGTTGGTTAACACCTATTGCACAGATCATTGCTCATAGTTCAATTAGACCTATATATTACATTACAGTACATACTATGTGTGCAGCAGCTTCTGCCAGTGAGATATAATACGGGATTCATAGATATGATCACTAGACCAAAGAGCTACAATCAGCGTGTTACTGGAGGATTGCAGTCGCTGCGAAAAGCTGTACACCAGTCTCCTGATGACAGCCCGACAGCACTGCACATCCAACAGTGTGCACACCATACTAGTGCTTTCATATTTAGAGAGACCAATGAACATCTTGAGTATATTATGATAGGATGTACACAGACCATTTATGGTGGCTCTCTTATACTTCCACCACAAATGGGTCGTGTACATAGAGGAACAATATGTCCGGAACAAAGTGACTTTAGTTTCCCAATTACACATGTGGAATTTTCTCAAGATGGTGTTACCACGTAAATATAGCTGTCTGCGCTGACGGCCGATATCTGCATCATCTGAGCAATCGTTTGAGATAATGTGTCCCGGGTATTTTATTTTGTTTACTTCTTGAATAATTTGATTATTGAGTGAGAAATTTGGCATTTTACTTTTGTACAGTAATTTTGATCTAAATATAAGAACAGCACTTTTCAGTGGGTTGAATTTAACACAATGTTTACTACCAAAAGATTCACATATATCAAGAAGTTTGCTCAGACCCGCAGAAGACGGTGCAATAATGACCAGATCATCAGCATACATGAGATGGTTGATGATTTTATTCCCACCATAACATCCAATCTGCTCTTTATTCAATTTATCACTTAATTCATCCATATATACATTGAATAAGTAAGGTGAGAGAATACTACCCTGTCTCACTCCATTGGTTACTGTAAAGGAATCCGAAATAATGTTACCCCATCTTACATTAAATGTTTGATTGGCGTACCAGTACTTCAAGATTCTCAGTATATAGGATGGCACTCCCCTTGTTGCTAATTTATCAAACAGGATATTGTGGCAGACTCTGTCAAATGCCTTACTAGCATCAAGAAAGCATGCAAAAATAGAGCTGTTCATTTTGATGTACCCATCCACTAGCTCCTTCAGAGTGTAGATGCACTGGTCCGTACCATGATTCTTTTTAAAACCAAATTGATTACTATTAGTTGAGATATACACTGAGATTCTGTCTAAAATGATTAACTCTAGTATCTTACTTACAATACTGGCAAGGGCAATAGGTCTATAGTTGTCTTTTGATGTAATTTTGCCAGCCTTGTCTTTAATTACTGGTATCAAGGTAACGGACATCATAGATTCTGGTAGGAAACCATGGATTAGAAAGCTGGTAAAGCAACTGCTGAGTTTCTCCAAGAGGAGAGTGGAGGAGTACTTCAAATGTTCAGCATATATACCATCAAAACCACATGATTTGTTAGCATCTAGCCTACTTATTGCAGCCTTGATTTTTTCACTTGTAACTTTAATTGTGTCATATTTTTCTTCTTTGTTACACTCTGTTGTAGCAGCAATGGTATTTCCTTGGTGCCCAACAGAGTTAAACAAAGTTTGGTAATGTGTTTTCCAAAGATTGGCTATGTTATTAGTACCAGAGATCCCATCTACACTAACGGGTAGAGGTGTGCAGCTATTATGCATTTTTTTAATATCCTGCCAGAAGGCCAATGTGTCTTTGCTAGCAAAGTTTTTGGCCAATGCTTCTCTTCTTAATACATTTTCATTGTTTTTTATATATCTGATTGCATACTTGCATCTAGCCTTTAGTCTGGTGAACATGTCAAAAATGGGTCCCTGTCTCGGTTTGTTATGATCCAGCCATACACTACGAGCATCTCGGGATGCCTGGTATAGTTCTGAAACATGGTCATTCCACCCAGGTTTGTTACAAGAGTAATTTTTGTTATGCTTGTGAAATACTATGTCACTAGCCTTAGTAAGACAAGATATAATATTATTGTACAGCTTGCTGACTTCTTCTCGATGACTAGCATTAACACAATTGGGGTCTTCACAGGTAATGGCATCCTCACTGCCAGGATCAAGCTCAGAAAGGAGAGTGTGTGTTAAAGTGCAAAATTGCTCACACTCCTCCTCGTCAAGCCCGCCCCATGGCAGTTTTGGATTTACACTATTGTTTGACTGGGTTAATTCTGGCGCTCTTTCCAAACTAGCTGTTAAGGTCAATGGGATATGATCTTCATCTGTATATGTATACTGAATTTCCATATTTGTTATCATATCATGGAAATCAGCACTAGCTACGGTATGATCTAGCCAAGACGTTAAGCCCCATGCTGCACTGACACATGTGTAACTACTATGAGGGAGCATGAGCTGAGAAGAGATAATTAGATCATGCTCACCACAGAAGTTAGTCATATGACTAGCAAACAGAGAGTTACTCATGTCCTTCAGATTAGCATTCCAGTCCCCTATTACAGAGTAGCAGGTGGTATTTAGTTCTTGTAAAAGAGCACTTAGCTCTCCAAGGCATTCCAGGTATTGTTCTTCATTTTCATTACATTGGTAGGGCAAGTACACACTAAGAATAACTACTTTCCGTTGGATATCTTCTATTTCTATACCTGTACACCATGGTAAATTTGTTACAAGTGGTTTAACCCGGCTGTCTAAAGAGTCCCTCCACAAAATAGCTACTCCTCCCGGTGGGTGACCTGCTACTAGACCATCCATAGCATCGGTTGTCGAGACCCCAAACCCATGAAAATTATCACAGATAGTACTGAGGTTACCCAAATCCTGTTTAAAATACCAAGTCTCCTGCAGGCACACAATATCACTGGTATTAAATACGTCTACTACATCAGGGCGTAGGAGAAGCCCTCTGTTGGTTTTAGGGAGCCCCCTACAGTTATAAGTAGAAATACGCAAATTGTTGGGAGATGAAGTAGACTTTATATCCATGATTAAGAGTTGTTGGGAGGGTGGGTTACCGTAGTTATAGAGTCCTCATTTGTTGATACCGGTACCTGTGCCCTACGTTCTCTCCACCAGTACACCGATGCTTCCTCTGGCCAAAGTTCTTCATCCATAAACACCTCGGGATTTGGACACTCACAGTTTATTCTTCTGAATGAAATATATGTGTGCCTATCAGACCAGGGAATAATTGGTTCAACATCCATACTAAGACTGAGTTTATTGGAGAGATATTCTTTCAAGTCGGATGCCGTCACTCCTGGCTTAAAACCTGTCGCGAATACTTTGGCTATGCGTGATCTTTTCACTTTTTTAACTGTACTTATCCCCGTACTTTTATTTTTACCCTTAATCCCCGGATGCATAAAGTTCCTAGGTTGAATTTGCACAGCCATAGAATTCCTAACATTGTTTGTGGTACCAGTACCGGTACCTCCATTCAGCCTCTGTTCCCCCTCAGGTATGTGATGAGTTTTACCTTTGGTGGAATGTACCCTAAACCATTGTCCTTGAACAGTACCCTCCCCCTTATCACCTGAGGGTGGAGGCGTTGTGATCCTGTCGATAGGGGTTGTCATCGAGCTCCTTCCCGTCGCAAGTGCTGTAGTGATGCCTTGCGCGTTGCCTGTACTTACAGCTACATTATAGGCCCCAGGTGTTGCTATACTCATTATAGCGGGTGTAGCGCTTCCGACGCTCCTCACTGCAGGGTTGACTTCATTAATTTCCTCAGTGGCAGAAGTTACGTTGATGTTAGGCCTACCTCGGGTTGTCTCGTTGGTTCTACTCGTTATGGCTGTGGCTTCCTGTGTGATGGAGGAGGCGCCACTGGCACCTGGTGTGGAGCAGCTGGTGGTGGCATCAGTAATTTCCCCTGTGGCAAAGGTTTCAACGGAGTTAGGCCTCCCTCGGGTTGTCTCGTCGGAGTCGTCGCCGTCGGTTCTGATCGTTGTGTCGTGGACATTTGTGGATGTGGCCGTGGTCTCCTGTGTAGTGGAGGGGGCGCTATCTGATGTAGTGCGGCTGGTAGTGGACACTGCAGGTGTGGTATTTATAGGCTCTGGATTAGTGTCATTTACAGATGCAGTAGGCCTAGGCCTATTTGAGGGAAAGCCACCTGAAGATATTAAATTTCCTTGGGATTGGCTGTAGTCCTCAATCACTAGCACTCTACTACTCAGATCACCAGTTGCACTCAATAAGTCCTTCATACAGTCATTTTGGGCTGAGGTACACTTTCTCAGATTAGAAACTTCTGACTGAGTTTTCTTGATCTCACTAAGGAGCACAGTAACGTCAACATGATCAAATTGGATGGGTGGGAGGTTACCAAGGTTATGGGCAACAAATGTGGGTATATTATTACCTTTTTCCAGAATCAGCTTAATTATGTCTTTAATATTCTCACTATTTTTGTTGGGACCCTGTCTTTTCCTGTTCCGGTCACTATTGTCGTCAGCACACAGTTCAAACAGTCTATTCTTGGAGGACACAATCACTTCCTCATCATAGAATTCAACACACAATTTTGTTAACACGTCAGTACTCAGAAAATTGGATTTATTAGTCAGGAAACACAGTAGCTCATCGAGATAGATCTATCTATCTATCTATTGCCATGATCCCACCAATGAAAGGCAGAGATATAGAATATATACTTGTCATGATGTTATTAAAGTAGCCTATTAACAAAAATTACTGGTAAAAGATTGCAACTCCTTAACTCTGGGATATCATTATAATTTGTTTAATAATAATAATAATAAGCATGTTACTTATGGATATATATGGATGGAGTTATGAAAGAAATACTATCAAGAGCAGTGGATGTTGGTGTATCGCTGAAAAGGGAGGGAATTGAGTGGAAGCTACCTATACTGCTGTTTGCGGATGATACAGTTCTGATGAGTGATACTGAATGGGAGTTGCAGGGTCTGGTAAATGAGTTTGGAACAGTGTGCGAAAAACGGAATTTGAAGGTAAATACGGGGAAGAGCAAGGTTATGGTCTTCGAAAGGGGTGAAGTCACAGAGTGTGAGGTGAAGCTGAACGGTCAGGCTATGGAGATCGTCAACTCTTTTAAGTATCTGGGCAGTGTGTTGAGTAAAGATGGGACTATGGATGAAGAGGTGCGGGAGAGGGTACAACAGGGGAAGAGGGTTGTAGGAACGCTAAAAGCAGTAACAAGAAATAGGGTGGTCAGTATGGAAGTGAAGAAGTCCTTGCATGACAGTGTGGTAATTCTGACACTGACTTACGGAAGCGAAGCATGGACGTTGGTTGAGAGACTCAGACCAAGAGTGAGAGCAGTGGAAATGAATTACTTAAGGAGTGCGTGCGGAGTTACATGGAGGGATAGACAGACTAATGAGGAAGTAAGAAGGAGGTGTGGTGTGGAGGTAGATGTGCTGGAAAGTGTGAAAAGGAACAACTTGAGATGGTTCGGCCATATGGAACGTATGGAAAGCGAGAGAATGACTAAGAGGGTGTACGAGAGCGAGGTGGAGGGACAGAGGGGGAGAGGTAGACCGAATATGAGATGGAAGGATGGAGTGAGGAACTACATGAACGAAGGCGGTGCTGGTTGGGGGGAGGGGCGTCGACTGACTGGGGACAGAGGTGCATGGGGGCGGTTCGTTCGTGGCCACCCCTTCGGGGATCACGGCGTCAGGCAATAGATAGATAGATAGATAGATGTTACTTATTTCTCATAAGCGCCAATTTTTCCGAAGAATTCACTAGCGCTCGAAAAGAGAAAGAAAAAAGAACAAAAATCAATGCATCAAAAGAAGGCTTATATACAACACACATTTAATAATCACTAGCAGTGGCAAAATAGCCTAAACTCTATAGCCATCTGTCATGACACCTCTCTCAAGATCATAGCTTCTCTCAAAGAGAAAAGTCTTAAGTTGTCTCTTGAAGCATTCAACAGAACTCAGTTGTCTCATGGACAGCGGCAACCTGTTATACAACCTCGGAGCCATGTAGGAGAATGACCTCTCAAAGAAAGAAGACTGCTGGAAAGCCCTTGGTTCATCAAGACGAAAAGGGTCATTGTCATGACGCACAACTACACCATGGTGTGCCGGTGGGCGCCTGAGCAGCTCCGCAAGGTACCTAGGCTCACCAAATTTGAGAACCTTAAAAGTCACCAAACACAACTTAAATTCTATTCTTGCTCTTACTGGCAGCCAGTGCAGTTCTATGTGAAGAGATGTAGTAGGAGTTCTAGGTGGAACACCAAAAATTAGTCTTGCGGCCCTGTTAAGAACAGACTGAACTTTCTTTAAAATATAATTTGGAAGACCCACCAACAGGGCATTGCAATAATCAACACGAGAGAAGACCAATGAGTGAACCAACGTCAGGAGGCAACGTCTGGTTATAAACGGCTTCACCAAATAGAGATTTCTGATGTGCAAGTAACAACTTTTAACTATCTGGTTTACATGCTCTTTGAAATCTAATCGGGAGTTCACATATACACCCAGATTTCGAACAGAGTTGGCCGGTCTCAGCTGAGATCCACCCACATTGATGGAGAGGGCACCTACTATATCATCAGCTCTTCTATTTCCTCTTCTATTTCTGTAGGCTATAGCTATCGCTCGCCATGAATTAAGACAACAGATTGGGGTGAAAAGTCATATAATTATCAGACTAATGGAGTCAAACATCTAAAATTTCCAAACTAAGGAGTGAAAGAGAGGTTTAAAAAGACACAACCACGCATAAAATTGTCTAATGATAGTCGTCATGCTCTCTCTCTCTCTCTATTTAACCACGATAGCCTATATGTCATAAGGACATAAAACAGGCTTGGGTGTGAGAGGGATCTGCCTTGCGTGGGCCAATCGGCCGTCTGCAGACTCCCATTTTCTTATGTGCATATGTTCTTAAAGCCGATTGGCCCACACTAGGCAGATCCCTTTCATACCCAACAGACTCCCATTTTCTTATGTTAAGTTCTTAAAGCCGATTGACCCACACTAGGCAGATCCCTTTCATACCCCAACAGACTCCCATTTTCTTATGTTATGTTCTTAAAGCCGATTGGCCCACACTAGGCAGATCCCTTTCATACCCAACCTGTCTCGCACGGTACAGATCCTTCTAAAGCACTCTATCACCAAACCAGGACTTTGTAGCAGAACCCCAAATAAATGAAAGTGGAAGAAAAGGGTAGCAAATAGACTTAAGGGGAGACTGACCGTTTGTTTGGTCTATTAATTAATGTATTTGTTAGTAGTCTTGGCAAATCCAACGTCAAGGCTATTAACCTAATTGCAATGACGACTTGTCTATTTTGACTGCTATGTCGTCATTCCAACCGCGGTTAAAAAGAAAACGTCTAGAGTCTACTCCTTATCTTGCTCTAGGAGACGTTGTACATTAACCAAAACTACCACCGAAGGTGAAAAAAGTATAGAAGAGAAGAAAAAGGGGTTTACCTTAGTTACCGCTCAAGGCCCATCCCGTGTTCCGTCATGCGCCGATCCCTGTCGAACGTGCGCATGAGCGACCCTCTCTTGTTATCATTTTTTCACGCGTCGCCATTGTTGAGTCCGCTTTTGTTGTGCTCCTTCAATTCACCCTGTTTTAGGTTCGTTTCGGCTTTTCTGGCCTTCTTTTTGTTAGACAGATGTTACGTGATCTAGGACACACGTAAATGGGCTCCTCAGTGTGTTTAATGGAGACGCGTGTGGAAATAGCTACCGAAGGTACGGGGGCGCCTGGCGTTCCTCGTATGTGTTTTTCATTTCTTTCTCTTTTCATATTCTTTTTTCCTGTTAGTCTGGGCATAGTTTAGCTTATTTTAGCCTAGCTTGTTTCTCATTCAGGATTTGCTATGCCCTATGAGTTTTCATATTTTCATAGCCTAGGTGTACAGTTGGTTCACAATCTGAGATTTCGTGGTGGCGGTGCTGTTTGTAGGGTTTGTGTCGGCCGCATTATTAGCGTTATTCCCGAGTCCCCCCTTACGAGCCTTCACTGTGTCTCCAGGGCCTGGGCGCTTGGTGGTTCGTGATATCCAGGGGTACCCTACGGGGGCCTCTCCCTCACACCACAGGGTTTTTCGCCCCTGACACATTCTCTCCTCACGGCTAGGCCTCCCTTTTTCTCGCCAGTTTCATTTACTGGTTTTTGTGTTCCCTTACTGTTTTCACCTCCATCCTTTCATTCCCTTTTGCCCAATCCTGGGGTACCCTACGGGGGCCCCTGTTTGTGCCGAACCACCCTTCCTGCCACTTCTCCTCATGGGCTTTGCTCTATCTCTGTGGGTGGGGTGGTTCCTGGGGGATGTGCCTCCTCTCCCCTGGTGTGTCTTCCTTGCCTCTCCCTTGACCGGTTGAGTCAGGATATTCAAGGAAGACGCTGCTCAGCTTGATGGCCATCGTCGCTTGGAGTCATAAGGAGTTGACGCTTTTTTCTGGGCCTGTGTTGGTATTACCTAGACGCTCCTCTCGCTTTTTCGGCGCCGGACCATCTCGGCCGGTCCCGCAAATTTGCGGAGTGCTCGATTCGGTCCACGGACGATTCGGCTACCCGCAAATTTGCGGAGATCGCTGGGGGGTCTCGCGGTGAGGCGGGAGGGTTGTGTCGGTACGGTTATGCCTCCATTGGCCCGCAAATTTGCGGTTATAGTTGGCTTTCCCGGTGACCCTTTTTTGTGTCATCTTGTTGCCTGGTACTATATTGGTGTATGCACTTGCCTGGTGTTATGGACCCTGCATGTGAGGTGTTGAGTGGTGGTTAACACTTTCTCCATCTTTGCAGGTTTCTGCTTGTGCTCTTCCGCCTCACCCGCCCTCCTCACCTCCATCGGTGCTCCCGGTTTAGAGTGGGATGCCTTGCTTTCGCCAGGGCTGTGGCTCCCCGTGTTTGGACTGCCACAGGTCCTGCTTGCGACATTCGCAATGTGTGTCCTCTACGGCCTACCTCCCGGCTTTGTGTGGGCCGTGTATGGACCTGGTGGATGTGGTGGACCATCACCCTGGTTCCTCTGACGCGGCGGTGGCCTCTGCATCCCTTCAGTCTGTGTGGGCGGTGGTCTCCCACCACATCAGGACTGTGGGCCACCGTTCCCCGGCCTTTGTTGACGACCGGATCCGCGTCGCCCTGGGCATCCCTGACCCGTCTGGGGGCCGTTTACCTGGCCCTCTCCCTGCTCGGGCCCTCCTCCCTGGGTCCCGTGGTCGGTCGTCGCATCGTCGGGTGGATCCCCAGCTCCGTCCACGCTCTCGCTCTCCTCGCCGCTCGTCCTCTACTGCCCCTCCTCGTCCGCCTGCTCACCTTGACTCCGCCGTTCGCCCTCGTCATGGTTCTCGCCCTGAGGCCGGGTTTAGCGTCTCTGCCCCTGTACGCCCTCCCCTGGCCTCTCCGGATAGGGGCTCTACTACCTTCCGCCCGCTTCCCCTGCACAAAAGACGTCCTCTTCATTTGTCCACTACTCGCGCGGATGTTCATGCTGTAGCTGGCCCTCTGCTCCCTCCTTCTACTCTGTCCAGGAGGGTCCGCCAGGATGTAGTTGCTTCTCCTCCTACTTCTCCTGCTTCGTGCCTCTTCTTCCTTCTCGGTCTCGTCCCAAGGTGGAGGTTCCTCCCTCCTCCGCCTCGGTGTCGGGCCGCCCTGTTCTCTCAGCCCCGGGGATCCTTGCTCTGTTTCCCCCCGCGGCTCCTTCTGACCTCCTTTCACCCGGCCAGCCTTCCCCCTCCCGTCATCCTGCTCCTCTTCCTTCTTCTATTCCTGGTCTTCGCTTGCCGGCTCCCCGTGAGGGTACCCCGCCGCTTGACTCGGTGGAGTATAGCGAGGTTTCGGGGTCCCCTTTCTCGGGGGCTGACGTGTCGCTGGAAGAGGGGGATGGTGATGTTTCCCCCTCGGGCGTTAGTGATCGGGAACGAGACCCTCAGGACCGTCACGGCCGTCGTCGCTCGCCTTCTTTGGGCCGCGACGCTGCTGTTTCGTGTCGTGGGTCTCGCTCTCGCTCACGCTCGCCCCTGCGGGCCGAACTATCTTCGAGGGGTCGCCTCTCTCGGATCGATTTTCGGCTATGCAGGGGTGGGTTGTGTCTCACTTCGACGCGCGCTTGGAGGCGATGCAAGAATCCCTCTTATCGCGCTTCTTGGCGGTGACACAACCTCAGCGCCTCACCCAACCTGCCCCTGCTTTGGTCCCCCTCCCCTCTGCGGTGGACCACATTCCTTCTCGCCCTGCTTCTCCGCCTGCCCGGTCGTCGGCTAGTACTGCTCCTGCCCTGGCTCAGGTGGTTGCCCCTACTGTCTCACATGCGGGGGTCCTCCGTCTGCTAGGGCAGGGTCCGCGCTTGCCCCCCATCCAAAAGGCCAAGGTCCCGTCGCGGACTATGCCGCTCCTCTATGGCTCCTTGGCTGTTTGGAAGGGGGTGCAGGCCTCCCACCCGGAGCGTGCTACCGACTTCCCGTCAGGTGAGAGGGCCCTACCTTTGGACTGGTCGGTCCAAATCAATGACAAGATGCAGTTCAGGGCGATCAGGGTGGATGGTCAGGTGGCCGACGTGGAGGTGCGGGCGTACCCGACGAGGACTGACCTTCAGTACTTCTCGGTGAAGCCCAAGCCCCCGTCTGCTCCTCGGACTAAGCTCTGGTCAGACTTCAGCCGCCAGGACATCCTTCAGGATGTTCAGTCCCTGGCTGTGTTAACGGGACTGTCCTCCTATGGGACGGGTTTGTGCGACGACGGTAAGCCTGGCTTAGCCGTCGTGCTCGATAACCCTCTCCCATTGGAGGCCTGGTTTGCTGAGGCCTTAGACTTTGCCAACCGTTCCGTCGACAGATCTATTTCAGTCCCTCCCCCAGAGTCGTCACTGCTTTTGCCTCCTCTGGTATCTGTCGGCGGATTGGATGGCAAGTTCTGGTCCTGGATTAGCGCTCCCAAACTTGAAATTTGTGCTATTGCTAACCCGTTCTTCTCCCACCCAGATAAGTCCTCTGTCGACAGGGATTTTACCTTGCGGCAGAGGGTGGCGAACTTATTGTCTTGTCTTTTAGGTTCCCTCCAGACGTCTGTTCACCACCTGCGACTTATCGAGGCGACTGCACCTGGCGATCTTCGCGAGGGCTTGGACCACGTTCGGCGGATCCACCTTCAGCTCGCGGTGTCTTTGGTTCCCGAGCTGAAGGCGGTTTTGTGCGAGGCAACTCGACAACGCCAGACGGTAAGGTCCTCGTTCTGCCGGAAGGCCCCTTTGGATATTCGTCAGGGTCTATTATACTCTGAGCTATATACATCGGGGCTTTTTGCGCAGGATGCTTGGGAACGCTACGCTTCTCTGTCAGCGGACCCTGCTTACGACACGCAAAGACGCGCTGTGTCGCGACCGGGGTCTTCGCAGTCCCGTCCTTCTGCCGGTCCCCTTCGGGGTGCTGCCGCCACTGCTGCCGCCAAGAAAGGGCGCAGGAAAGGGAAGTTGCCGGCCAGAGCGTCGGTTCCGCCTCGCACTTCTGCTCCTGCTCCCTTTCATCCCCGCCGAGAAGGGGCTGGCCAGCCTTCCACTTCCGGCCGCACTTCGACGGGGTCTGACACACGACGGACAGGGGATGGGGTGACCCGCCCTTTTCGGCGAGGTGGGGGGGGTAGGGGTGGTCAACGTGGATCTTATGACCGCAGGGACCGTACCGGGGGACCCTCCACGTCAAAAAATGTGTAGGTTCTCCAGGTCGGTCTCCTCCTTGTTCTCCTTCTCGCCTCGCAGAAAGGGTCGCTCACCTCATCTCGGGGGCTCCCACAGGTTATTTTCGCCCTTGCGCCCTTCGGTGGCCACGAGGGACGTGGGGGCGGAAGATTGCACGGAGGGGTCTAACCTGGAGATGGAAGTCCAGACCCCCACTCTGCTCTTGTCAACGAAGCCGGCCTGTCTCTTCGGAGGTGGCCGACGTGATTACATCCATGCACGAGCAGGGAATCGTCAAGGAGGTGAAAGCCGGTCTACCGGTTTTCCTCTCCCGTGTTTTTCTGGTACCAAAGAAGGACTGCGACGCGATGCGACCGGTGGTGGATCTGTCGGCCCTCAACGGGCACATCGTGAACACACGGTTTCGGATGCTGACGGTGCACCAGGTACGACTGGCCCTGCGACCTCTGTCGTGGGTAGTGTCGCTGGACCTCAAGGATGCGTATTGGCACGTTCCGATCCATCCTCGTTTCCAGCGATTCTTGGCCGTTCAGACTTCCGATCGTGTGTTCATGTTCGACAGACTTCCCTTCGGTCTCAACATCGCGCCGCGGATCTTCTCGAAACTGGTAAAGCAGGCTCTGGATCCTCTCCTCAGGGGCGGCCTCCAGATCCTGTTTTACTTGGACGACTGGTTGATAGTTTCAGACACCCTAGAACAGTGCGTCCACGACACCCTCACAGTAGTTCAACACATCACACAGTTAGGGTTCAAAATCAATATTCCCAAGTCGCGCCTGACCCCGTCGCGTGTCGTGACGTGGGTAGGTCTCGAATGGGATCTGACCAACGCTACAGTGACCCAGAGTCAGCCAAACGCGGTGAAACTTCGCAGGAAGGTCTTCGCCGTGTTGCACTCGGTCTCCCTCACGAGGAGGATCTGGGACTCGTTAGTGGGTTCGCTGAATTGGGCCGCTCTGACCATTCCCTTAGGGAGGCTCAGGCTGCGCCGCCTGATACTCATGGGCAACAAGGTTTTTCCGTTGGCCCCTATGGATCGGCTCATGCCGATCCCGCGTACCATTCACAGACACTTAGGACACTGGGTTGCTCGGGGCACGCTCTCTGCGGCTGTGCCCTGGACCGCCCCCCCGCCGACGATCTGGGTAGATACAGATGCGTCGAGCGAGGTGGGGTGGGGTTACCAATCAAACCTGGGACATCAACATCACGGCAGATGGGTGGGACACACACACCTACACATCAATGCCCTCGAACTGTTGGTTCCCTTGTTCTTCCTGAGGGACCACGCGCTGGCCCTTCGGGGAAAGTCGGTGGCCTTCAGGATGGACAATCAGACAGCTGTCCACTGTATCCAAAAGCAGGGGTCCTCCAGGTCTTTGACTCTGTTGGGGATCTCAGAGAAGTTGTTCTTCCTCGCGAACCGACACAACATCTCCCTGCACGCCTCCTACCTGCCCGGGACTGCCAACCTGTGGGCGGACGCCCTGTCGCGAGGACGGGGCGTTCTTGTAGAATGGGCAATGAAACAGACTGTATTCGACGACCTCGCAGCTTCCTGGGGTGTTCCGGAGGTCGACTTGTTCGCATCGAAGGAGACGCGCAAGTTGCCTCAGTACCTGTCCCTCCGGACTCGCACTCCGGAGGGGGGTCCGGACGCTTTCATGGAAGACTGGAACAGGTGGCAGTCGATATACATATTTCCGCCACCAGACGCACTGTTGATGTGCAAAGTCCTCGCGCGACTGCGGCTGTACCGCGGCAGAGTCTGGCTGATAGCGCCTCTGTGGCCGGCCCAGGCTTGGTACTCCCAGTTGAAGCGGTGGTGCCCGAGTCCGGTCCCTCTCCCTCTCTCAAACTTCCACTTGAGCCAGGTTGGCGACCTGCGGACCTCGTTGGCCTTCGCATCGTGGATGTTCGTGAGGCACGGTGGCTCCCAGTCCACGGACGGGACCTGACTGACTTCCTGAAGCGTTCATGGACGTCTTCGACTTGGGGGACTTACGAGTCCCACTGGAGGTCTTTTACTAGGTGGATACAGGACACTCACCAGACTGTTAGCTCTCCTTCCCTCGTCCTACACTACTTGTTTCACCTCTTCCGTACACGTCGCTCTCAGGTCAACACTATACGTAACCACTTGTCTGCCATCCGGGAGGTCTTTGAGTCCGTCACTGGGCTGGTCGTTCCACCGAAGGAGCTGGATTCCTTCATGAAGGCTGCCTTCAGGGAGCGTCCGCCTCCGCGCCAGATCCCTCCTCAGTGGGATCTGGGGCGTGCTCTGGACCTTCTGGCTTCTCACACATATACACGGGACACTACACCGGTTCAGTTGCTCGAGCGTACACTCTTCCTTGTCGCTCTGGCCACTGGGGATAGGGTGTCTGAACTAGCTGCCATGTCGCGGTCCCAGGAATGCATGCGATTCTCCCCGTCCTTGAATGTCGTCACGTTAGCCCCCTCCCCTCATTTTGTTGCCAAGAATGAGAGAGAGACCCACGTTTTCAAGCCTTTTACCATCCAGGCTTTAAAGCGTGGGCATACTCACCATGTGTTGTGCCCGGTGCAGGCCTTGCACTCCTATGTTGAGTCTGTGGCTCCGACTTCGGGTACTGCTGTGTGGGTGTCTCCTCGGACTGGTAGGAGGCTCTCGAAGGTACAGATAGGCCGCCACATTTGTCGGGTCATTCGTGCCAGTAACCCTGCTTGTCGGGGTTCTGCGCACGATGTGCGATCCTTTGCTGCCTCCTTACGGTTCCTGCAAACTCGTTCGTTGCCTGACGTCGCCTCGGCTGGTTTGTGGTCTTCTGTCCATACCTTCGTCTCCTCCTACCTCTCCATGTCCATTGTTAGACCCCCTCGGCCTGTGATAGCTCTCGGGAGTCGTGTTTCCTAGGGTTCTCGCGAAGTTGCCTGGTCTTCCCCCCTCGTCACTTTTTCTTTTCCTTTGTTTTCTTTCGAAAAGGGGGGGAGGGAAGTACGGGTTTGCAACACTGGATTACAAGTTTGGGGTTATGTTATATGTATACAGTACATAAGTGTTTTTGCCTCATTGTTAATTGTGTTTTGTTTTTGTGATCAGTGTTTTTGTTCATTTTGGAAGAAAAGGGATTTTGTGTACAGTACTTTTTGGTTTAAGACAAGTCTATGGTTTTGCATTACTATGAATGACGGGCACGTGTTAAAACTGCTCTTTTTAGCTACTCCTCAGTTTTTCACTCTTTTATTAAACTCTCTTGTTTAAATTGTGTTTCTTTGTCATTCATAATTTTGTCTTATGCATTGGTTTTTTTGGTAGGTTGGGCTTGGATGTCCTCCTCCTATTTGTTATGCAGCCTTGACGTTGGATTTGCCAAGACTACTAACAAATTGGGAGGTTTGACGTACCTCCCAACCTACCAAATAGGAAAACCTACTATTTGGTAGTAGTCTTGGAAAATCCAACGTACATAATACCCTCCCTCACGCCGGACCCCTGCCCATCCGCGTTCTTCTGCTGACGTGAGATGTGATAACAAGAGAGGGTCGCTCATGCGCACGTTCGACAGGGATCGGCGCATGACGGAACACGGGATGGGCCTTGAGCGGTAACTAAGGTAAACCCCTTTTTCTTCTCTTCTATACTTTTTTCACCTTCGGTGGTAGTTTTGGTTAATGTACAACGTCTCCTAGAGCAAGATAAGGAGTAGACTCTAGACGTTTTCTTTTTAACCGCGGTTGGAATGACGACATAGCAGTCAAAATAGACAAGTCGTCATTGCAATTAGGTTAATAGCCTTGACGTTGGATTTTCCAAGACTACTACCAAATAGTAGGTTTTCCTATTTGGTAGGTTGGGAGGTACGTCAAACCTCCCAATTCATATGTTTTTAGTTTCCTCCCTAGACCTCCATCAAGCTTAGAAAAACACCCCATAGACCCCCTTTCAAGATGAATTTGTACATTTTTCGGTAGAAAAATATCCCGGCCTTCTTCGGCCGGGATATTAAAATTGCAGGCTCGCTATCGCTCGCCAGGAAATAATCGACACCTATATGGTACGAAAGGTCTTAAAATTGACAACGAAATGGTGAGAAAGGTGTTAAAATTGCCAAACTAATGGGGCGAACATCTTATGATCTCAAAACTAGTGGGGCTAAACATTAGGGAGAAGGGAGTCCAGAAAAACAGTCTGCCTCCCCTTACACGAAGAGAGAGAGAGAGAGAGAGAGAGAGAGAGAGAGAGAGAGAGAGAGAGAGAGAGAGAGAGAGAGAGAGAGAGAGAGAGAGAGAGAGAGAGAGAGAGAGAGAGAGAGAGAGAGAGAGAGCGAGAGAGAGAGAGAGAGAGAGCGAGAGCGAGAGAGAGAGAGAGAGAGCGAGGAGAGAGAGAGAGAGAGAGAGAGAGAGAGAGAGAAAGTTAGTTAGTTTAGAATATACACATAGCGGTAGGAAGGATTTGTGGTAGTTAAAAGGGTGGGTAATTGAGATAGTTTGAAACCTTATCATTGCTAGAGAGGGCCTTCCTAATCTGAATAAAATCGTCTATAGTGAGAAAAATCGGCCATATATTTCATTTGAAAATAAGAAAATGGGAGTCTGCAGAAAGCCGATTGGCCCAAACAAGGCAGATCCCTCTATTATAGTGTCATATTATCCAAACACCGGAGTGCTATTTTATTTGGATCTTGTAGAAAGGGTTGGGTGTGAGAGGGATCTGCCTTGTGTGGGCCAATCAATCGGCTTTCTACAGACTCCCATGTTCTTATGTTCCTAGAATATGATGGAAAGGACGTCCCTGGTATTGTAGATAGATAGATAGATAGATAGATAGATAGAGATAGATAGATAGATAGATAGATAGATAGATAGATAGATAGATAGAAAGATAGATTAGATAGGAAGTAACATAAGAAAATGGGAGTCTGCAGAAAGCCGATTGGCCCACACAAGGCAGATCCCTCACATTAAGAGGTTTTTAGTTTGCTCCCTAGACCTCCATCAAGCTTTAAAAAAGTGGCCCCCAGAAAACCCTTTTCGATATAAATGTGTACATTTTTCGATAAGAAAATGTCCCAGCCGAAGGCTGATTCCTCCTAAATTCCAGGCTAGCTATCGCTCTGCAGGAAAACATAGACACCTAAATGGCATGAGAAGTGTCTAATTTACAGAAATGGAGCGAAATGTTGTAAAATTGCCAAATTAATGGGGCAAACGTCTTCAAATCTCAAAGCATGTGGGAGAAGGGGGTCCAGAATAAAAAAATCTTAAGTGAAAATCTCCCCTTAACTATAGTGTGTTCATTTTCAGATTACGGTAATTTTGTCGTGTCTTCATCTTGATTAGGCTACTTGGCTACTGCGAAAATGTTGTACCTAAATATGAGCGATTTTTGCATGTATTCATTATTTTTCTAGTTTCCTCCCTAGACCTTCATCAAATTAAAAAAAAACATCCATTAGATCTAACTCCCTACACACTATAGTCTATTCGCTGTAAGTAGGCGATAAATCATGACCTCTAACCTCTGGAACTCAAAAATTACTAAGAGTTAATCGAGCAAATACATACATACATACATAAAATTTTAAGATTGAGTGTTCCACACATAAGTGCAGTTTCAGTCTCTTCTCCTAATGGCGGCGTTCCAGGCAACCCTGTTAAGGGCTGCTTCACTTGTCAAGTTCTTGGATTTGAGATCGGCACGTATAGTCCGATCCCAGGTCTTCCTCGGTCCACCCCTTGGTGCAGCTCCCTCCACAATCACAGACCTACATTTTTTCACCCAATTTTGTTCATCCATTCTCTCCACATGTCCATACCATCCCAGTCTACTTGTACGCATCACCTCGCTAATACTCTTTATACCTAAACGTCTCCTCAGCTCAACATTTGTTATTCTATCCTGTAGCCTGGCCCCACACATCCATCTCACCATTCTCATCTCATTACGCTCCATTCTGTTGACATCCTCTACTTTAACGGCCCATGTTTCTGAGGCATACGTCATTGCACTTCTAACACATGAGGCATACACCTTTCCCTTCAGGGGGAGAGGCATTCTTTTCATGGTCAGGATTGGCATCAATTCTCTGAACTTCCCCCAGCCACACCTAATTCTAGCAACAGTGGCAGCCTCGGCCCCACCACCGGCAGAGATGGTATCTCCTAGGTAACAAAACTTGTTCACCAGCTCCAAAGACTCATTTCCAAAATTCACAGCCACAGGATCATCACTTAACACAAGCTCGCCTTTGCACACTACGCACTCAAATTTCTCTATTTCTGACTTATCCTTCGGCAGGGGCCCCTTTATTCTACTACAGCGCTTACTCCCATGGTGTACCCAACATCGACAGATGCTACATTGAATTGAGTTAACGCCCACTCCCTTTCCACACACTGCACATGGGTATGCACCGCTCTTTTCCACATTGCCTCGTCTCAAACTACAATGCATAACCTTGGTTTTGTTAATATTGACTCTTAAACCCTTGCTCGCCATGCTCTCTCTCCACTCTCTGAATTTGGCCTCAGCATCCTGCATACTGTCAGCTATTAGGACTAAATCGTCTGCATAAAACAGTTCCAACGGGAGTCCGCCTCTAAATACTCTAGACAGCGCCTCCAAGACCATAATAAAGAGGAGGGGTTTAACACTGAACCCTGATGGACTCCAACACGGACTGCAAACTCATCACTCAGTACACCCTTCACCCTCACCGAACTTCGCGAATCCTCATACATCTTCATTATCACACGCACCAGCCACTCTTCCACACCAAGTTTCCTCATAGCCCACTGTACAACATCTCTAGGTACCCTATCAAAGGCCTTCTCCAGGTCCACAAACACAAAGTAAAGATCCCTGCCTTTTAGTAGGTATCTTTCCTGTATCTGCCTGACTATGAAGATAGCATCGGTTGTACCACGTCCTGGCATAAAACCAAACTGCATATCATCAATAGAGATGCTTTGCCTGATCAAACCCTCAAGGACTCTCTCACAGACCTTCATGATTTGGTCAAGCATTTTCAGGCCCCTATAATTTCCTCTATCTAGTGCATCCCCTTTTCCTTTGTATATATTTACTATTACACTTTTGAGCCAATCCTCTGGGATTTTCTCATCTTCAATAATGGTGTTTATCAACTCAGTGACTAAGTTTACACCAATCTCCCCTGAGGCTTTTATCATCTCAGCGACAATGTCGGAGCAACCTGGAGCTTTACCGTCCTTCATTTTATTGATTGCGTCGCTCACTACAGCTGGTGCTATCAAAGGAGGGGGCCCAGATATTGGTTTTTCGATACTAAGCTGTTCCTTATCCCATTCAAACTCTACATTTAGCAATCGTTCATAGTGTACCTTCCATGCTTCTCTGATTTCATTTTCTGCATACACAATCTTCCCATTATCATCTCTAACACACTGTTCACCTATAATATCCCTACTGTCATTTTTAACTCGCCTAGCTAGGTTGAAGATCCCATTGGGATTGTCAGTGTTACACACTTGTGTTTAGCTGCCTGGTATTCCTCCCTGCTGCCTCCTTTCTTCCATGAATCTCCTTTTCTCTTTCACAGCATGTTCTACCTCATCGTTCCACCACCAAGAGGTCTTATTCCTGGGGTGACCCTTTGTTTTCCCACAGACTTTGTCAGTGGCAGCGATAAGGCTATGCTTAAGAAAGTTCCATTGGCTATTTACATCGTTAGGCCTAGCTTCCTTATTTCTATTCATTTCCTCCAGTTCATTATGAAACCTATCCCTAACTTCCTTGTCCTTCAGCAGCCACACTTTCCTTTTGGGTATGTAAACCTTCTTGCGCTTAGGATCTCTGTATAAGCTCATGTCGCACACAAGTAGCTTATGCTGGGGGATACATTCTTCGCTCGGGATGACCTTTACATCTCGAACTAGTTTCCAGTCTTTCCTGTTAACCAAGAAGTAATCTATCTGGCTACTGGAGACCCCAGAGTTATATGTGATCAGGTGGCTCTGTCTTTTCTTGAACTTTGTGTTACACACAATGTTGAGTGCAACGCAGGACTCCAATATATATTCGCCTTCTAGATTTCTCCTTCCGTAACCAATTCCTCCATGTACCCCCTCGTATCCATCTGCAGATGCTCCCACGTGACCATTGAGGTCCCCCCCCACGATAGTTATTTCGTTCTCCGAGAGGCCTGAAATGACACTGACGGTGTCATTCCAGAAGTCCTCTTTTATCTCTTTCTGTAAACCAGCCTGTGGGGCATATGCAGATATCACATTCAGAATTCTTTCACCAACTTTCAACTTCAAAACAATCAGCCTTTCACTAACTCTCGTAATCTGAAGCACACTTTCCGCCAGCTCTTCAGCCACCAGAACACCCACTCCTCCTTTCGCTTTATCAGTCTCCACAACATCCAGTATATCCTATATCTTTTCCTCCTTCCGATAATCCACTGTACCCCATGCCTCTTCCAGAGTGTTTCTTGGGTACAGCAGACGTCCACTCGCCTCCTCTCACACATCTCAGCCACTTCATTCGCACGCAGATTCAAACTACCAACATTCACACTAGCAAGTCTGAGTTTGTGGGGGGGCATCCATCTACCATTTGGGAAGAGTCAGTCACGAAATAGATGTGTAAATATACAGCCCATTCGCTCTAGCCCTATTTGAGTTACAGGATAGAAGCCATGATTACTCACCTAGTTTACAGCAAATAGACTACAGGCACACACATGCTGGGATTGTCGAGTCAGAGAGCGAGAGAGAGAGATTCAGATTATAGTATTTCCATTAAATATACAATGGCTGTTCATACAATAGAATCATTTTAAACAAATTACATAATGCATCATAATCTTACATTAACAGTGTCGGTAATAATGTACAGAGAGAGAGAGAGAGAGAGAGAGAGAGAGAGAGAGAGAGAGAGAGAGAGAGAGAGAGAGAGAGAGAGAGCGAGAGCGAGAGCGAGAGAGAGAGAGAGAGAGCGAGAGAGAGAGAGAGCGAGAGAGAGAGAGAGCGAGAGAGCGTGCGTGCGTGCGTGTGTGTGTGTTGTTTGGCCGATACAAAAACAATGTACTGTATTCTTTGGGTGGAGTGCGAGTGTGTTGTGAGAGAGAGAGAGAGAGAGATTTACATAGATACACTGGCCACACAGATTTTATGATCCTTGCGAGGTGGCCAGAACTTAATCCTAATAGAGATAGCAATCCTAAGAGAAAGTGGAAGGAAAGGATAGCAAAGATGAAGGCTCTCTCCCCACCCTCCGCTCCCTCCGGCAATATGCCATACATGAAAATAGTTAGAATTGAATAACCTGCAGGGCTTGGAAATTGCCTGAAGGAATTTATAGTATAGTTAGAGAGAGAGAGAGAGTACAAATGAGTACAAAGGAAATCAAGCAACAATAGGTCTAGTGACCCTTCTAGGCTGCTTGTCCTCCAAAACACTGAGGATCAAGTGTCCAAACAGTGGTTTAGAGTGGGTAAGGGAACATTGGAAAGGGAACTACTGCCCTGGAACTAATGTCCGTGGCAGGATTGGGAAGTTAGTAGGGGACAGATGGGTTAGTAACTGAGGGGAGGATAAAATAAAGTTATTCATTTACAAACGCAATCAGTCGCGGGTTTGATGCGAGATATTTGAGAGAGAGAGAGAGTATGGTCTATGTGTACATGTATGATTATATGAGTGTGTGTGTGCAACAGTAATTTGGTGGATGACTTAGCACGAAAGCCCCCCCCCCCCTCTCTCTCTCTCTCACTCTGACCATAAATCATTAAGTCAAACCAGGAACACCATCATAACACATATTAACTCATATATTAACTCTCTCTCTCTGACACACACACTTTCTCTATATATCTATCTATCAATCTATTAATTTATCTATCAATCTATTAATTTATCTATCTATCAATATATCTATCTATATACCTCTCTCTTTCTCCCCCCCCCCTCTCTCTCTCTCTCGTAGTCCATAAATCTTTAAGTCAAAACAGGAACACCACCAAAACACATAGGTAGCCCGTATCAACACTATCTATCTCTCTCTCTCTCTCTCTCTCTCTCTCTCTCTCTCTCATAGTCAATACATCTCTAAGCCTCTAGTATCAATAAGACACCCTGCTATTATAGCAATGTCTATAGGAACTGTAAGTATCAACACTATCTCTCTCTCTCTCTCTCTCTCTCTCATAGTCAATACATCTCTAAGCCTCTAGTATCAATAAGACACCCTGCTATTATAGCAATGTCTATAGGAACTGTAAGTATCAACACTATCTCTCTCTCTCTCTCTCTTTCTCATAGTCAATACATCTCTAAGCCTCTAGTATCAATAAGACACCCTGCTATTATAGCAATGTCTATAGGAACTGTAAGTATCAACACTATCTCTCTCTCTCTCTCTCTCTTTCTCATAGTCAATACATCTCTAAGCCTCTAGTATCAATAAGACACCCTGCTATTATAGCAATGTCTATAGGAACTGTAAGTATCAACACTATCTCTCTCTCTCTCTCTTTCTCATAGTCAATACATCTCTAAGCCTCTAGTATCAATAAGACACCCTGCTATTATAGCAATGTCTATAGGAACTGTAAGTATCAACACTATCTCTCTCTCTCTCTCTTTCTCATAGTCAATACATCTCTAAGCCTCTAGTATCAATAAGACACCCTGCTATTATAGCAATGTCTATAGGAACTGTAAGTATCAACACTATCTCTCTCTCTCTCTCTCTCTCTCTCTCTCTCATAGTCAATACATCTCTAAGCCTCTAGTATCAATAAGACACCCTGCTATTATAGCAATGTCTATAGGAACTGTAAGTATCAACACTATCTCTCTCTCTCTCTCTCTCTCTTTCTCATAGTCAATACATCTCTAAGCCTCTAGTATCAATAAGACACCCTGCTATTATAGCAATGTCTATAGGAACTGTAAGTATCAACACTATCTCTCTCTCTCTCTCTTTCTCATAGTCAATACATCTCTAAGCCTCTAGTATCAATAAGACACCCTGCTATTATAGCAATGTCTATAGGAACTGTAAGTATCAACACTATCTCTCTCTCTCTCTCTCTCTCTCATAGTCAATACATCTCTAAGCCTCTAGTATCAATAAGACACCCTGCTATTATAGCAATGTCTATAGGAACTGTAAGTATCAACACTATCTCTCTCTCTCTCTCTCTCTCTTTCTCATAGTCAATACATCTCTAAGCCTCTAGTATCAATAAGACACCCTGCTATTATAGCAATGTCTATAGGAACTGTAAGTATCAACACTATCTCTCTCTCTCTCTCTCTCTCTCTCTCTCTCTCTCTCTCTTTCTCATAGTCAATACATCTCTAAGCCTCTAGTATCAATAAGACACCCTGCTATTATAGCAATGTCTATAGGAACTGTAAGTATCAACACTATCTCTCTCTCTCTCTTTCTCATAGTCAATACATCTCTAAGCCTCTAGTATCAATAAGACACCCTGCTATTATAGCAATGTCTATAGGAACTGTAAGTATCAACACTATCTCTCTCTCTCTCTCTCTCTCTCTTTCTCATAGTCAATACATCTCTAAGCCTCTAGTATCAATAAGACACCCTGCTATTATAGCAATGTCTATAGGAACTGTAAGTATCAACACTATCTCTCTCTCTCTCTCTCTTTCTCATAGTCAATACATCTCTAAGCCTCTAGTATCAATAAGACACCCTGCTATTATAGCAATGTCTATAGGAACTGTAAGTATCAACACTATCTCTCTCTCTCTCTCTCTCTTTCTCATAGTCAATACATCTCTAAGCCTCTAGTATCAATAAGACACCCTGCTATTATAGCAATGTCTATAGGAACTGTAAGTATCAACACTATCTCTCTCTCTCTCTTTCTCATAGTCAATACATCTCTAAGCCTCTAGTATCAATAAGACACCCTGCTATTATAGCAATGTCTATAGGAACTGTAAGTATCAACACTATCTCTCTCTCTCTCTCTCTTTCTCATAGTCAATACATCTCTAAGCCTCTAGTATCAATAAGACACCCTGCTATTATAGCAATGTCTATAGGAACTGTAAGTATCAACACTATCTCTCTCTCTCTCTCTCTTTCTCATAGTCAATACATCTCTAAGCCTCTAGTATCAATAAGACACCCTGCTATTATAGCAATGTCTATAGGAACTGTAAGTATCAACACTATCTCTCTCTCTCTCTCTCTCTCTCTCTCATAGTCAATACATCTCTAAGCCTCTAGTATCAATAAGACACCCTGCTATTATAGCAATGTCTATAGGAACTGTAAGTATCAACACTATCTCTCTCTCTCTCTCTCTTTCTCATAGTCAATACATCTCTAAGCCTCTAGTATCAATAAGACACCCTGCTATTATAGCAATGTCTATAGGAACTGTAAGTATCAACACTATCTCTCTCTCTCTCTCTCTTTCTCATAGTCAATACATCTCTAAGCCTCTAGTATCAATAAGACACCCTGCTATTATAGCAATGTCTATAGGAACTGTAAGTATCAACACTATCTCTCTCTCTCTCTTTCTCATAGTCAATACATCTCTAAGCCTCTAGTATCAATAAGACACCCTGCTATTATAGCAATGTCTATAGGAACTGTAAGTATCAACACTATCTCTCTCTCTCTCTCTCTCTCATAGTCAATACATCTCTAAGCCTCTAGTATCAATAAGACACCCTGCTATTATAGCAATGTCTATAGGAACTGTAAGTATCAACACTATCTCTCTCTCTCTCTCTTTCTCATAGTCAATACATCTCTAAGCCTCTAGTATCAATAAGACACCCTGCTATTATAGCAATGTCTATAGGAACTGTAAGTATCAACACTATCTCTCTCTCTCTCTCTCTTTCTCATAGTCAATACATCTCTAAGCCTCTAGTATCAATAAGACACCCTGCTATTATAGCAATGTCTATAGGAACTGTAAGTATCAACACTATCTCTCTCTCTCTCTCTCTCTCTCTCTCTTTCTCATAGTCAATACATCTCTAAGCCTCTAGTATCAATAAGACACCCTGCTATTATAGCAATGTCTATAGGAACTGTAAGTATCAACACTATCTCTCTCTCTCTCTCTCTTTCTCATAGTCAATACATCTCTAAGCCTCTAGTATCAATAAGACACCCTGCTATTATAGCAATGTCTATAGGAACTGTAAGTATCAACACTATCTCTCTCTCTCTCTCTCTCTTTCTCATAGTCAATACATCTCTAAGCCTCTAGTATCAATAAGACACCCTGCTATTATAGCAATGTCTATAGGAACTGTAAGTATCAACACTATCTCTCTCTCTCTCTCATAGTCAATACATCTCTAAGCCTCTAGTATCAATAAGACACCCTGCTATTATAGCAATGTCTATAGGAACTGTAAGTATCAACACTATCTCTCTCTCTCTCTCTCTTTCTCATAGTCAATACATCTCTAAGCCTCTAGTATCAATAAGACACCCTGCTATTATAGCAATGTCTATAGGAACTGTAAGTATCAACACTATCTCTCTCTCTCTCTTTCTCATAGTCAATACATCTCTAAGCCTCTAGTATCAATAAGACACCCTGCTATTATAGCAATGTCTATAGGAACTGTAAGTATCAACACTATCTCTCTCTCTCTCTCTCTTTCTCATAGTCAATACATCTCTAAGCCTCTAGTATCAATAAGACACCCTGCTATTATAGCAATGTCTATAGGAACTGTAAGTATCAACACTATCTCTCTCTCTCTCTTTCTCTCTCTCTTTCTCATAGTCAATACATCTCTAAGCCTCTAGTATCAATAAGACACCCTGCTATTATAGCAATGTCTATAGGAACTGTAAGTATCAACACTATCTCTCTCTCTCTTTCTCATAGTCAATACATCTCTAAGCCTCTAGTATCAATAAGACACCCTGCTATTATAGCAATGTCTATAGGAACTGTAAGTATCAACACTATCTCTCTCTCTCTCTCTCTCTCTCTCATAGTCAATACATCTCTAAGCCTCTAGTATCAATAAGACACCCTGCTATTATAGCAATGTCTATAGGAACTGTAAGTATCAACACTATCTCTCTCTCTCTCTCATAGTCAATACATCTCTAAGCCTCTAGTATCAATAAGACACCCTGCTATTATAGCAATGTCTATAGGAACTGTAAGTATCAACACTATCTCTCTCTCTCTCTCTCTTTCTCATAGTCAATACATCTCTAAGCCTCTAGTATCAATAAGACACCCTGCTATTATAGCAATGTCTATAGGAACTGTAAGTATCAACACTATCTCTCTCTCTCTTTCTCATAGTCAATACATCTCTAAGCCTCTAGTATCAATAAGACACCCTGCTATTATAGCAATGTCTATAGGAACTGTAAGTATCAACACTATCTCTCTCTCTCTCTCTACTTGAGAGAAGTATTGAATTGTTTAGATAAACTCAAGGTAAATAAAACGCCAGGACCTGATACAATCTCGCCTAGAGTTCTAAAGGAAGCTAAGAATGAGCTCTCCAAACCACTGACATTACTATTCAATAAATCCTTGCAGTCTGGAACTATGCCTGATCAGTGGAAGCTAGCCAACGTAACACCGATATTCAAAAAAGGCAGCAAATCCCTACCCAGTAACTATCGTCCAATTAGCTTAACCTCAGTTGTATGTAAAATGCTAGAAACGGTCATACGAGACAGACTCGTAAATCACTTGGAGGAAAATAACATACTTAAAGATACTCAACACGGCTTTCGTAAAAAACGTTCCTGTTTAACAAACCTCTTAGACTTCTTCCACGATATCCTCAACCTCTACGATGAGAGTAAAGCTGTAGATATTATATACCTTGATTTTCAAAAGGCCTTTGACAAAGTTCCCCACAAACGTTTACTGCTAAAACTAAAAGCGCATGGAATACAAGACGGTGTGTTGAAATGGATAGAAAATTGGCTCAGCAACAGAAAGCAAAGGGTAGTCATAAACGGTAAGGCATCTAAATGGACCAATGTAAGTAGCGGGGTACCCCAGGGATCGGTACTAGGACCAATTCTCTTTCTAATTTACATCAACGACATAGATGAGGGTCTCACCTGCACAATCTCAAAATTTGCTGACGATACAAAATTGCAAATAGCGTACTCTCAAAAGAACAAGTTGACGATATGCAACACAATCTAGATAAATTGTCATGTTGGGCCCAAATTTGGCAAATGAGTTTCAATGCGGATAAATGTAAAGTACTACATGTCGGATACCTAAATGAGAAAGCAAACTATTCGATGAATGGCACTCAGCTTAAGAATGTAAACAGAGAAACTGATCTGGGAGTAACAATATCGAGTAACCTAAAACCGAGTCAACAATGTTCAGAAGTTGTTAACCCGGGAGCTGCGGGTAGACTCTTAAGAGTTCCCCCGGCGCACTGCGGGTAGACTCTTAAGAGCAGAGACTTTGAACACGTACCAAAACCGCGCGTTTATAGCCAGGCGGCTGAAAATTGGTGTGGG
Organism: Paralithodes platypus; assembly: GCA_032716605.1. Lineage (NCBI taxonomy): Eukaryota > Metazoa > Arthropoda > Malacostraca > Decapoda > Lithodidae > Paralithodes > Paralithodes platypus. The sequence continues at coordinate 15,947,635 of CM064576.1, read as the reverse complement.
TATTGTACTACATGTCAACTCTCGATACCACCCCGCCAAACGCTCGCCCCGCACTCGTGCAAGCACCACCGCGCCAGTAACCACGCACTAGTCATGGAGCCTACACGTCCCTCACGCTCGCTCCCTGATGACACAACCAGCCCTCCTTCTGGTGGTGTTAGCCGCCGTGGAAGGCAGAGGGTGGCTGCCAAAGACCCTAGCTACCAGTACGACACGCCCTACAGCTCAGAGGACGAATCACCAGCACCAAAAGCACGTAAAACACGTGCAAGCAGGGCAATGGCACAGAGGTCATTGGTCTTTCGGGACACTGCCACCACGACCCAGGCCACTGCAACAACCACTACCACCACCACTGCCACCACTGCCACCCCTGCCACCCCTGCCACCGGTACCAGCGACGCAGGAGGCCGCCCTAGGGCTGCATTACCTGCGGGGGCAGGAAAAATTAAAGGCACGGGCGTAGGGAAGAGAACCCGTACGCCAGCCACAGTGCCCCTACCACCACCACCACCAGCCGCCCCTGGCCCAGCTGCCCCTGCTGCCCCTGCCGCCCCTGCCGCCCCTGCCGCCCCTGCTGCCCCTGCCGCCCCTGCCGCCCCTGCCCAAGGAACAGGGAAGGGGAAGGGGAAAGGGAGAGGGAAAGCGACTGGGAAAGCGACTGCTGGCCCTGGTGTCCCTGCCGCCCCTGCCGCCCCTGCCGCCCCTGCTGCCCCTGCCGCCCCTGCCGCCCCTGCCCAAGGAACAGGGAAGGGGAAGGGGAAAGGGAGAGGGAAAGCGACTGGGAAAGCGACTGCTGGCCCTGGTGTCCCTGCCGGCCCTGCTGCCCCTGCCGCCCCTGCCGCCCTGCTGCCCCTGCCGCCCCTGCCGCCCCTGCCCAAGGAACAGAGAGAAGGGCGACAGGCACCACCATCATCTTGCCATCAAGGCCACGCACCACTGCTGCCCCTGCCGCCGCCGCCCTGCCGCCGCCGCCGCCCCTGCCGCCGCCGCCCCTGCCACCACCTCTGCCGCCGCCCCTGCCACCACCTCTGCTGTCCCTGTCCATAAGACTCCCGCACGTGCCAAAGTGACCCGGAAAAATCTTACACCATCTAAGTATGCCGCCCTGCTGTTTGATGGTGATTCGCAGGACATTGGCAGCCCGGGTTTCGACGACGAAGCCCTAGCACGGGACCAAGGGTGGGGGATTTGGGAGTGGACAGTGGGAGTGAGTCCGACGTCGGTGACGAAAACGAGGAAGGGCATCGTCTGTCGAGTGAAGAGGAGGGTAATGATGATGAAGTGCTGTATCGCGACCATGGAAGCGATATTTCAGACGCAGAAGAAGACGCAGACGACATTCCGATCCCTGGCATGCCTTCGTTCGATTGGTCTGACGGGGTCAATTTTGTACCTGACGTGCCCCAGTTCAATCCTGGGACGTCAGGAACAACTGACAACTGGCCCTGTGATGATCAAGCGAACGAAAGCGACTTCTTCCTCGCTTTTTTCGACATGGAGGTAATGACGTACATCGTTGCCCAAACAAACGCCTACTACAGGTGGGTGTTTGGCAGATTGGACGTCCTTTCTCCAAAAGCGAGAATACGAGGCTGGGTGGATACGACTGTGGCAGAATTTCTGACGTTCTTTGCCTTGTTGTTCCTCATGCCTCTGATCAAGAAGCATGTGTTGCAACACTACTGGAAGCACGACCCTCTCATCGCCACCCCAACTTTCAATAAGTTCATGACTCGTGACAGATTTTTGTTGCTGCTAAGATTTATGCACTTTGCAGACAACGAAAATCCTAACAGGATTGACAGGATATGGAAAGTTCGGGATGTGTTCACCATGTTGTTGGAGAGGTATAGGAAATACTTTTACCCCTTCCTCAATTTGGTGATTGATGAGTCGCTCGTGCTCTTCAAAGGACGTCTTGTTTTCAAGCAGTATATCCCCTTGAAGAGGCATAGGTTCGGAATCAAGCTCTTCGTGTTGTGCGACTTGTGAAACTGGAATAGTGCTTGACATGATCGTGTATACAGGCACTGACATTGACATACCGAAAGCCGCTGCCAATGACCCCATGGGCATGTCAGGTGCCATCGTCAGGAAAATGTTGGCACCTTACCTGGGCAAAGGCCACATCATCTACACTGACAACTGGTATACTTCTCCTGCTCTCTGCCAGTTTCTTTATGACAACCAAACGGGGTCATGTGGGACTGTCAGAAAGACAAGAAAGTTTATGCCAAAGTTCACAGGTGATGTCATTCCTCTCACAGATGCCTCCTCCAGTGACACACCTTCAGAAGACGACCTGGCCAAGGAACACCGCGAGAGGCATGTGCGAAGAAGGCGACGAAAGGGGCAGAAATACAAGCAGCTCGAGAAGTGTGGGAAACTGATAGCCCTGAAGTGGAAGGATAAGCGAGACGTCCACCTGCTTTCCACCGTCCACACAGGTGCCCAGGTGGATTCTGGCAAAATCCACTACCGAACCAGGAAGACAATCTACAAGCCCGACATGGTAGTGGACTACACCAAAAACATGCGCCTGGTGGACAAGTCTGACTGTCAGCTGTCAGGTGTTGAGTGTCTGAGGAAGACTGTGAAGTGGTATCACAAGCTCTTCCTCCACCTAGTTGACATAACGATGCTGAACGCCTACAACTTGTGGTTGGTGAAGAAGGATATGGCCCCAAACCAGAAGCTGAAATTCCGGGAGTTCGTGTACAACGTCTCCTACCAACTCCTGGAGAAGTATGCCACCACCACTCACAGACGTACGGCATGGCGTGGGGATCACGTTCCTGACCGCATCCAGCTGGGTGTCGAAAGACACTACACAACCAACACCGAGCTGATTGGCACTCGTCACAGGCAGGTGCAGTGCACCGTCTGCAGCTCCAGTGTGAGGAAACCCCATGTGACCAAAAGAGTCACCTCAATGTGCGCCGAGTGCAAAGTTGCACTCTGCCTGGGTGACTGCTTCAGGGACTACCACACCTTCAAGAACTACTGAGTGTCGGCCCCTGCCCTGCCCTGCCCTGCCCTGGACTCGCCCCGTGCCCTGCCCTGGACTCGCTCTGCCTGCCCTGCCCTGCCCTGGACTCGCGCCCTACCTTACCTGACCTGACCTAATTGATCACGCTACCTCATAATGTAACATATATATTATATAATGTATAAGTTCCAAAGATGTCCCTGTGATATAGCTTTTACATTATATAATTGTATGTTTCATTATTTAGTTTATAAGTTTCAAAGATTTACATGTAATATGCCTTATTTTTTTAGTATATCAATATATATGTTTGTTATTAGCCTAAGTAATGTGTATATAATTATTTCTTACCTCAAATGAATTGTACAAAAATAAATATGTTTCAATAAATGCCTTCAAACCTACTCTGGGAATAAAATAAAGCAAAAAAAAAAAAAAAAAAGAAAACAAGGTCATGTTATTGTATTCTTACAACATGCTATATTCTATGAATATTTCATATTGTTTGAATACAATGGCATGATCTTGTAAAAAAAAAAAATTTATAAAAATTTTTCTAGACAATATAAAACCTTCCCCATAACCCCCTCCTGGATTCGATCCCACTACCCTACGACACTTTGAGTTTTCCAGTCCGCGTCCTTACCATCTATGCCACAGGAGCTCATACCAAATATCACTCAAAAATTCGTGTGTACAATCGAAATGACAATATACAAAAAAAAATGAATTATCCCACCAATTTACGTTTGTAAATTGATGGGATTATCAATTATATCATGCCAAGGTTTATAATAGTTTGTCTCTGTCAAGAATTAGTAATTATATAACTTTATTCTGTCAAAAATTGCCCAAACACTCAGCAAAATTGCCCCTCTCAGTGTGACTCCACTCATTTTCACACGGTCAGGCGGTCACGAGGTGACCCTTGCCGCTCCTTGATTCTCCAGCTACAGCAGCTCTGTCTGGGAAGAAATTGGTATAAATACAATAATGGATAAAATACTCTTCACAAATACATTTGTATTGTATAATATTGTAAATAAAAATGAATAATAACTGTGTGGGTGTCGAAAATTGCTCAACCAGCTTTCTTATGTCTCGCCTACGCGCGTATATGGGATTATACATAGTCATGACTGTCATACAAATAATTGCAGTAGGTCTCGAATATACATTTAGATTGCATATTACTTCGAAATAAATAAGTAAACGTTTCTCTGGTGGCAATCTACCCTTTCGCAGGTGTAAGGAGACACCAGTCTATATTTAGCCCTCTATCACAACAGGCAATCTGCCTGTGTTGACTCAGCACCGTCGCTGGTGGTCTATAAATATAGTACTTTATTTACAGTCAATGGCCTACATGTTTCTGTGGTACTTCACATGTGTCTAAAATGCAATGTCTGCTTGCATAAAAATGCAATTCTGAAGTCCATTTAGATGTACGACATACGCATGTCTCAGTTTCTCTCTCTCTCTCTCTCTCTCTCTCTCTCTCTCTCTCTCCATTCCTGACTCATGTTATTGTAGACCTGTTGATGGCAACGAACACCAGCCATCTGGTAGACATAAGGGTCAAAATACCAAACATCAATACGCCTGGGGCGCCTCCACAATTATCACTAAGCTGGTTATCTATCTAGAGATCTGCCTGACTTCCATCTCTCCACGAACTCACTCACTCACTGCACCCCTGCATGCCTCCCTCCCCCCCCCCCCACCCCCAACCCCCCCTTTCGGGCTTCCGTCTGCTAGAAACACATTCACAATTTGCGTAAATATCGCATCAATTGGGCTAATGCGGTATATTCTTGTTTATATGGGACGCCTACATATGTACACGTCTTTATTATAGCATGAGAGTGCTCTAAATACAAGATTGACGTGATATTTATGGCGTAACACACCCTCTCCCCCTTTCATTCCCACCACAACTCACTCACACCTTGGTTCACGCATAGAAACTCATTGATATTGTGCGTAAATATCGCATGAATTGGATTAAATGCGTAATATATTTTGATATATGGCACGTTTACATACGTACAAGTCTGTATTATAGCGTGACAGTGCTCTACGTACAAGATATACGTGATATGTATGGCGTAAACCACACTCTCAGCTCATAAATTGCCGCCAAACCTCCAACACATCTTCATTCCCGCCTAAATATTCTCTTATAATTCCCTTATATATTGCAATTTTTGGTCACTATGAGGCATATTCATTGTTATATGGGTGCCCTACACACGTATACATACTCTAAATAGCCTAAAAGGGCTCGAAAAGGAGATATACGTGATAATACGCGGTAAGCCCACCCCCTCCTCCCTCTCCTTCTATCCCCTGCGCGCGTAAATATTCGGCAGGGAAATCTCGCCGCTCGATGACAATCTAGCCGCGCGGTGCCATTCGCTCCACATTTTTCAACTACGGACCGTTCCCCTACCCCCCCCAGACATTTTTTGGGGGGTCAAATATATATGGGCCGATGCACGCAAACATTCCCTACACGATGATGTACTTTTTATCGAAATTGGCAATAGGTCCCAAAATCATCATAGGTGCGCACAGTCTTACCCTGTAGAAAACCCCCTGTGCGCCGCGGAGAGGTTAAGAAGGCAAACAAAATAATTGGCTTTATAGGCAGGTCATTTGAGCATAAATCCAAAGAAGTTATCCTAACCCTTTACAATTCCTTAGTCCGCCCTCTTCTGGAATACTGCGTTCAATCCTGGTGCCCTTATTACCAAAAAGATATAAACAAGCTAGAACGAGTTCAACGTAGAGTTACCAAAATGATACCTAGCCTAAAGAACAAACCATACGAAGAGCGTCTTAGAGAATTAAATCTATTCCTTTAAACCCAGCGCAGATTAAGAGGCGACTTAATTCAAGTGTTCAAAATCATCAAAGGCATCGACAATATGAACTGTAGTAAGTACTTCACTATCGACCAATCTAATTACACGCGGGGAAACGGTTGCAAAAATTATTGGTAAATCTTTTAACTCGCACGAATCTAAGAATTTCTTCTTCAATCGAGTTGTCAACTTGTGGAATGGGCTTCCCCGAGACGTTATAAACTGCAGCACCGTTGATTCATTAAATTCCGCCTAGACAAATATCTCGCATCAAACCTGCGACTGACTGCGTTTGTAAATGAATAACTTTATCCTCCCCTCAGTTACTAACCCATATGTCCCCTACTAACTTCCTAGTCCTGCCACGTTAGTGGCAGGGCAGTAGTTCCCTTTCCAATGTTCCCTTACCCACTCTAAACCACTGTTTGGACACTTGATCCTCAGTGTTTTGGAGGACAAGCAGCCTAGAAGGGTCACTAGATCTGTTGTTGCTTGATTTCCTTTGTACTCTTTGTACTCTCTTTCTCATAGTCAATACATCTCTAAGCCTCTAGTATCAATAAGACACCCTGCTATTATAGCAATGTCTATAGGAACTGTAAGTATCAACACTATCTCTCTCTCTCTCTTTCTCATAGTCAATACATCTCTAAGCCTCTAGTATCAATAAGACACCCTGCTATTATAGCAATGTCTATAGGAAACTGTAAGTATCATATCTTCTCTCTCTCTTTCTCATAGTCAATACATCTCTAAGCCTCTAGTATCAATAAGACACCCTGCTATTATAGCAATGTCTATAGGAACTGTAAGTATCAACACTATCTCTCTCTCTCTTTCTCATAGTCAATACATCTCTAAGCCTCTAGTATCAATAAGACACCCTGCTATTATAGCAATGTCTATAGGAACTGTAAGTATCAACACTATCTCTCTCTCTCTCTCTCTCTCTTTCTCGTAGTCAATACATCTCTAAGCCTCTAGTATCAATAAGACACCCTGCTATTATAGCAATGTCTATAGGAACTGTAAGTATCAACACTATCTCTCTCTCTCTCTCTCTCTTTCTCATAGTCAATACATCTCTAAGCCTCTAGTATCAATAAGACACCCTGCTATTATAGCAATGTCTATAGGAACTGTAAGTATGAATATTTGTGTAGATGCAAAAACAATACAGCTCCATAAAAATACTCTGCATTTCATACCCACTCCCACTATCCAGAGTACGGTATCATTGCACGAGTATTACAGTTTACGAGCCCAATAAAACTAACTTTTAACCCATTCAGTACGCAATTTGTCATGATAATGTGGCTATAAATTGATGATTTATGAATTATCTTGGAGTCAAAGAATTAAAAGTTGGATCCTGTTATTCCTTCACTTGACGATGTATGCATTAGCCTGAGGGATTTTTCAGTGAATTAATGTCGAAGGGGAATCTTGGGGGGATTATTTAAAGCTTGATGGAGGTCTAGAGAGGAAAAAAAAAAAAATCAGTAAATACATAAATACATAAACATTAAAACCAAGAAATTTTCACACTAAACCCTCTTCCTTCCACTCCACCCCAAAACCAACGTAATTATCACGCCCAAAATACCCTTAACCCTCTGTTCCCGGAAGGGCTCTTGAACGCCCATAAAAAAGCATACACGAGCTGCCCGGAAGGGCTCTTAAACACCCATGAGGTCAAAGCCTGTGAGCTTGGTGTGCGAGGCGTCGATCCGACGCATGTAAACAACAGCCGGCTGGACCGACGCCCCGCATCTCCGGCCACAAGAAGGAGAGCGTCGCTTGTTCGTGTGTGCCTGTATGTTGTTAAGTATCGAAAAGTAGTGTAAAGTGGCTGTTTTGGCCATAAAGTTATCTCCAATGAAATCATCATCACAACTCGGCCAGTTGACTTAGAGAGCTCTACTTAATGCCATTCTACAGGTAAATAACACAGCTACGCTTGGGGATGCACGGGAATGCGGGAAGCAGTCTGATTAACGAATATACGGTAGCCTAGCCTAGACGTTTTTCGGCCAAAACACCCGGGTTTCGAGAAATATATATATAATACATAGCCGGGGCTGGAGGGTAATTGAGAAGTAAATCACTACCTCGTACCCTCCGAGACCGAGCTTTCAAATTAATGGAAGAAGAAATAATTAAAAAATTGTGAGACAGCCCAATTAAAAGTTTCAGTCCTGCATTAATTGGGGTTGTTTTAAAAGTATTCTCATTTTCTTTGTGTGGGGAGACTCAAAATAAAGGCGTAGGCGTGTTTAGCAAAGTACGCGATCGTGAATGTTTTGACTGTTTTCCTGGCTATCATTAGACGATTTTATGAAGCTTAGGAATGATCTGTGGTACGGTAGTAAAAAAGGTTAATTAATATAGTTCGAAGCCTGTTAATTACTTAAGGCCTCTTCTTTAGCTGAATAAAATCGTCTATTAGGAGCCAGTATACAATGAAAAAGGACGGAACTGGAACTGAACGGGGTAAAAGGGTTCGAACTGGTTCATTTTGCTCATATTTTTCATGGCTTCATATCGACAAATTATTCAAATGGTAGATAATAATGAAAGGCTTATTGATGGACGCGTGGGTGATTGATGAGAGAGAGAGAGGAGAGAGAGGGAGAGGGAGAGAGAGAGAGAGAGAGAGAGAGAGAGAGAGAGAGAAGAGAGAGAGGAGAGAGAGAGAGAGAGAGAGAGAGAGAGAGAGGAGAGAGAGAGAGCGAGAGAGAGAGAGAGAGAGAGAGCGGATAGAGGAGAAGCTAAGTAGAGAGCGAGAGATACAACCATGTAGCGTGTTAGCTAGAATCTCCATTGCGATATAGATCTAGATAGAGATATAGGATCGAGTATATAAGCATACGAATATAGCTATAGAGAGCGATCGATAGGAGCATAGAGAGGAGCTACCTTAACCTCGATACGAGCTATGCGAAGTAAATACAATAAGATCTCACCACTGCACAATGCTGAGGACCTCCTATCCATCCTCCCCAAGTACAAGGAGAAGACAGCCCAACACAAGCCGCCCAGCCTCAAACATATGTTTCCTTCTCCTCTCCTACCATTTTTTCTCCACCATTTTTCTCCAAGCAATTCTGTTCTCGTCTTCCATACCTTTTAATTATTTTTGCTTTGTTCATATTATCACAACCCACCCATTAACTTGCAAATAAACCTAATTAACCCTCTCCGAAATATGCCGCAATTTTGACTATTGGTATGCTTAATGCAGCCTTTATTGTGGCACTCATCAGGGGTATTTACAAACCTTTAGTTTTAGTTACTTTCAAACCTCTGCAGTTGTCCTTTGATTTAGCTGTGGGCAGAAACCAAATTTTGGAGAGGTAATTATAATATGGAGAGAACTTTATTTCTTATTGCTAAATCTTGCCCCCTCTGCGTCCCTATGAGGTCTGAATGGGTTACTGAATCAGGAAACTAATGATACTGTGGCACTCCAAGATCGAACCTAGCATACTCATACCGAAATTTCGTGCACTAACCATTACGCTGATCAATACAGTTAGTATTACTGTGTATACGGTATTGTCCAATCCTCTTATCAGATATTCTAGTCGACTCTACAGTATACCTCTGTAGTAACCCGGCTTACATTTGTCATCGCCTCCCCTCAAACTGTTATCTCGTGTTTCTGTTCTCAGTTTTCCATAACCCGTCTCCGGATTTTCTCATTTTTCACCTCTCCTCTCTTTCCATCTCTCCTACTGCCTCGCTTAATCTCCCTCTTT
>CM064576.1:15716525-15937915 GCA_032716605.1 Paralithodes platypus | reverse complement strand
TTATTTGCTTCTCTGGTGTTATTTGCCACTACCTGGTTTTCTAGTTGTCTCCATTTAATGTTTGGTAGGTTAAAGTCTCCTAGCCATATGTTGTTGTTGTTCCCGCAGGCTGTCTGGCCGAACAGCCCCAAGGTCTCGAGCAAGGCCATGGCCATAAACGAGAGCCCCCACAAAAATCCTCACTGCTTACCACTAACAAAGCCCGGGTGACCGAAGCCACTCCAATGGCAGGGAGCCGAGGAAGGGTGTGTAAACGTCCGGGAAACCAAAGCCCCACCCAAGGCCCTGTGCCCCTCAGCAATTATGAAGGGAAAGTTGAGGGGTAAGGGAAAAATGTGATGCTTTGGCTCCCAATCTGCCAACTTCTAGGTTGGCAGTAGGGAGGCCAATCCCGGAAAAAGACGCCGCCACTTGAGATCTAGAAGATATATAAGTAAAAGGAACAGTCAGAGTAAGCTATGGGTATGGCAGAGATCGCTCAGTTCTCACTACGGATAGACAAGCCCATCACCACATGACTAGAACCCAATCCTCTCAGCATCAGCAAGGAAAGGCCGCTAGAAAGCCGCCTTTGGCGGGGGGGATAGCTCCCCTATTTCAACTCCTTTCGGGGTTGGGCACCCGCCCTATAAGCCATATAATATTTGGTGTTGGGTTCCCCAGGGTTTCCACTTTTGATTTGATTTTGTTGAGCTGGGTTTTGAATTCTTCTCGGGATGAGTCTGGAGGCCTGTATGTAACAATAACTGCTAAATTTAGGGATTCTATTTTAATTCCAAGTATTTCCACCACTTCATTACTGTTATTTAGGAATTCAGTACATATGCCTATCAGTGAGTCATGGATGTACAAGGCTACACCTCCATGTGATCTATGCATTCTGTCTGCCCTATGTAGGTTGTAACCAGGAATCCATACCTTACTATCGTCCTGTCTTTAATGTGAGAGCCGCAAATATAGCGTTTACTTCTTCTAGCAGGCCCCTAATAAATGGTAGCACTACTTTGTTCGTGGTTCTATTTTTTAGGCCTTGAATATTTGCAAACAAGATTAGGGAGGGATTGTTTGGAGTACAGTAGTCCCTCGAATTTTGCGTTTCAAATTTGCGAAATTTCGATTTTGCGAACGGGTACCAAGATTTGACCTTTTTTGCGGAACTTGATATGTGCGATATTACTTGAGTTTTGCCGGTGGCGCCAAATGATACCAGGGGTTTCCACACTAGTTTTCAGGGGGGAGGGGTAGCAGGGTCGTGACGTCAGGCAGCTCTGCGGCCCATTGTTTACTGTTTATAGATTCTCCCACGCTCCTATACGTTTTCACGCTCTCGCATAATCAACTTCCTTGGGCAAAATTGAAGTGTTACCTGTGCCCTGGGTCCCCTGAACTATAAACCCCTAGGTCCCCTGAACTATAAACCCCTGGGTCCCATGAACTATAAACCCCTGGGTCCCCTGAACTATAAACCACAAGTATTTTCTTTGCAAAATAAAAATAAAGGATACAAACAAACACAAAATCTTTCGTTTAACACCCTGAATCTGTATTTCTGTTTTTCTTTATTGTAGGATGTATAATTAAGTGTGTGTGTCATAATGTGTGTACAAACAAGGACGAAAATCACCAAAAAATAGGCCCTCGATGACGAGATGTCGACCATATTCAATTAATCCCATAAGGTTAGTTATTTGAAATTTGCGATTTTTGAATTTTGCGGGCCGCAATGTCGACCATATTCTCGCAAAATTCGAGGGAGTACTGTACTATGTGTACCTAATAGTCTTCGGGATGTATTTGCCACTCTTGGGAGGCCAGGAGGTGCTCGAGGTGTTCTATGTGCTCTTCCATCTCCCTCAGTCTCTTTCATCTTCGTCTGCCCTTTCCCTCTGTCTCGTCCTCGCATAGCTAGAGAGTTATTTGGGCTACCATTCGTGTTAGGTCTAGCATATCTCCAAGTCCCTTTAAATGAAAAGCTAGGCATTTCATATTGTAGCAGGTCTTTTTCTCATGGGTGGTGGTATTTGCAGATTTCACCAAATCTACATTTTCCATGACTGGTTATGTTGTTGCAAATTTTGGGATGAGCAAATCTACATGACTTCCAATTATATTCGCCCTTTTGACCAAAGTACTGGTAGCACCTTCTTTCCAGATAATATCTGCACACTGGTGTAGACCGGTTAATATACAGGAGACGCAACAATATAGGTAACAAATTTCGGATTTTTTTTATTTTAATACCACAAATTTTCAGAGTGTTTTTTATAAAAGAAATTGTTCATTTGCATCAATGTATAGTGTTTGCAATTAATTAGAAATCTCGGGAAAAACCTATTTTCCCCATTAGGCCTATTGATCGATGTTGAGACACGCCCCCGATAGTGATTTGGAAAGTACATTAGCCACCACACTAGCCTAGGGGAGGTGTGGTGGAGTGGTCTTGCCACTGGCCTGGTAATCCAAAGGTCCCGGGTTCAAATCCCGGGTTCAAATCCCGATGTATCAATGGGAAGATATTATTGGGATGGAGTTTGTGCTGTACCTAGTATCAGTGCATTACCACAAGCCCACCGAAACATCAATAAAATACCCTCATTGTTCCCTGATTAAATAGCACTGTATGAATATTCCCATATTCAAAATATGCTATAGGGGTGCAATGCCTGGTGAGTTATCTGCTCAACAGGTGGCGTTGTGTGTGTAAGTGTTAGAGTCCGAGTGAAGGGGGTGAAACAGTGAAGCACGGGAACGAGGTGGCTTCAGAGATGGGGTCGTTTCGGGCCATGAGTGAGCACCGTGCCTCATGTGAAGGCAAGATGGCAGGTGCTCATTGTACTCTACGTGCTTCACATGTTCTCACTCCCTAGACTCAGGGTGTCAAACGATGCTGTTTTTTTTAGTGATAACGCAATGAAACTTTTTGTATAATGATAACAGAAACTCCCCTCCCCCCCAAAAAAAAAAGGTTAGGCTAGGCTAAATTGACACAATTTTGGTCTCCATAGTTTCCATCTTGATTGTTTTTTTATTGCAGGAATATACTGTTTTTAGACACCTAGCCTAAATTCTCAAAAAAAAAAGCTGGGGGGCATGCCCCTGGACCCCCTAGAGCTCGCGCCTTCGCCGCGCTATAATGATAACAAAATAATAAACCATAATGATAACCCAGCATGGTGGAACAGAAGAGGTAAGAATAGCTGTGGAAGAAAAGAAGAAAGCATATAGAGAGTGGTTGGGTAGTAGAGGGAATGAAGATTCCGAGAGACAGAAACGAGCGAGGTACGTGGAGAGTAAGAAGGTGGTGAAGAGAGTAGTGAAGGAAAGTAAGAGAAGAGTAGATGAGGAATTTGGAAGGAATCTGAGTGTAAAATGGAGGGAGAGTAAGAAACTGTTTCTGGAAAGAAGTCAAGAAAGTTAGGGAAGGTAGCAAGGAAACGGTAAGGGTGTGAAAGATAAGAATGGGAGAATGCTAGCCGAGAAGCAAGAGAGAGTCGAAAGATGGAGGGAGTACTTCAGTGAGTTGCTAAATGAAAGGAATGAAGAGCCAGCAAACATAGCTGGATATGGTATGGGAGGGAGAAGAAGAGAAGTAGTGGAGGAGGAGGTGGGGATCAGGAGGTCAGAAGTGTGGGAAGCCATGAAAAGAGTGAAGTTGGGGAAAGCACCAGGAACAGCTGGAGTGTTGTGGGGAAATGTTGAGGTATGGTGGTGAGATAGTGATAGAATGGGTATGGAAAATGTGCAAACTAGCATGGGAGAAGGGGAGTGCACCCGATGACTGGAAGACTGGCATAATAGTCCCCCTATATAAGGGCAAAGGGGAAAGAGGAGTGTGTGGTAACCACCGAGGAATATGTCTTCTAAGCATAGTAGGGAAGGTATACAGTAGGGTAGTGATTGAGAGAGTGAGAGTGAGAACGGAGAAATGGATAGGCGACGAGCAGGGAGGTTTTAGGAAGGGAAGAGGATGTGTAGATCAGATTTTTACCCTGAATTGTGTTGTGGAGAAGTATCTGGAGAAGAAACAAAAGGTGTATGTTGCCTTTATGGACTTGGAGAAGGCCTATGACAGAGTGGATAGAGAAGGTTTGTGGAAAGTACTTAGAATATACGGAGTAGAGGGCAAGTTGCTGAAAGCAGTGAAGAGCATGTATGAGGGTGCAAAGGCGGCAGTACGTGTGGAGAGTGAGCAGAGCGAGTTCTTTGACCTGAATGTTGGTTTGAAACAGGGGTGTGTGATGTCCCCGTGGTTGTTTACTGTATATATGGATGGAGTTATGAAAGAAATACTATAAAGAGCAGTGGATGTTGGTGTATCGCTGAAAAGGGAGGGAATTGAGTGGAAGCTACCTATACTGCTGTTTGCGGATGATACAGTTCTGATGAGTGATAATGAATGGGAGTTGCAGGGTCTGGTAAATGAGTTTGGAACAGTGTGCAAAAAAACGGAATTTGAAGGTAAATACGGGGAAGAGCAAGGTTATGGTCTTCGAAAGGGGTGAAGTCACAGAGTGTGAGGTGAAGCTGAACGGTCAGGCTATGGAGATCGTCAACTCTTTTAAGTATCTGGGCAGAGTGTTGAGTAAAGATGGGACTATGGATGAAGAGGTGCGGTAGAGGGTACAACATGGGAAGAGGGTTGTAGGAACGCTAAAAGCAGTAACAAGAAATAGGGTGGTCAGTATGGAAGTGAAGAAGTCCTTGCATGACAGTGTGGTAATCCCGACACTGACTTACGGAAGCGAAGCATGGACGTTGGTTGAGAGACCAAGAGTGAGAGCAGTGGAAATGAATTACTTAAGGAGTGCGTGCGGAGTTACATGGAGGGATAGACAGACTAATGAGGAAGTAAGAAGAAGGAGGTGTGGTGTGGAGGTAGATGTGCTGGAAAGTGTGAAAAGGAACAACTTGAGATGGTTCGGCCATATGGAACGTATGGAAAGCGAGAGAATGACTAAGAGGGTGTACGAGAGCGAGGTGGAGGGACAGAGGGGGAGAGGTAGACCGAATATGAGGTGGAAGGATGGAGTGAGGAAGTACATGAACGAAGGCGGTGCTGGTTGGGGGGAGGGGCGTCGACTGACTGGGGACAGAGGTGCATGGGGGCGGTTCGTTCGTGGCCACCCCTTCGGGGATCACGGCGTCAGGCAATAGATAGATAGATAGATAGATAGATAACACAATTCATATTTTGTGGATTGACACCCTGCTGGAACAAGACCACACGGGGTTCACTGTTCATTGTAAAGCGGTGAATGTTAAGGCTCTCAGCCTATGCCCGAGAGGATGTAAGTTGGAATATAGAAAAAAAAAAAAAAAAAAAAAAAAATAACAACCTTACCTAACCTAACCTAGTATTATGGGTGGGAGCTGCTGCCCCCACACCCCCGCTGGTTGAGTACTAATCCCTAAGTAAAAAAAAAAAAAACATTGGCTGTCGATTATACGAAGGTGAAAGAAAGTCGATGAAGTCTACGGTGTTTAGGCCTACTCTGCAATCTTCAGCGTTGATTATACATTGATAACGGGAAAGTACCATATTGACAACCTTGTTACGAAAATTAAAATTTGATACCATACTTTTATGTAAGTTTTTCCGAGGGTTTAACACATTTTTATATGATCTTTAGAGCTATCGATAACTGGAAGTACCGTATTGACAACCTTGTTATGAAAAATAAATGTTAGTACCATACTTTTTTATTAGGTTTTGCCGAGGGTTAAAACAAATTTTCTTATGATATTTATAGCATATAGATTCAATATTATCTTCAAATAGGCCTATATCAACAAAATTCGTGGTATTAAAATAACATTGAACCCAAATTTCTAATGGTAGTTTTGGGTTCCTATCATATGCTTCATTTTTATAGGCCTATACATTTTATCCTGGGCAAAACAAAAAAATCTTGGGAGTTTTCATTTTTTTCTTGGGATTTTTTTTTTTTCATTAGGCTAGGGACCTGGAGCGTGTTCAGTCTACCCAAATGCGCAAACGGGATAGCTCTATTGAACGTGATCGCCTCTGATTCGACGAATCATGTTTGTGATTGTTTGCAATCAGACGGCGATCACGCTAACACTCCCTGGAGGTGACTAGCGAAGCTATCATAACAGTAAGCCTAAATCTCACCTCGACATTATATTATCATAATTAAGCTTAATTAGCCTCCCTCCATGTTATATACAGTATGTGTCGCAATATAAATTATAAGGTTGCACACCTATAAAAACCATAGTTATCATGAAAATTTTGCTATATATAACATAAAACAAGCAACTTGGAGCGCAACCCTCGCAGCTACTTCGTCTATACTTCAGTGCAGTAAGCATAGCCTAGCCGGTAACGACTTCGCCTTTAAATCCGTTAGCCTACTCGCAAGGGTTCGAGGCTCGACGAGTTAATGTTTTTTTTTTTGCGGTTTTTATCTAATTTGTTTTGTTATATATTGGTAATGTTACTATGCCAATGATATATTGTAATGGGTTATAACTTGCTGTATAGGTTTTTGAGCGTTTGTCTATATTATTGATTAATTATTATGTTTTGTATGCGGTTTGTATTTAATTGTTATAGTTATATATTAGTAATGTTACTATGCCAATGATAGCCTATATTTTACGGATTATAGCCTAACTTGATGTACAGGTTTTTCGGCGCTTGTCTATATTATTGATTGATTACTCTATTTACTTTCTTAAAAACAATTTCTGAGGCATAATTTCATCGAAGTATGTTAGGTCAGTTAAGCTATGTCTAGTAGGGTAGCCTAACCACGCTATAGTTCAATTTTCAAATGTGATCTAATGATTAACAATAATATTAATGAACCTTCCATAAGTATAGGCTTGCAAATAGCCTATATACACATAGATCGTCAGAAAAAGAAAGTATGCCTATACATACATTGCCAGGAAGAGATAATATTTCCTATATAGGCTACTATTTAATTCAGCCTGGCTACATAGCCAATATATATAAACTATAGGCCTATAGTTTAGCATATTCATAGTCCTACATCGCCAGGAAAAGAACATCTACTTTTTATTTCCCCAATAGACTAACGGAGAATTGTTTGAAAATTACACGGGGAAGAAAGAGCTACCATTGCCAGATAAGGACCCTAATAACTTTGTCAAAATTTCTTAATAAGATTATAAGATATAATAGCCTGATGATAGCCTAGCCTACCGTCTGTCTTGAGCTTGAACAAGGCTGCTGACTGTAGCTGACAGTGTGACTACCTTAGCCAATAGTCTATATTGATGGATAATAATATCCAATAATAAAATGTATTGATTGAAATTAATAGACCGAAAAAGCATATGCCTAAAACCTTCGCAGACATCGCCAACAAGATTTGAATTTCGTGCTCATAGCCACTGACCAATCACCGACGAAAATCAATGTTTGGCTATCAATGTCGTTCAGTCTGCGCGATCATAAACAGGATTGCCCAAACAGAAACAGGATTGCCTGATAGGGTAGACTGAACGCGCTCCTGGCCTAACCTAACCTAACCTAACCTAAATGTATTTGGGGGCTATTAGGTTAGGTTTTTTGGTTAGGTTAGGCCTAGGCTAGGCCTAATGAAAAAAAAAAAAAAAAAAAAACGAAAAAAATGAAAAATCCCAAGATTTGTTTTTCTTTTCCCGGGGATAAAAAGTAGCCTACTGTATATAGAAATGAAGCATAGGCCTATAATGATAGGAACCCAAAACTACCATTTAAATTTGCTACCTAGGCTATAGGCTATTGTTGCATCTCTTGTATATTGACTAAGACCATGAAAACACTAGGCTAATTTCTCAAAATCTGGAGGAAAAAACATGAAAAATAAGGGTGCGAGCCTATTCCCTATAATTACCAAATAACTAAACAGTTGTTGTGCTTCCGGCCTCCAAGGATCCCTGGCAGAGAGGGCGAGGTGTCGCCAAGCGGCCAAGGAGGCGGCCTGCGAGGATAGATAGACCGCTCCATGTTACCATGTAGAAACGAGGACAGCTCAACAAATAGTGCTCAATAGTCACTGGTTGACTACACCATGGCCAGAGAGCGTGGTATAGTCTTAGTCCTAGTCCTAGACCTAGACGATGCGTAGCCTGAGGCGCATTTTTGCGATCTTTTTGGCTTAAGCCTGGAGCGCGTTCAGTCTACCCAAACACGCAAACGGGATAGCTCTACTGAACGTGATCGCCTCTGATTCGACGAATCACATTTGTGATTGTTTGCAATCAGACGGCGATCACGCTAACACTCCCTGGAGGTGACTAGCGAAGCTATCATAACAGTAGGCCTAAATCTCTCCTCTACATTATATTATCATAATTAAGCTTAATTAGCCTACCTCCATGTTATTTATGTGTCGCAATCTCAATTATAAGGTGGCACACCTATAAAAATCATAGTTATCGTGACCATTTTGCTATATATAACATAAAACAAGCAGCTTGGAGCGCAAGTCTCACAGCTACTTCGTCAGGCCTTCAGTGCGGTAAGCGTAGCCTAGTTGGTAACGACTTCGCTTTTAAATCCGTAAGCCTCCTCGCAAGGGTTCGAGGCTCGATGAGGTAATGTTTGTTTTTGTTTTTGCAGTTATTATTTAATTTGTATCGTTATATATTGGTAATGTTACTATGCCAATGATGTACCGGTATTGTAATGGGTTATAACTTGCTGTACAGGTTTTTGAGCGTTTGTCTATATTATTGATTGATTATTATGTGTTTTATGCGGTTTGTATTTCATTGTTATAGTTATATATCGGTAATGTTACAGTTGTTACTGTGCCAATTGAATGATAGCCTATATTTGAACGGGTTATAGCCTAACTTGCTGTACAGGTTTTTGGGCGTTTGTCTATATTTTTGTTTGATTTTTATGTTTTTTATGCGGTTTGTATTTCATTGTTATAGTTATATATCGGTAATGTTACAGTTGTTACTGTGCCAATTGAATGATAGCCTATATTTTAACGGGTTATAGCCTAGCTTGCTGTACAGGTTTGTCGGCGCTTGTCTATTATTGATCGATTACTCTATTTACATTTCTTAAAAACAATTTCTGAGGCATAATTGCATCGAAGTATGATAGGTCAGTTAAGCTATGTTTAGTAAGGTAGCCTATCCACGATATAGTTAAATATGCAAGGTAATCTAATGGTTAAAAATAATATTTATGAACCTTCCATAAATATAGGCTTGCAAATAGCCTATAGGCCTATAGGCCTATAGGCCTATAGCCTATAGACACATAGATCGTCAGAAAAAGAAAGTATGCCTATACATACATTGCCAGGAAGAGATAATATAGCCTATATAGGCTACTATTTAATTCAGCCTGGCTACATAGCCAATATATATAAACTATAGGCCTATAGTTTTGCATAATTATTCATAGTCCTACATCGCCAGGAAAAGAACATCTACTTTTTATTTCCCCAATAGACTAACGGAGAATTGTTTGAAAATTACACGGGGAAGAAAGAGCTACCATTGCCAGATAAGAACCGTAATAACTTTGTAAACATTTCTTAATAAGATTATAAGATATAATAGCCTGATGGTAGCCTAGCCTACCGTCTGTCTTGAGCTTGAACAAGGCTGCTGACTGTAGCTGACAGTGTGACTACCTTAGCCAATAGTCTATATTGATGGATAATAATATCCAATATTAAAATGTATTGATTTGACAAAACCATTTGGCTTTGATTGAAATTAATAGACCGAAGAAGCACTGTAACAGGCCTGAAACCTTCGCAGACATCACCAACAAGATATGAATTTCGTGCTCATAGCCACTGACCAATCAGCGACGAGAATCAATGTTTGGCTATCAATGTCGTTCAGTCTGCGCGATCATAAACAGGATTGCTCAAACAGAAACAGGATTGCCTGATAGGGTAGACTGAACGCGCTCCTGGCTTCGGGGGAAGCCCATTGGCTTAAGCAAGAGCAGCCGTGCAAAAATGGTTTGGCTCGACTTCGACCACAAGTCACGTGACATAAACACAAACACTGAAAATGGCAGAACAACAAGACGACCTAGTGGTCTGGTCTGGTGCCGTTGTAAAGGTTTTTCCCTCAATTGTTCGGGGAGATCACCTTTTCAACGGCCCCCCATATTTGTTATTGATTAAGCTTTTGATTATTTACTGATATTTCAACTTCTTTTGTTTTTTTGTCCATTTATGTCTATTTCCTGTTTTATTATTCTCTGAATAGTATGTCGGCTATTTAATTATATTATTTGTGTAAGGCCTATCAAATAGTTTGCTATAGGCCTAGGCCTAGTCCGTACATTATAGGCTACTGTATAGGTTGGGGCTTACTCCTCACTCTTCTATACAGCTTAGTGTCATCCGCTGCTCCGCATACAGGTATACCTCACTTCCATTAGTTATAACTTCAGGTAAGTCGTTGATAAATATAACGAACAGTAGTGGTCCCAACACAGATCCCTGAGGTACCCCACTTGTAATTTCCCTCCACCCCGAGCCTATACCATTCACCAGTACCCTCTGTCTCCGATCTTTCAGGAAGGCTTCTATCCATTTCACACATTTCTCCCCTATAGCGGACAGTACGTCCACTAACACAACTCTTACCAAAATATTTAACGTAATACTGTATTCCCTTACATACAATGTAACTGCTCAGACATGGTTGCCTATCCTACTGTGGTGCACCGCCTCATATATTGTGAACACTTTACATTTACCGAAAAGTCTTATACTGTATTTGCTAACCTGCACAAGTTCAATATCAAGTTTGAGCCTTTTTGCCTGTGGCTCAAGCATAGTGTATGAATCGTTGGATGGATCAGTAAAAGGGCATTTTCGTTTGATTCCCCTATTTTGGCTTTCAGTACCGGTATCCAATTTTGATCCGTCGAGTTCTAATGGTGATTCAGAATTGGATTTAATCTGTAAATTAAGACGAAGCAGATTTTCTTTTTTGTTCTGGATCTTCATGGCAACCTCCTTCTTTTCCTCACATACTGGTAGACCAAAAGCGTACACGGAGCAATCCAAAACTCCAAAATGCTTCAAGAAATTCATTCCAATTATAACTTTATGCTTAGTCTCTGAAATGTATCCCATTGCATTTGTCACTACTTTCTCATAGTCACCAATCTGTACCCTTACATGATCTGGGATATCAAATACATCTATTTTGTGACAAACAGAACTACGTATTCTTTCGGTTTCAAACTCAGGATGTGTTGTATTTATGTCTGGAAAATACTCAGAAGGGATTAATAAATCAGTGGTGCCAGTATCCAGTATGCCCCATGCCTCTTTATACCCATTGACTCGGATTGGAACAGGAGCCGGGTATTGTGGCACAGGCAGTGCCGATAGGTCGCGGACAACGAAATAGGGATAGATGGGACGAGACACAATTATACAACGGTGAGTGAGTAGAATATCTGCACCTAGAATGCAATAAGGTAAATCATGCTTCAATATGCATACAAAAGGTTTTAGAGTGGCAATTTTAACATCAAGATCTAAATTACCTACCACTCCCCAACAATAATTTTTATCAATTTTAGTAAATTTTGAATACAGGTTCAAATGATATAAATATCTATCTGAAAGCCCTGTACATCCACTAAGTGTATCTAACATAAACGGCAATTTCATCCCACACATTTTCCCATAAAAATAAAAGGCATTTGGTGAAAACCCATTCACATCATAATATGATCATTACCCCAGTGGAGAGGAATTACAATTTCGTTAAATCCCGATTTCACCATCTTGCCTAAGACAGAGTGCATAGCCTACTAGATTTTGTTTATCTCCAAAATATATAATTAAAACAAGTGTTGCCTAAACAAGTGCCTAGGCCTAAACGTAACTTATGGCATAGGCTAGCCTATGCCAACTCAAACGCGATTGGCTACTCAAGCAACTACACGTAGGCTATTGTAGACCAATTACAAACGGCTTATAACTATCACATACATTAATTCACAAAGAACTGTAGATAAGCCGCACGCAAGACAGATTGAAGTCTTGAAGAGCTTGGAGTATACAACTGACACTCCGAACACTGAACTTAAGTCTTGATAATTTATCTTCTTATTTATACGCACACGAGCCTCTGGTCACGCAGAGTCACTGACACTATATACAAGAGGTTTAAGGGATCTGGCATCTCAGATGTGTTGGTGGCAGCTGGTGTTATAGCAGACGGGTTTGTTGATCAGGCCCTTCGTGGAAAACATGTTAAGCGTGGGGTTCGCTGCTTGCGACTATTCTACGAGACTCTGGTCCACCATGTCATAGACAAACGTTTGGAAGATTCCCCTCTATCTGAAGAAGTAAAGGCATCCCTTGCCAAGCTTCGACATCCGATTGATGCACAGGAACTTGCAGATGAACATGCAGAGCTAGAGAGAAATGCTGAGCTGAAGGACCTCGTTGATGCTCTCTTCAAGGACTTTGAGGGTGCCCCACAAGCAGAATACTGGATGCCATTCATGGAAATGGTTGAGGTTCTAACTCAAAATATCCATGCAATCAGAACAAGCAACTGGACTGAGTTCAAGTCCTCACTCAAGCTCATGCTTCCTTTGATGCAAATCTATGATAATGACAAGTATGGTCGGCATCTCCCCGATGTCACCGCAGTGCTTGATACCCTTCCTGTCGATCAGCCTGCATTCATGGAGAATGGTATGTTTGCACAGTCAATGACAGGAAAACCATATTCGTGTGTCGCCCTCGACATATGGATAGAGTCAACAATGAATAAGGGCTCTAAGCTGAAGTCTGGTTGGTTGGCCATTCTGAACAATGAAAAGCAGCTCCTTTCAAACACTCGGCATGTGAATAACATCAATCGGGTGAGAACAAAGGTCCATCGCCATGCTAATCGCAAGAAACTAGGAAAAGGGAAGCATGCTGATTGCTCGTCGAGTAAAATGAAGAAGGATGAACAAGCTGTACAGGATATAAGCGCATGTCTCACTGAATTCAAGTGTGATCCATTTGACCATACAAACAAGACACTTCGATCCCTACAGTCAGGAATCCCAGCCTCAGACGCTCTCGCTGCCGACTTGAAATCGGCAAAGGAGGATGGCACAAGCAAACTGAAGCAGTTCTTGAATGAGAGTGTGTATTCCAAGACCAAGTCTCTCAACGACAGAGTTCCCCGTAGCAAGCGTTTGAACTTTTCAACACCGGAATTGAAGAAAGCAGATGGTGAGAACCTGAAGAGAAAGACTGAGGAAATGGAGCGTAATGCCTTGGACTCTGTTCTCGGACTGGTTGAAACGAGTGGTGCCCTCAAACTTCAAGAAGTCCTGCAGCATCGTGTTACAGCCGAGTGCCTTTCCATCTTCAACGTCAATGGAACCATCCGTAAGGCACAGAAAAGCAAGCTTCAACATAAACTAATTATGACTGTCATTCCAGAGCCTGATGTATACACGTCTATTATTGATATGGGCCTCATCTGGCGCCTTACAACTCCTACCATTGAAGACAGAGAGAAGGGAGACAGTACCAAGTATACCTGGGGAGATTATGCAGAGAAGTTGGTGCACTTCGTTCTAACGAGACACAAGCTTGCTGAGCGCATCATTTGCGTCAATGATTCATATGATCAGAATTACACGATCAAGGACAGTGAGAGAATACTGCGCCAAAAAAACCTGCCAATCAGCAATGTCTTCATGAAGACAGAAGATAAATTTCCTTCTAGTAAAGTTTTCCATGCTCTCCTGGGTAAACCTGAGAACAAAATCCGCCTTCAGGCATTTCTTCCAACGGAATTCCAGGGAACAGGAGCAACAACTAGCACCGAGATCATCTACTGTGTAGTTGGCAGCACTGCAAAGAATCTCACCACAGGCAAGCTTGTGCCAGAGCTCACATGCTCCCATACAGAGGCAGATACGGCAATGCTCACCATAATATAGTGTGCTCCGGTCAGACAGCTACACAGCAGCTGTCGTTCTTGACACAGAGGACACAGACAACTAAGTGCAAGTGGCATATGTTGCTCAGAAGACAACAGGAATTATGTGTGTGAAACGCAAACGTCAGCTTATCGATGCCCGATGTTTGTGCAGTGAGGCAATGGCTGCATCCATCATACCACTTCATGTCCTCACTGGGTGTGACCACAACTCTGGTTTGCGACAGGGTTGTGTATTGTCACCATGGCTGTTTAATATGTTTATGGATGGTGTGGTGAGGGAGGTGAAAAGGAGAACTATGGGAAGAGGATTGGGTTTAGTAGCAAAGAATGGTAGAGATTGGGAGTTGAATCAGTTGCTGTTCGCTGATGACACAGCGTTGTTGGCGGATCCTGAGGAGAAATTGCAGCGGGTAGTCAAAGAGTTTGGAGTGGTTTGTGGGAGGAGGAAACTGAAGGTGAACGTCAATATAAGTAAAGTAATGGTGTGTAATAGGGGTGATCGTAGGGTGAATCTAGATGTGAGGTTGGATGGGGAAAGATTGGAACAAGTAGAGTGTTTTAAATATCTAGGAGGATCGATAAGCAGGAGTGGAGGTATGGAAATGGAGGTAAAACAGTGAGTGTGTGAAGGAAGGAAGGTTTTCGGAGTAATGGGAAGTATGTGGAAGACGAGAAATCTCGGATTGAAAGTAAAAAGTGCACTGTATCAAGGAATTGTTGTGCCAACAGTGATGTATGGGGCTGAGACATGGGCTCTGAAGAAAAAGGAGAGAGAAAGCTGGATGTGATGGAGATGAGCTGCTTGAGGAGTATGTGTGGAGTTGCCCATAGAGATGAATTGAGGAATGAAAAGATACGTAGGAGAGTGGGGCAGCAGGAACATTTGTCAGCCAGAGTGGACAGAAGGGTGCTGAGCTGGTATGGTCATGTTGAACGAATGGGAGATGAAAGGCTTACAAAGAGAATATATGAGTCAGATACAAGGGGAGATAGAAGGGCAGGAAGACCCCCATTGAGACGGAGAGACTGTGTAAGACAAGCTTTGGATGGTAGAGGAATGACTATAGATCAGGCAAAGGAAGTGGTAATAAACAGGAATGAATGGAGAATGCTTGTGAATAGTTGAGTGAACACCTGGTCATTTGGGGGAAGGGGTCGGGTGCAAGTTGGACTAGATAATAGTCCATCAGGCGCCTGGCCCAGGGAGACGATTAATATGAAGGGTGCGCCTGGAAGTGTGGTGGGCAGGCTTGTAGCTTTGGCTCCACTGCATGTCTGCCTGCCGAGATCGAAGCCTCTCCGGGTGGTCGGGGGCCAGGGGAGTGTTCGAGTGACCTTGGTGACCCTGGTCTCTGGGTATTTTCCTGGGTGACCTAGATGTGTGTGAATTTTGTGTTTTGTCTGTGTTTGTTCGCTGTTTTGTCTTGTGTTTTGTGTTTTCTTGTTCTTGAGTTGGCCACCCCCAAGAAAAAAAAAAAAAAAAATAATAATAAAATGGAGGAAATAAAAAATAAAAATAGGAAAAGTGGGGATTGGGCCTGAGCATATAGATAGATAGATAGACTCTATTATGCTTGAAGAGAAATTCAAAACAATAGGATAGGTAGATGTTAGGCAAATCAAGGTTTTATTTGACTTTCTAAGTTACAGTGAGAACTAAGGGGAATTAGTTATATTGGAACTTTACTACAGAGTTTCGAAGGTGTTTTTAGGTGACCCCTGTACGTGAGAGTTCAAGGGGGGAGAGGGGGTATTGTCAGTGCGGTTTCTCTGTATCGTGAACTCATTATTTGTTTCTACAAGAGTTTGTCACTGGTAACATTGAATAGAGGTATAGGAAAAGGTTAGGGTTTCTTTGGAGAGCTAATACTACTCATTAGTTATTCGCTGTATAAAGAGAATATTCATTTGATACATAAGGAAACTGCCGTCCGGGCTTGGGTTATGGTGGCAACTCTGGGGTCAACTGAAGGGTGCGTGTGTATCGCTAGCCTCGCTCCCTTATATTTCACAATTTGCATACAAGACCTACTGTCTTGATTATTAATCCTGGTAATAGCTGATGATGTTAGGTTTTCTTAGTAGAGTGAACCTGGATAGTTTCTAGGTTTATAATATACAGAAAAACATGTTTATAATAGTGTGTAAGACTCACAAGGTTGGAGGCTGAATTGGCAATAGTGCGTTTCCATCGGGTCACAAGTCTAGCTTCTCTCATGGTTATGAAGTTGTAGGTTTGCAGACAAGGTCCTGCAGCGATTAATATGGGGAATCACAATCTCTAATCATGCTAGAGTTAGTTAACAAAAATAAGACTGATATTTCCTATATGGAAAAATACGTAAGGAACAATTCTATAGTGTTAATAGGGGCTGTAGCTGGTGACCTTTGGTTGGTACTTCTGATGGTCACTTTTGCTATCTGGAGGGGCAAACGTTCGTTGGCCCAAGCTAGGAAGGAAGCATATGTGATTTGTTTGAAATTAATAAAGAAATGGTAATATTAGGGAAGACGTGTACATAGGTGTTAATTATTTCTTTAAAAGATAGAAGCATCTCGGCGAGATGATTTTAGAACTCTCGTATCTTGACGAAGTCTTTCAACATGCTTATATTCTGTTCACTATCTTGTTACATAGTGAATCTTTCTTGCGACATGTTATACTTAATATTAATACATTTTCTTTACATAATGTTTTTTAAATGTTTATTGTTTTCCTTAAGATTATACATATACTGTACATGTGTTTATACTTTTTAGAAGGGTTGAGAAAATAAGACTTTCCTTTTCATGGTTGATGGTATACCCCAGGCAAATTGTCTTTCCTGGGGTGATCGGGCAAGCCTCTCTCACAGTAGCTAGTCGGCTGGTCCTGAGGGTCGCGGCCAGGGTGAGGGACCTTGACATTTCTGTAATGGGCGGGGTCGTGTTGTCGGTCTTCGTTTCTTTCTTCCGTGGTCTCTTTTCCTCTTCCTGTTTCCGTTTTGCTTGTCTTTCCTCCTCTCCTTCTCTACTCGTTTTTCTTTTCTTCTGTATTTTACAGTTAAATCTGTAACGCAGTATTAGCTTTAATAATCGGAGGAAGTTGTGTTCAAACAATTGTTTCAAGATTCACGCAAATTGGTGCGGAGGAGAACAGGGTAACCAACTGTACGGGTTCTGGTATTATGTGGTTGGCAAGAATGGTAACACCAAGTATCGAAGTGATATTGTAATCATATAAGAGGCTTTTTTATATCCATTAGCCATAGTTATATATTACAATTTCTTACCTCTTTACTCAATACACCTTATGAAGTGAACCCCACTGTTATGTGCCATTGCTCTTAAAGGAATGGGGTCGAACAAATTACCTTGTGGATCAGTCTGAATTAAATTGACTAGGCCTACATCTACTAACTTAAATTAATATAGTTATGCCTTGTATTGTTCATACTGTCGTATTACCCAATGGCCCCAATTTTGTTCCTCATTCATATCAATGATCTCATATCTACCACTCATAATCCAATACATTCCTACGCAGATGACTCAACACTCCACAGTTCCTTCACATTTACCAATTCTTTCACCCAACCCGATCTTACAAATTCAAAAATAAACACTGCAATTTCTCTGAACCAGGACCTTTCAAGAATTAATGGATGGGGACAAAAGAATCTGGTTTCCTTTAATGCACAGAAATCGACAGAATCTCACTGACTCCCTTATATTTTTTAATGATGTAAATATTCCCACTTCCCTTAGTATTGACATTCTCGGTGTAACATTAACTACTAACTTGAGCTGGACACATTATGTTAGAAGCATTGCTAAGAATGCCTCTAAAAAACTGGGACTCCTGTACAGAGTTCGAGAATTCTTCACTGACGAGCAGTTGGCCGTAATATATAAAAGTCATGTGCGTTCTCAGATGGATTACTGTTCACCTCTGTGGGGTGGAAGTGGAGTGGTTGCATTGAGGCAGTTGGACAAAATTCAAAATAAAGCTATTAGATTAATCAATAACCCTGCAATCACACAGGACCTTCCTACATTATCCATACGAAGAAACGTTGCATCCCTTGCATTATTCTACAGATATTTTCACAGTAATTGTTCCGAGGAACTTGCTTCAATTGTGCCGCCTCACCACATTTTTCCCCGTAGAACTAGGGCAGCTGAGAGCGTCCATGAATTTACACTTTCTCCTCCACAATGCAGAACTTCTGCATATCAGAATTCATTTATCCCCAGAGCTACTACTCTTTGGAATTCACTTCCCTCGAATTGCTTTCCACAAACTTACAATCTACAAATGTTTAAATCCAGTTGTTACAAACATTTTATGAATGGAGGATGCCTTTAGGCACATGGACCTTTTTGTTTTATCTGTGTTTTTCCTTCCTCCGTTCATTGTCTCTTTAAAAAAAAAAAAAAAAAAAAAAATTACATTATTGTGTCAGCGGTATCTGACCTAAGCTGTTTGTGCAGCTTTTCCTCCTTTCCTCAATAAATCAATTCATGGAATGCTTCAATATATTTAAACCATCAATGGCAGAAGTTTCAATATATTCAAAACACTATGATCTGTACTATATTTGTAATGAATAGTGTTATAAATAAGTATTTGAATAGGTCACTCTTACTATATATAAGTATTATGTTCACGGCGAAAGAGGAGGACCCAAGTAATCAGTGTTGTTTTTAACATTTCGACTCCTCATCTATAAGTCTTCATCAGGATGTAAAGTTACCAACAAACAAAATCTCAGTATTATCCTAGAGTGTTTGTATACAGTACATTAATTTATAGCAAAAACTCATTATTTTACCTAAGATTATATTTTCGAATATATACAAAAATTAATATAGTTGATGCAAAATCACATGGGGAGGAAGAAATAACCATTAGCTAACAAATGTAAACTATATCTCTATATATATATATATATACAGCAGGAATAGAAGAACAAAGTACGCTACGAGCAGTTCCATTCTTTATTATCAAACGTTTCGACATCACACTGGTGTCATCTTCAGTGGTCTACAAATCAAAAGATAATATTACAAATATGAAAGCTTAAAAGCTTATTGAAAATAATTAGAACATAACAAAAACAAAAACAAAATATATATATGGGGCAGAATGATAGGGTTAATACAAAGGAGGGGTAATTTAAACAAAGTTAAGCGGGTGCGATGATACAGTAGAGTTAAGGGAGGGTTTTAATTTTGAAATATAGAGGGATTCTAAAACTCTAATATCAACACGTTGACAGGAATCCAAAATATCAAAATGATCCTGTTTCACACCAAAACCACAAGATATAGCGTGTTCCCGTACAGCTGAGTAAGAAGGCGACTTGAAAGGCAGACCTGTTCTACTAGACTGACCTATGTGCTCGTCAATTCGTGTTTTGAAAGCTCGGTATGAGCTTCCAATATACCCTGCCTGGCAGCTAGGGCAAGCGAACTTGTAAATAATTGACGAACGAAGGTCAGTGGGTAGTCGATCTTTAAACTTAAAAAATTAACCAATTTTAAATGTATTCTTATGAATGAAGCTGAAAGTAATTTGCGGGTAAAATTTGAGCAAATATCTTCTTAAATTATTTTCTATTTTACTCGAGACTTCGCCTAGGTAAGGAATGACTAAAAATATCTCCTCCTTTCTAACTGTCGGAATACTATGTTTTGGTTGGTAAATTCTACACAAATAATTATTTACAATTTTATAAAAGATGTTGGTGCTATAACCATTCTTAACAAAAAAGTATTTTAGAAACATAATTTCCTTATGAAATAATTGGTAACTGGATGTGAGTGAGTAGGCTCTGTGAAGCAGTGTCTTTATCGCATTAATCTTTAATTTATTTTGACAATAGCTAAAAAAACTCGTCCCTAGTCCCGAAAACGTACCTTTACGGAAAATTGAGAAGCAAAGTTTACCATTGATTTTCGTGATTAGTATATCTAAAAAAGCAAGTTTATTTTCGGATTCGGTTTCCATTGTGAACTTTATATTCTTATGTTTTGCATTTATATAATCAAAAAAGAGTTGGGCGTGACTGGGATCCTTGAATATTACTAGCGTATCATCAACGTACCTCCGGTACAATAAGGGTTTAAAATTAGATGGGCATTGATCAAGCCAAATTTGTTCCCAATAGCATAAAAATACGTCAGCTAAGGTAGGGGATAAGGGGGAGCCCATCGCGGTACCATCAATTTGTTTATAGAGCTCCCCGTTAAATATAAAAAGACCGTCTTTAACACACAATGAGATTAAATTTGTAAAAATACGTTTACTCATACACATGAATGTATCTACGCCTTCAAAAATTAAGTTTGTACAAATATCAACAGTTTCGTTTACAGGAATGTTAGTGAACAAAGACTTTATGTCGAAGCTACACATGTAAGAATTCTCTGAAAATTCAAGATTAGATAAGGAATTCACCAGTTCATAAGAGTTCTTAACAGTAAACTCGTTTTTTGTGAGACTCGAGAGTAAAGGGACTAAGAATTTAGAAATGTTGAATGAGGCAGTGTTATATGCAGCCATAATAGGTCGAAGAGGGACGGAGGGTTTGTGTATCTTAGGAAGGCCGTACATTATTCCTGGGGAGGATCCTGATAGTTTTAGGGTCTTAGCAGTCTCATCCGTTATTGTGCCTAAGGAGACTAATTTATTTATGAATCTAATGACCTTGTCTTCAATTTTTAAAGCAGCTTTATATATATTGACGTTATCGAGTTTAGTGAACTTGGTGAAGTCTGTAAGCAAATCTTTCATTTTTGAAACATAATCACATTTATTAAGTAATACAACTCCCTTGCCCTTGTCGGGTCTGCAAATTACCAAATCATTATTACTACCTAATTTTTTCAGAACATTAAAATCAGCTTTCGTAAAGATGGGAGAGAACACTTTATTACTTTTAAATCCATAAAATTCTTTACAAACTACATTGCGGATCGAAGTAATGACATTGTTGAATGAGAATCCGTTAGTGATTTTGCAATGTTTAAGTCTATTTGCGAGGCTTTCAAACGTTAAGAAATATTTATAAAATGAAGGTTTATATATCGGGAGGCCAAATTCTAATCCAAAAGAAAGTAGATATTTCTCTCTATGGGACAAACATACATTAGAAAAGTTGAATATAACATCTTTAGGATCGCAAGACTTGAACTCATAAGTGGCTCCTAATTTTTGTAATTTACGTTCATGATTAATGGTCACAGTTTTGGTTAGTTTTTCCTTTTCTCTTCGTACATAAGTTTTTAAACAATAGTAATCTAATCTAGACACTGACTCACACAGAGAGGCATTTAAATTGATTAAGTGTTGCTCCTGTTCAGCTATAAGTTTAACTTTCGATTGAATTTCTAAATCCAAGAGCTTTTTCTGCCATGATTTATACAGATCTAAATTACACAAAGTTTTTCGGTACAGTTTAAATGACAAAAACTTAGGGAATACATTGTACGTTTTACATGATATTAAGAATTTCCAATCAAGTCTCAGTTTTGCTAGTTTTTTGGAGGATCTTTGGAGGAATAATGTACGGCCTTCCTAAGATACACAAACCCTCCGTCCCTCTTCGACCTATTATGGCTGCATATAACACTGCCTCATTCAACATTTCTAAATTCTTAGTCCCTTTACTCTCGAGTCTCACAAAAAACGAGTTTACTGTTAAGAACTCTTATGAACTGGTGAATTCCTTATCTAATCTTGAATTTTCAGAGAATTCTTACATGTGTAGCTTCGACATAAAGTCTTTGTTCACTAACATTCCTGTAAACGAAACTTGATATTTGTACAAACTTAATTTTTGAAGGCGTAGATACATTCATGTGTATGAGTAAACGTATTTTTACAAATTTAATCTCATTGTGTGTTAAAGACGGTCTTTTTATATTTAACGGTGAGCTCTATAAACAAATTGATGGTACCGCGATGGGCTCCCCCTTATCCCCTACCTTAGCTGACGTATTTTTATGCTATTGGGAACAAATTTGGCTTGATCAATGCCCATCTAATTTTAAACCCTTATTGTACCGGAGGTACGTTGATGATACGCTAGTAATATTCAAGGATCCCAGTCACGCCCAACTCTTTTTTGATTATATAAATGCAAAACATAAGAATATAAAGTTCACAATGGAAACCGAATCCGAAAATAAACTTGCTTTTTTAGATATACTAATCACGAAAATCAATGGTAAACTTTGCTTCTCAATTTTCCGTAAAGGTACGTTTTCGGGACTAGGGACGAGTTTTTTTAGCTATTGTCAAAATAAATTAAAGATTAATGCGATAAAGACACTGCTTCACAGAGCCTACTCACTCACATCCAGTTACCAATTATTTCATAAGGAAATTATGTTTCTAAAAGACTT
The DNA here is from genome assembly GCA_032716605.1 of Paralithodes platypus. Taxonomy (NCBI): domain Eukaryota; kingdom Metazoa; phylum Arthropoda; class Malacostraca; order Decapoda; family Lithodidae; genus Paralithodes; species Paralithodes platypus. Next base: position 15,915,586 of record CM064576.1, on the reverse strand, counting down.
TTTTGATAAGAATGGTTATAGCACCAACATCTTTTATAAAATTGTAAATAATTATTTGTGTAGAATTTACCAACCAAAACATAGTATTCCGACAGTTAGAAAGGAGGAGATATTTTTAGTCATTCCTTACCTAGGCGAAGTCTCGAGTAAAATAGAAAATAATTTAAGAAGATATTTGCTCAAATTTTACCCGCAAATTACTTTCAGCTTCATTCATAAGAATACATTTAAAATTGGTTAATTTTTTAAGTTTAAAGATCGACTACCCACTGACCTTCGTTCGTCAATTATTTACAAGTTCGCTTGCCCTAGCTGCCAGGCAGGGTATATTGGAAGCTCATACCGAGCTTTCAAAACACGAATTGACGAGCACATAGGTCAGTCTAGTAGAACAGGTCTGCCTTTCAAGTCGCCTTCTTACTCAGCTGTACGGGAACACGCTATATCTTGTGGTTTTGGTGTGAAACAGGATCATTTTGATATTTTGGATTCCTGTCAACGTGTTGATATTAGAGTTTTAGAATCCCTCTATATTTCAAAATTAAAACCCTCCCTTAACTCTACTGTATCATCGCACCCGCTTAACTTTGTTTAAATTACCCCTCCTTTGTATTAACCCTATCATTCTGCCCCATATATATATTTTGTTTTTGTTTTTGTTATGTTCTAATTATTTTCAATAAGCTTTTAAGCTTTCATATTTGTAATATTATCTTTTGATTTGTAGACCACTGAAGATGACACCAGTGTGATGTCGAAACGTTTGATAATAAAGAATGGAACTGCTCGTAGCGTACTTTGTTCTTCTATTCCTGCTGAAGATACGGTTCCCAAGGAACACTCCTCTCTCAGAGATATATATATATATATATATATATATATATAATACATTTTGTTATATAAAATAGGAAATTTACTGTCATTACTTAAATAAAACACCTTTGACAGTAGTTCTCCTATTTCTCCTAAAGGGACTTAATTTCTGTCGTCCTTCGACCATGGGTATGGAATCATCATCTCCCTAATCCCTATCACACTAACTTAACGCATGACCATCGTTATCACCCAATGTCGGATAAACTCGCTCCTCGGCTTTCTTTACGAGGTCGTCGGAGCCACCGCCAGGTTATGCCCTTGCGTAGCACTGTCCGAGCCCAGGTCCGCCGGGGCCAAGCCCGGTGACACGCCTGGAATGACCCAGTTCTCTCTCCGGGCTTGTCCGGCAGAACTGCACTCTGATCCAACTCGCCCACGATAGGCCCCTGGAGTGAGAGAGTTTTCAATGTGGCTAGTTTTTTGGTTTAGGTGAGGTAGAGGAAGACGGCTGGCTAGGTTTGGCAGTCGTCGATCCCTGTTTAGTTTGACCCTTAAACCATTTACCTGAGCTTTTCCCTTGTTTGCTTCTAGCCGGACTGCTTCCCGGCATTGAAGGATGTTTTTAGCTCTGAAAAAACTTCGCCCCACTAGTGTGAGCCTTCTGACTACTTTTATGTTTTGCATAAGGCTTGGGGAATTTATGATGCTCTTGTCTCGCTGGGGAAGCAGTCGGTCTCACAGCATCTACTAAATTAAATACAGTCTTCCAAGTATTAGGACAGACAGGAGTGGAAGTGAGCACTGGCGACAAAATTACCCGGCGATTTTTTTTTTTTTTTTTTTTTTTTTTTTTTTTTTATTTAAGAGACAATGAACGGAGGAAGGAAAAACACAGATAAAACAAAAAGGTCCATGTGCCTAAAGGCATCCTCCATTCATAAAATGTTTGTAACAACTGGATTTAAACATTTGTAGATTGTAAGTTTGTGGAAAGCAATTCGAGGGAAGTGAATTCCAAAGAGTAGTAGCTCTGGGGATAAATGAATTCTGATAAGCAGAAGTTCTGCATTGTGGAGGAGAAAGTGTAAATTCATGGGCGCTCTCAGCTGTCCTAGTTCTACGGGGAAAGATGTGGAGAGGCGGCACAATTGAAGCAAGTTCCTCGGAACAATTGCTGTGAAAATATCTGTAGAATAATGCAAGGGATGCAACGTTTCTTCGTATGGATAATGTAGGAAGGTCCTGTGTGATTGCAGGGTTATTGATTAATCTAATAGCTTTATTTTGAATTTTGTCCAACTGCCTCAATGCAACCACTCCACTTCCACCCCACAGAGGTGAACAGTAATCCATCTGAGAACGCACATGACTTTTACATATCACGGCCAACTGCTCGTCAGTGAAGAATTCTCGAACTCTGTACAGGAGTCCCAGTTTTTTAGAGGCATTCTTAGCAATGCTTCTAACATAATGTGTCCAGCTCAAGTTAGTAGTTAATGTTACACCGAGAATGTCAATACTAGGGGAAGTGGGAATATTTACATCATTAAAAAATATATGGGAGTCAGTGAGATTCTGTCGGTTAGAAAATTGAATGTACTTGGTTTTCTGTGCATTAAAGGAAACTAGATTATTTTGTCCCCATCCATTAATTCTAGAAAGGTCCTGGTTCAGAGAAATTGCAGTGTTTATTTTTGAATTTATAAGATCGGGTTGGGTGAAAGAATTGGTAAATGTGAAGGAACTGTCTTCCGGTATGTCTTCCGGTAGTTTCTTTACTAAGTGGACCCGTAGATCCTGACCTGCCCGGACTGCATCTAAGAAGGCTACCCTTTCGTCACCTAGAGACTGAATGGAATTTTGCAAAGTCAATCGGCGGGATAAATTTAGCGCTTTGACAGCATCTGAGTCAGTAATCGCCTGAATAGTTCTCACTAATGACTGGGCTATTTGACGGATCAACAAAAATTGTGATACTAGTCGTAATGCCTTCTGTCGTAATTTAAAATCCTTATCCAACTGAGCCGGAGGGGGGGTTGAGAAGGGTTCCTGCATTTCCCACAATGACAATTTTGGAAAGTAAGGAATTTTAACAAAGCGGTGGGACACCCCCGGCACTTGCTACTGGTAAAGAAAATCAACTATGAGTTTCTTGTGGGATCTGGTGGGAAGACTTACTAGTTATGGTGAACGCAAATTGTTGTGCTTTTGCCTCCCAATCAAGCCATGGTCCTGTACCGACCTGCCCTATGTGCAAGACTGGGCTGCCGGATGCATCCCTGACCGAAATTGTATCCAATTCCGGCGTGAGTAAAGCAAGAGCTTTGATGTCATTAAATTCATCCACTTTTGACCAGTCCACATAAAATCTTGCAGATGAGGGAGGTGTTAAAGCTGGTAAAGAGGTATACACAAAATAATTTGGGGTATAAACACTTGGAATCGTTTTTATGGAGACATCTAAAGTCGCTCCCGACACATCTTTAGCTCTTAGTTTCCGATGCCCATTGACTTGGATTTGCCAGTCACCTGGTACCGGAAGCTCTCCCGAGATTGTCTGTTGTGCAATAGAGGGATTCTGAGCAGTAATGTTGACCCATGACAAGTTCGGACCGTACAACAACGGCATAGGGCCTTTCTAAATTGGGGTCTTGTCTAATGGTGGAGGAACTACGTCTGTTATGTGTTACGTCCTGGGATATATAAACACTGGGCTCTTTCTATTGGACTAGGTATGCGGCAACAAGCAACAACGGAAAACGCTAGATCCAACCCTTATCTATAAACCCAGGCAACAAACCACCCTAAACCGTCAAGAGTCCTGCCTGGACAACAAGGTATCCTATGACTCGGTTACAGGGTGCACGCACTATAGACTGCTGATAGTCAAGCAGGCTATATAAAAGATCACACAATTAAGTTGACTTAAAGCTTCAAGGAAAAGATAGATAACGGAATTAAATTGCAGAAACAATTTAATAAACTAGAAGAAAGTACATTTAACGTTACGTTAATTAATACAACTAATCACCCCTGCGTGAAAGAAGGTGAAAGCAAACAGTCCTCAAAACATCGTACAGGTAGACAAGATGCAGGTTTCTAAACTGCATGCGGCTACTGTAGGATCTAATGCTTAGCAAAGAAAGTAAGTTACGGATTTAGAGAACTCTTAACTCATAAGCAGGAATAAATACTAGTGATAGGCCATACAGTGTATAATGGCATAGGTATAATTAACTAAAGGCAGCAACTCGCAACATAACCACATACAGGTGTGCTTCTCACTCTTAGTCAGGCAAGCCTGCTCGGACAGAGTCTCTAAGCCACACCCTGACTCACAATGCTCACAACAAAGGTAAACTGTGGCACAATAACAAGCATACAGAGATGATAAACCCCTAGCTGTTAATCTGCCAGGTGGCAGAGGTCTAGCCAGAAGGATATAGGCTTCGGATACCCGGGCTGAGCCACCTGCTCTAGCCTAGGGACGTTCCCAAGTCTGTGCACCAAATTACTCTAATTGAAAGGGTGCTCTCTTGAGAGACTCAGATCCCAAGTATCTGACTCTCTCCTGGCGACCCTAAAACAAAAGCAAGACGTGCTAGCGCAGTGCTGAGAGGACTAGGCAAGGGCCCTCACACAACACAACACTAGACACACAGGGACACAGACAAGAAAATGCCCCCAGACTCCCACAGGTATCCTAGTAAAGTCGTGCGGGTCCACAGGACTCGCACCAGCAGACTTTACTTAAAGGATCCCAAAAAGCCTCCCCTCCGGTCTAGCCCCTGCTCACCTGCCACAAGAACACACTAGCAAGCATGAAACCACCAAATATGAGACAACAAAAAAAGCTTCCTAGGTCTCATTAACAATTACATCTCTGCATAAGGCCCAAAATCCTATCTAATTATCTGAGAGCTCGTCGTTAATACAATAATAGATATAAGGTCTATCAAGGGGATGGGATAATTAAATAGATTGGTGAAGTAGTGGAAAGAAGGTATACAAAGTAAGAGAGAAAGTTTCTAAGTGGGGGTTGAGAGGGATAGATATCAAGGGGTCCGAAGGGTACGACAGTGAGGTGAGCTCTGAGTCTTGAATCTGTCTGGACCCCACCCTAGGCATGCGAAATACATCCCATGCTTGGCAACACTCAACACAGTTGCCGGGTCAAAATCCTCTACCCCTTGCGTGAGTCGAAACTAAGCCTAACGTTGCGATCAAATTGGCAACATCAGGCTCGTCCCAAGCTAGACTCTCCGCGCGAAGCAACGTCCCCCAGCCGGTCTCTCTCTCCCGCTCGTCTCCTCCCACTCTCACTAGACTTACATCTTATATATTATAATGAAACTATCAACTATCGAGAATAAAATATACTAAGATGCGTTGGTTAAGAATAAGGGCAGCTTCAAGCTGTGAAACAACATAAGAATATCCCAGACATTAGTTACATTGTCGTAGGATATATACTAAGGAAAAGCCGGCCGGCCGGCTGCCGCCAGCCGGTTTCTAAACGGCTGGGCAGCCGACACTCGCGCATGGCTACTATGCAGGAGCGTCACACCTCCCCCAAGATATAAGACCCTTGACTAAGTTCTTCATATCTAACAGAAAGCTTCTCATAGTACCACACACTGTTGCGACACAAGGCACTATATATAAAAAAAAATAAAGACTGTTGCGCTCCACCGAGCAAGTTCAACTAACTTAGCGACAATAAGCGAAAACATTCAACTTAGATACTGCTACAACATCTTATACAAAATTCTACACGTTATAAAATAAAGAGTTTTTATAAGGTTTTTGCTTTTTTAATTTTTTTTTTCGGCTGAACTACAGTGACAGCCTATTTTCCTCCACACTCAACCCTCAATCCTGTAGCAGTCTAACCAACATCATCCACCCTTGATAGACAATCCGCTATCATGTTATCAGAACCGGCAATATGGCGTATGTCCAAATTATACTCCTGAAGCATGACTGACCACCTGGTCAGCCTCATATTCCTTGTTATGAAACTGATTCAAGAATTTCAGAGGGTGATGATCGGTATAAACCACTACGACTGGTCCGAAAGCAGGAACATATACATCGAAGTGCCTGAGCGCCAGCACTATCGCCAGGAGTTCTTTTTCAATTACAGAGTAATTCCTTTGTGCACTATTGAATTTTTTACTGTAAAAACTCACTGGATGTTCGATACCTTCATCATCTGTCTGTAACAAGACAGCCCCAGCCCCTACGCCACTGGCATCAGTCGCCAGCTGAAAAGGTCTGCTGAAGTCCGGGGCCCTGAGTATGGGGTGGGTACATAACAGGTGTTTCACCAAGGAAAACGCCTCTGCACACTCAGGAGACCACCGGAACTTCTTGACCTTAGATAATAAGTCAGTTAAAGGTGCAAGTACAGTCGAATAGCCTTTGATGAAGCGACGATAATAGCCTATCATACCTAGAAACCGCATGATTTGTTTCTTAGTCGTAGGCTGGGGAAACTGATCGATGGCTTTGATCTTTGTCTGTGGAGGGCACACCTGACCCATCCCTACCTCGAACCCCAGGTACAAAACTGTGGCTTTGACAAAATCGCACTTACCCAGGTTTACCACCAAACCTGCTTCATTCAGTTTATTAAAAAGCTGTCCGATGTGAGCACAGTGACTGTTAAAATCATCGTCGTATATTATGACATCATCTAGGTACACCGTACAGTTGGGAATGTCGGCTACAATGTCGTTCATTAATTTCTGAAACGTTGCAGGGGCATTTTTCAGCCCGTATGGCATAACATGGCAACGATATGTGGCACCGTCCACCACAAACCCACACACCTCTCACGCTCGCTCAGACAAGGGCACTTGCCAATAACCCTTAACAAGGTCTATCTTAGTGAGGAACTTGGCTTTTCCTATCTTATCCACACTGTCGACCACGCGAGGGAGAGGGTAGGCATTTGTGGGGTTAAACCATTCAACCTGTGGAAATCTATACAAAACCGCACATTGCCATCTGGTTTGGGCTGCAGTGTGACGGGGGAAGTCCACCTTACTGCACCCTCAGAAATCAGCCCACGTTTCAGCATATAATCCAGCTCTTCCCTAAGTGCTGGTAATTTAATAGGGGGAACACGGTATGGCACTGATTTAAAGGGCGGGTGGTCCCCAACATCGACATCGTGCACCGCTTGAGTAGTGAGGCCAGGATGCTCCGCGAAAACAGCTGGGTTTCAATCAAACAAGTGCTGCACAGCTACACGCTGTTGCTCAGGCAGGTGCAATATCAACTCGTGAGCCACTTGTCTAGAATTCCCCGCCCACTGATCCGCGGAAACATGACAATCCCAATTATCCTCCCCCGCAGCTTGACTGTCCCTTCCTCCTTCTCCACCATGATCGCTGCAGATCAACACCGGGACAGTGAGAGGCTCGGAGGGGCGCCTCACATACTCTTTCATCAGATTTACATGGCAAAGTTGGTTCTTTTTCTTACGATCAGGAGTAGCTACTAAATAGTCGAGATCAGAAACCTTCCTTACAACCCGATACGGACCAGAATACTTGGCAGACAAGGGGTGTCCCACCAGAGGCAGTAGTATCAGTACCTCCTGATCTACTTCAAACTCCCTCAGCTTCACCTTCTGGTCGTATCTGTCCTTCATCTGAGCTTGTGAACTCTTAAGGTTACGACCTGCTACCTCCAAGCTCTTTAGCATTCTCTCACAGCTTTCAACTACATACTTTAGAAGCGAGCATGGCTTTGCGACTCCCTCCCAGATCTCCTTGACTATGTGGAGGGGCCCCCTGACCCTGTGTCCAAAAACCAACTCGTTCGGGCTAAATCCCAAGCTCTCCCCAGGTACTTCTCTCGCAGCAAATAAAACGTATGGGAGACCTAGATCCCAGTCCTTCCCATTTTCCATGCAATAACACCGCAACATACTCTTGAGAGTCGAGTGCCACCTTTCCAAAACTCCCTGACTCTCGGGATGGTAGGCAGATGACACCACAGACACTATCCCATGTTGCTGCATGGTCTGCTTAAACAGAGCAGAAGTAAAATTGGATCCCTGATCAGACTGGATCTCCTGAGGGTAGCCATAACGAGAGAAATAGACAAGCAGGTTTTTGACAACAGTCTTAGCCATCCCGTTGCGCATGGGGTAAGCATCTGGATACCGTGTTGCTACATCCATTACAGTTAGTAAAAATTGATTGCCGGCACTAGTGGGGGGCAATGGGCCAACCATATCGATAACTACTTTGCTGAAGGGCGGCCCAATGCCAGGGATGGGTTGTAACGGGGCTCTCGGGATGACCTGATTGGGTTTCCCAACAACTTGACAAGTGTGACACTGTGACACCCATGACACGACACTCGCCTTTAACCCAGGCCACCAGAAAAGCTTGCCCAGAGCTGCCTCCGTCTTACGTGCCCCCAGGTGCCCTGCCAAAGGCACATCATGAGCTAATCTCAATAAGCTCTCACGGCACACCCTCGGTACTACTAACTGGTCCACTAATCCTGACCCGCCATCCCACTTTTTCTTCGGATCCTGATGTCTCCGATACAAGATCCCCTCGGACAAGAAAAAATCACCAGGCTGCGCATCCCCATCGCTCTCCAGTTCGATAGCACCAGTACCACACGCCCTGACTTCAGGATCTTCCAGCTGCAAGGAATATATATCAGCAGGTGCGAGATTATCCAAGTTCATCTTAAATAATTTATTTCCACCTCCAATGTCCCGCTGAGCCATCCTTTCCTCACGCTGCGCATAACGATGCTGTCGCAGAGTCTCTTCCTGCCCTGCACCTGCACTAGCAGTGACAGGCCCCGGGGCCTCTCCAGACTCTAACATAGGTGCCAATAATGAGTCACCAAGAAACACTGCCGGCTCAAAACTCTCCAATTGACCAACACTTCCCGTTTTCTTGTGACCTTTCCTCCGCGGTTTGATAGACTGAGGTGGTGGCTGCAAGGCTCCGGATGTCTGAGAACGCGTCACAACACACGCCATGGTTTGTACGCTACACTTCTCAACCCACTCCTGCTCCTCCCTACTAACGTCGGCCGCCTTCTCGGCAACGACCAAGGGTGAAACCTTAGAAGCAGGCACCGCAAAGTCGTTGCCGAGGAGGAGGTCGACGCCCCCAACAGGCAAGTTCTCTACAATTCCGACATCCAGCTCCTTCGTCACACCACCCACCTCCAGCTCCAGCTCCATCCGCACCAGCGGGTAGGACTTCGTAGCATTGATCCCCTGAACTACCACCACCCGAGCAGCGTTAATCGGTCTACCAGTAAAGTTCCTTAACAAGGTCTGAGAAGCCCCAGTATCACGCAATAGCTTAACTCCTCGCCTTTCGCCAGCCCACCTCACAAAACCATGCCCTCTACGACCCCCAAAGACGTCGCGGACAGGGTTCGAGCCTTCCGGACTCTTGAACACAGGCTGTGTCCCAACCTCTGATGAACTACCCTTGGCAAACTCAGAAGGTATAGGCGACACCCCTATGCTGCGGGCCAATGATACAACCTTGTTTGGTGGCTTGTTCGGACAAGCATTTGCAAAGTGACCCTCCTTGTGACATGCAAAGCACTCTTTACTCTTTGGTTTCCCTTGGGAGTGGGAGGTACCATTAGACTTCTTATACGGGACGGTATTTGGTTTATGTTCAGTTTTATTGTCAGTGCTACATGGTTTTGTGTATTTATGTGTATCAAAATTCTTGGGAGGGGGAGGGGTACGATCCTTTGCACCCGACTCACTCCTAGCTGCTGCTTCACACCCTCGAATTAATGACAGTTGGCGGTCAGCCATTTCTGCTGCCTCCTGAAGAGTTCTAGGATTTTTTTCCTTTATATTTAATGTTAAGTCCCCGCCTGTGCACTTAAAGAACTGCTCCAAGAGAACCAGCTCACTCAACTCCTCAAAAGTAGCTGCCCTCTCAGAACGCAGCCAATGTCGTAGTGCATCAGACAAGTCCCGGGCGTGTTCTAGGAAGGTACTATCCTTGCCCTTAGTAACACCCCGAAACTTCAAGCGGTAAGTTTCTGGTTGTAACTCATAGGCCCGTAGCACAGCCTTCTTTAGCTCATCATAAACTACACAGGACTCTAAAGGTAGTGGATCATACGCTTTTAGCCCCTTTCCTAGGAGTCTTGATGAAACTAATGCTGCCCACTTTTCCTGAGGCCACTGGTGTTCCTGACACTTCTTCTCAAATCGCATAAAAAACTCAGTTACACATGATTCATCGAACACAGGAACTAGTTTAAGCAGGTGCGACAATGATTGGTCCCGATGTCTGTTACCTCCCCCAATATTTCGCCCTGTTACCTCCACTCGAGATCTCTCCAGCTCCCTGTCAGCCCGATACCTAGTAGACTCTGCCTGCAGTTCAGCCTCTCGTATAGCTGTTCTCTCTGCGGCCTCAGCCTGAGCTCTAGCAACCTCAGCCTGCACACTAGCCTGTCTCTCGGCAGCCTCAACCTGAGCTCTAGCAACCTCAACCTTGGCCATCTCAAGCCGAAACAACAAATCTGGAGTCAACCCTTGAGGAGGGGAAGGTGCATTTAATGGAGAGGGTCCCTGTGATTGAATTCCACGCTGCCATTGACCATCAACTTGGGGGTATGTACTAAATTCAGGCACCCTGACGTTTGATACGGGGGTAGAGTGGAGGGGGGGCTGGGGACCGGGGCACCCAGTCGCCTCTCCACCCAGGTTTCTCCCTTCTAAACCCAATATCAAAGTCCTCAGCTGATCTTTCCTCATGCCACTTAAACCCTGGTGACCCTGAAGACTTGCCACACACTTTAAGCCATACTTATTCAGCTTCAACACCCTGGCAGCGGTAAGGGGAACCTCTAAAAATCTTCTAGCACCCTCCTCGCTATCGACTAGCCACTCCACAGGACTTTCTCCCTCCGAGCCCGTATCGTGACCTGACCCATCACTGTGTTCCGATGTATTAGGCATGTTTGTGTACTGCAGTAATTATCACGGTTATAGAATGTGCCTTTTCTCCTATGCAAGTATGTATATACTAATGTTATTTAAAATCTTTAATGTGTTATATTGGTTGCTCAAATAAAAAAACTATGTCCACTGTATTCCTCTAATCATAAGGAATCTCAGCACAAATGACCACTATATTCCTCTGTTCAGTAAATCCTATGCAAGGTCGCCATTTGTTACGTCCTGGGATATATAAACACTGGGCTCTTTCTATTGGACTAGGTATGCGGCAACAAGCAACAACGGAAAACGCTAGATCCAACCCTTATCTATAAACCCAGGCAACAAACCACCCTAAACCGTCAAGAGTCCTGCCTGGACAACAAGGTATCCTATGACTCGGTTACAGGGTGCACGCACTATAGACTGCTGATAGTCAAGCAGGCTATATAAAATATCACACAATTAAGTTGACTTAAAGCTTCAAGGAAAAGATAGATAACGGAATTAAATTGCAGAAACAATTTAATAACAAACTAGAAGAAAGTACATTTAACGTTACGTTAATTAATACAACTAATCACCCCTGCGTGAAAGAAGGTGAAAGCAAACAGTCCTCAAAACATCGTACAGGTAGACAAGATGCAGGTTTCTAAACTGCATGCGGCTACTGTAGGATCTGATGCTTAGCAAAGAAAGTAAGTTACGGATTTAGAGAACTCTTAACTCATAAGCAGGAATAAATACTAGTGATAGGCCATACAGTGTATAATGGCATAGGTATAATTAACTAAAGGCAGCAACTCGCAACATAACCACATACAGGTGTGCTTCTCACTCTTAGTCAGGCAAGCCTGCTCGGACAGAGTCTCTAAGCCACACCCTGACTCACAATGCTCACAACAACGGTAAACTGTGGCACAATAACAACCATACAGAGATGATAAACCCCTAGCTGTTAATCTGCCAGGTGGCAGAGGTCTAGCCAGAAGGATATAGGTTTCGGATACCCGGGCTGAGCCACCTGCTCTAGCCTAGGGACGTTCCCAAGTCTGTGCGCCAAATTACTCTAATTGAAAGGGTACTCTCTTGAGAGACTCAGATCCCAAGTATCTGACTCTCTCCTGGCGACCCTAAAACAAAAGCAAGATGTGCTAGCGCAGTGCTGAGTGGACTAGGCAAGGACCCTCACACAACACAACACTAGACACACAGGGACACAGACAAGAAAATGCCCCCAGACTCCCACGGGTATCCTAGTAAAGTCGTGCGGGTCCACAGGACTCGCACCAGCAGACTTTACTTAAAGGATCACAAAAAGCCTCCCCTCCGGTCTAGCCCCTGCTCACCTGCCACAAGAACACACTAGCAAGCATGAAACCACCAAATATGAGACAACAAAAAAAGCTTCCTAGGTCTCATTAACAATTACATCTCTGCATAAGGCCCAAAATCCTATCTAATTATCTGAGAGCTCGTCGTTAATACAATAATTGATATAAGGTCTATCAAGGGGATGGGATAATTAAATAGATTGGTGAAGTAGTGGAAAGAAGGTATACAAAGTAAGAGAGAAAGTTTCTAAGTGGGGGTTGAGAGGGATAGATATCAAGGGGGTCCGAAGGGTACGACAGTGGGGTGAGCTCTGAGTCTTGAATCTGTCTGGACCCCACCCTAGGCATGCGAAATACATCCCATGCTTGGCAACACTCAACACAGTTGCCGGGTCAAAATCCTCTACCCCTTGCGTGAGTCGAAACTAAGCCTAACGTTGCGATCAAATTGGCAACATCAGGCTCGTCCCAAGCTAGACTCTCCGCGCGAAGCAACGTCCCCCAGCCGGTCTCTCTCTCCCGCTCGTCTCCTCCCACTCTCACTAGACTTACATCTTATATATTATAATGAAACAATCAACTATCGAGAATAAAATATACTAAGATGCGTTGGTTAAGAATAAGGGCAGCTTCAAGCTGTGAAACAACATAAGAATATCCCAGACATTAGTTACATTGTCATAGGATATATACTAAGGAAAAGCCGGCCGGCCGGCTGCTGCCAGCCGGTTTCTAAACGGCTGGGCAGCCGACACTCGCGCATGCCCGCACGTGGCTACTATGATGGAGCGTCACATATGACACGTACATTAGTTGTGGTCAGCGTCGACGTCGACTGAATAATACTAGGACAGGTGAGAGGGGAGGGTAAGTTATATATAGGAGCCACCTTGGCTGATTCTAATGATCTTACAACTGACATGGTCGGAGGAGCTTCCGGCACCCTTGTTTCTCTCTGAAAAGATTGTATCATATTATTCAACATATCTTTGAGTACTTCCCTAGTTATAAATTCTTTATTCGGATCTTTAGTGGAATCATGAGACGCTACAGAGTGTGTTTCTGAGGGTCCCGGCGATTGTAAAGGTTGAGCAGACGGCAAGGTTTCCACTACCTCTTGTACACTGTCAACACATTTCATCTCTCCCACCTGATCATTCTGTACTGCGGGAAATAAGTGCTGTTGTTCAAAACCCTCCCAATCCAACTCTAAGTTCGGGATTGATGATGGGACAGGTTCAGTCTGTTGCCTCTCACTATTATCTAAGTTCTCAGAGGCGTCTGACTGTTTACGTTTACGTTTACGTTGAGGGACCCGCAGAGGGCCACTCTCGTGCGGCATGATATGCGGGGGTTGTGCTTTTAGGACTAATGGTTAGGGACAGGATCAGGATTAGGGATGTAATGATTGGTGATCCTAGTTCTAAATGAATCAAGGGTGGGCTATTAACCCGCTGAGTACCAGCTAAATATTTATAAATGTACCACCCAGGACCGGCTGATTCTGAAATTTGTTTTTATTCCAGAAACCATAGCGAATGGGTTAGGAATGAAGGAAAAACCACGAAAAACCGATCAAAAAGCTCAAAAAATGGTCCTACAGAGCCCCCGAAAACGGATTTTACAAGAGTAAAAAATTGAAGGCAATTACCCAAAAAAAAACATGATTTTGCGCGCTCACACGCACGCGGTTGGACTTTGAGAGTTTTCAACCATCGGCATGGGTGCGTGGGATACTTACACAGTTTCCATACAAATCTGAGACCTCTAGGTGCCATAGGACCGGAGTAATTGGGACCGGACCGGCCAGGACGCAAACCATGCGTCGCTGGGGTTTAGCGTTACATACATTGTGGACGCAAACCCTGCGTCGCTGGGGCTCAGTGGGTTAAATACATGAGTTGGGAGGTGATTCCACTCTTGGATGTTGCGGGGAAAAAATGATTGTCTAAATATGTCCGTGCTTGCCTGATACATGCGGTATTTTAGGTTGTGGCTGCGTCTTGTAAATCGTATACTTGTAGGGTGTAAATATATATCTTTGTCTATGTCTACTAAGTTGTTACTGATTTTATATAACATCTGTTGTCTGTGCATTTGTCTTCTTGTTGCAAGTGGGTCGAGTTTAATGTCTTGTTTGAGCAAAGTGACAGATGTAGTGTGTCTGTAATCACGTCTGATCCATCTTGCAGCTTTGTTTTGTATGGCCTCTAGTTTATTTATATTGTTGGGAGTGTGTGGATCCCAGACGGTGTCGCATTATTCTAAGTGTGGCCGAACAAGTGTTTTAAATGCTAGAATTTTAATGTTTGCGTTGCACTTGGTGAGATTCCTATGCAGGAAGCCCAGGGCCTTATTAGTCTTTGCTCTGAAGCTGCTAACGTGAGTGGTCCACCTCATGTCCGCTGAGATGCGGACTCCCAAATATTAGTGGGAGGGAACAGTATCCAGAAAAGTGCTATGGAGTTTGTAGGAGAATGGGATGATTTTGTTTGAACGGGTGAAACGGAAATGGTGACATTTGTCGAGTCTAAATGTCATCTGCCACTTGGCTTCCCACTCTTCAAGCTCAGTTAAGTCGTCCTGTAGTCGAAGGCAATCGTCCCTATTAGTAATTGGTCTTTAAACTAAGCTATCATCTGCGAAAAGTCTAGTAGTAGAAGTAAGCGATAGTGGGAGGTCATTAATGTATGAAAGGAAAAGTAGGGGACCCAGGACAGTGCCATGTGGGACCCCAGAAGTTACAGACACAGTGGAAGAATGAGAACCCTGGAGAACAACGCGTTGATCCCGATTGGTCAAGAAAGTCTTAATCCAGTGAAGAAGTGGTCCTCGGATGCCATAATAATCTAACTTCTTTGGTGAGGGACTTTGTCGAAGGCTTTGGCAAAGTCTAGTACTATGGCATCTACTTGTCGATTTTTGGGGTCGTTAAGGGTTTGGGAAATGTCATGTGTGGTCACAAGTAGGCTAGTTGTGTCTCACACGACCGTTTGGGCCGGAAGCCGTGCTGTGCGTCAGTCAGTATATTTTGCCTATCTAGATGCTCCATTAAATGTTGGTGGATGATATGTTCTAAAATTTTGCAAGGAACTGAGGTAATCGAAACAGGTCTATAGTTAACAGGGAGGGTTCTGTCTCCGGATTTGAAAATAGGTATCACGTTTGCCAATAGCCAGTCATGGGGAAGTTCTCCGGTGTCAATGGTCTGTGAGAATATAACCTGCAGGATAGGGGCAAGAATGGCAGCATTCGCCTTGAGTATCCTGCAGGGTATATTGCTATGTCTGGTCCAGTCGCTTTGTTAATGTCTACCTCAGATAGAAGTTTCTCGATTCCACGGGTATGTATAGTCAGTGGAAGTATAGGTGGGTGTGGTGATGGTGACAGTTCCGGCAAGTCTGCTTGTTCTTGTGTAAAAACTGACTAGAACTGCGAATTAAGTACATGTGCTTTGTCCTGTGGAAGTGTGACCAGAGAATCGTTATGTAAGAGTGTTGTTATACCAGTCGAGTCTTGTTTGCGCGCTTTGAAGAAGCTGTAGAATTTGTTGTGATTTTGCATGTTGTTTGTGAGGAAAGTGGTTGTGTAGTTAGTTTCTGCTTGTTTGATTTCTTTTTGTAATGTTTTTGTGTGATTTTGTAATGTTCCCAGTGTTCTGTATCGTTGTAACGTTTAGCTGTCTTGTATGCTTTTACCTTGTATCTATGTAGTTTTCGTCACTGTCTATTGAACCATGGTGGTGACTGGTTCCGTGTAACGGTTTTCTTGGGTATGTGCTTGTCCA
This sequence comes from Paralithodes platypus, assembly GCA_032716605.1. Classification (NCBI taxonomy): domain Eukaryota; kingdom Metazoa; phylum Arthropoda; class Malacostraca; order Decapoda; family Lithodidae; genus Paralithodes; species Paralithodes platypus. The sequence goes on along the minus strand of CM064576.1, from coordinate 15,899,685 downwards.
TTATGTCATGTATGAAGTCGCGAAGTCTGGTCCAATTTAACTCAACAGAATTGGCCATTGGGTCGTTGTCGAGGAATGTGTCTCTAAAGTCAGCTAAGTCTACAGAGATGGCTCCCATGTCAGCTCTGTTGTATTGGTAGATTTTCCTGGGTAATTGTTTCTGGATGTTTGGTTTTATGTTTGCGTCTACAAGTATCATGCCGTGGTCACTAAGCCCTGGTAAAACCTGTGTTCGTGTAATAAAGAAGTGTTGTTCGTAAGGAACAAGTCTAATATGTTGGATGTGACCCTGAGTCTTATGTTAGGGTTGTTTCTAGCTACGCTAATTTGTGTACGTGTTGGTTCGAGTACGGTTTGTGTGAATGGGTGTTGATTATGTCAAGGAATTTTTTGTGTAATGATCTGTCAGTCTGTGCTAGTATTATGTCGCCTTCATTGTCACCATTCTCCATTGTCGCGTAAGCTGGCCAGTTAATGTCCGGTAAGTTGAAGTTTCCAGCCAGCCATATTTTCTTGGAGGGATCAATTTTAGTAAAGATTCGTCAAGGGACTGCAGGTAATCTACGTCACTGTTAGGGGGCCGGTAAAATGATCCTATATAAAGTGTCCTGCAGCCCTGTATCTGTGTTTTAATCCGGAAAATGTCTGCGTCCGCGCTAAGTTCGGTGGCTGGTGTTACGACTAGTCCCGGCTTCGTCGCTATCATGACCCTACCGTGGTCTCCGTTCTGTCTGTATTTTCTATGTAAAGTCATGGTATAGGGACTGTCTGTTGGGAAGACTTCACTGTCTGAACTGTCAGGGTTGAGCAAAGTCTCTGTCCCTATAACGATGTCAGGGTCATAAGTCTCAAGGGTGTGATGAAAAGCGGCTCTTTGTTGATAATGCTGCGGAAGTTGATAATGAGGGTTCTGAGGGTGGAAGGCTCTCTGTTAGGGGAGTTTTCGGAGGTGATTGTGGTAAAGGGGGAGCTAAGGGTAATTAAGGAGCTGGGTGGTGCTATGGGGGTTATAGATATATGGGGCTTGAAGGTAGGATATGATTAGGTATGGAATGATAGGGTTGTTGATGCGTCAGGGAGGTAAAGTCATGCAGTCGGTTATGTGTAGGGGAGGAATAGTCAAGTTCTCACCTAAGTCTAGGGTTGGTGTTGGCTACGGGTGAGATAGGGTGGTGTGGTATTGTTGGTCGCGGAGGGGGAGGTGTAAATTCAGGAAAGGAAAATCTATTTGAAGTGGGTATTGGATTAAATGAGAGGGAGGAAGCATAATTCGGGACTCCACAATCCCAGCAGATCCATGATAGACTTTGGTCAACCAACCCATCGAACGCCGCCGTGAAGCCCCCGACACAGCCGATATAATACCAGCCCTGGTGGACAGAAGCCTCACAGCAGCGGTCGCACTGGATGGCCCGTTGCCCCCACTTTACCGCCCGCCGACAAATTTGGCATGGGAACTTGGGGACACGTGGGCCGGGGTTGACCAAAGCCCCAGTGTCACCACACACAAGAAGTAGCAGCATCAGGCCTAGAAAATTCAGCTTGGTATTAAATTTAGTCCTGGCTGGCCCTAGGCTACTCAACAAGTGTGTGTATGTGTTTCTGTACATGAAGGTGTCAGGCAATAGTGATTGTGATATTCGTATGTGTTCACAGCCATGGTATTCAGTGTAGTTTGTGTTGCAGTGTAGGAAAATAATGTAGAATATGTATAGGATTGTAGATAATAGTGTAAATGTTGTTTTGTGAGCGTGAGGGTACATTGTTTTAGTCACAGACATAGTAGAGCAATCATATATACCCCTGCAATATTATAAATTGTCCAACTACTGGATGAAGTCTAAAACACTATATTAAAAGAAGCAACTATATAGGAGTACACAGTCAAAAGGCTAATTAAAACTTTAAAACAAAATCGAACCTTGGCCGTCTACCCCACCAAAACAAACGCGAACAGCTGTTCAGCTAGTGGGGAAACGGGCCTAAAAAATATCTATTTACATTAAATTCTAAATATATTCTAAAAAGTAGTTAAACAAAGAATAATAATACTCAGTTTGACATGAATGAGGTGCTGAAGCGAAGAGGCGAAGGAAGGTGGTTAAGGAGGAGGAAGGGTGGAGCATGGGTGGACAGGTCCGTCCTCCATGAAAGCACAACACAAGCCCATGAAAGCACAAACTGTTGACTAACACTTTCCGTCTCCCTAGACCCCTCCGGGTATTCTTGGTACTTCTCCACTGACACTGGTTTGGGGTGCCGCCATACACTATTGTCTGAGGCTTTTGAGGCCACTAGTTTATGACTAATGCTCCCACATGCTTTTCCTCCCGCCGGATACCCTCGGTACTTATCCGCCAAAACTTTTGCGGGCACCCTAGTTGTAGTATGACTAAGTTGAGGAATCACACGTGGTTCTAGAAAAGACTGGCCTAAGTGAATGTGCCAAAGAGTCAATTGCACTAACACTACCCCTAGGAGACTTCTCTGCCACCTCCGTTCCCACCTCCGAACTGCCAGATTGGACTTGAGGCTTGGAGGAGGCAGGGATGGAGGGAGGAGGACGGAGACCCGGCGATTGCCGGTGCCCCAAGCACGAAGCCTCCGTACAGGGTTTATGCTTACTACCCGAACCCTTCTCGCCTGAAGAAGACATCACCGTGTCAGGTGATGTCCTCCTTTCCTTGGCAGTCTGAGGTCGCGATGAACCTGACGACTGGAAGACTGCTTCAGTGGGGATCTGGACCGTGACCTGGCCCGTTTGTCTTGCGGCGATGATGACCGCGCCCGTTTGGGCCGGCTGGGTGGGGTTGCCTTTGAGGTATCCGAATCATTACCACTACTGATTAATTCTTTAGACAGTACTTCAGGTTTTGGTTTAGGTTTGCTACTCGACCGGGATGATTTCGGTTGTGGCGCCTGAGATTTTATGATCAAATACTCCCAGAACACCTCATAGACACATTGAAGGGCCTTATGTGCTATGTCCTTCGTGTATGCTAAAAATGTTGCTTTTATTGCCAATAAAGCTACTTGACAAGATGGGTCACGATGAATTAACAGCCCTTTATGTAATTCCGAACAAACTCCACACTTTCTAGATAGCCAAATCCCCTGAGATCGGCCTAAGCACGTGACAAATTTGATACACAACTGATGATTAAAGACTGTTATGGCCAAACATGTTGGAGTTAAGCATAAGGTTACGAAAGGCATGATGGTAACGACCCCCCCCCCCCCCCCCCCGCCGGGATCGGCCCCCCTACCTGGAGTCCGTGCCAAGGTTAATGCGTGGTATCTGGAAAGAAATTTCCAAGAATCAATGGTCATAAGAATAATTCAAGACATCCACAAATGTATATACCTCGAATACGCCGGAAAATTAGATCTAGCGCCACTTGCAACTCTAACTTTCCTTCGTATCCCTCTGGAAAAAATCCCTTGTCCATTTTTTTCCGTGAAGGTAATCATACTACTTATCTATGCCACTCTGTATCACTGACCTATACTTATACATTCCTATAGAATGTCCCTTGGTAACTATCCTAACGCCTCGCATGACGGATGATAGTTTTAGCACTAAACTAGGCCTTTCCACCGTGATGACAAATTTTAGGTCCTTCCCCGCCGCCGGAGGATAATGAATGTTTAAGTGAGTCCTTCCGGCTGAGCCGAAAAACCCCTCAAGGAAGCCTTCTCTTCCGCCGGGGATGCGGTGGTACTTCTGACCACTAACGGGTTTATTGGATCGTCTCCTGTTCGCCGAGGCAAGCTTCCGGTAAAAAATACAGCCAATTTTCCGCCGGAAGAGACTAATCCCCCCTTCGTGTTAACTAACTCGTCTGCCCAAGATAGCTTCACACAACAATATATAAATAACAATATCAGGACGTCTCCTGACACCTTCCATCATGCTTAATATCATTACATGAGAGGGAAGGTTACATCATATGGCTACAATTATTATAATATACAATAATAACAATAATGCACCCTAACAATAAAAAATTACCCCTAAACTGAGGCAAGCCACGAGGCCTAGGGCAAGCAGCACGACGACACGCGACACTCTTACCACCATCGATGAGCAGCAGCCAGCCAACACACGACGCCCAGGGCCAGAGGGGAAAAACGGGCAGACCATTCTAGAAAGTTCTCCACCACGTGGAGCAACTCTTGGACCAGAATGTCTGTTAATCAAAAATTACCTGCTACCTCTACCTTAATGTTAGCAAAGTAGCAGTGCCCCACAATAACAGCCTGCTAACTAGCTAGCAAGGCTAAGCTACGAGCATTGAAAAAACAAAAACACAAATGGCGAGCGTGACCGAGGGGGCACGTAGACGCCAACACATTGTACCCTAAATTAACACGCTCCTGTGAACGTGCCAATGGGGACGACCGACCTATCTTGTCTAAACCTATTCATCTCAGATAATACAAATGAGCAAATGACTCACTAGGAGACAGTAGAATGCAGAATGAAAACAGGACGAAAAGCACGTCCGCTCGGCACGGCCACAGGGAGAGGAAGGACGAGATGACATGAGAGGATCAGCGTCACAGGGGAATACTCCGCACGGCAAAACATCCACAAGTTGGGAAGCTTGATTATAGCAGTGCTTATTTTATTTTGTTATTTTTTATTTTTTTACGAAGTTTTTTCGTAGTGAGTACCAATCATAAGGACGATTCCGTAAGAGAATTAGCGTACCATTACGATGCGTGGCCTCTCTTTCTCCCTGTGGCAGGTATTCAAATAGCTAACGCAAGGGTTTGAAAGAGTGCCATTATATAATTATAGGCATATCGTCAATGATGAAGGGGCCACTAATAAATATAACCACAGGGGGAGTCGGGCTAGTGCCGGTAGACGACAATATGGAGGGACAGTCGAGTGCCGCCATGGAAGATAGTCCCTCTTTGTCCCAGAAACGGAGCCTTGATCCCGGGGATGAGAATGACCTCAGTTATGATAAAGAATGTGCCGGCAATGCGCAGAAACTATCGCGGCATGCAGTAGTGTGTGATGTGAATGGGGTTCAAGTGTTGGTGGGTGATGGTGGTACCAGTGGTGGAGTAAAGGAGACTGTGACGAATAGGCCTACCCAGTGTCGGAGAGGGTCACTTATATCATCACCATAGTGCCAAGATCCCGGGTGTTTGATAACTCAGCGGAGGTCACGGAGGCAGTGAATGGGTCTACTTTCGGGGGTTTTGTCAGACCTGAGGATGTTAGTGTGTTAGGTAAAGGAGAGACATTAAGTGTCCATCTGGCCAGTGACCTAATTGGGGACTCAGTGGCGCCGCTTGATACCCTTACCAAATTTGGGGAGTGGACGGTGGCATGCAGGGCATCTATCTCCCCGGAAGACGACAGATACTCATGGGGCAATATTGGCCCAGTGTACCTGGACATATCAGACAGTGTCATCTTGGAGTCATTCAAAAATTATGTTGAGTGCTGGGGGTACTACCGTCCTGGAGGAGGTCACGCGCCTGTCAAAGGGTGGACCCACAAGCTTACATACTTACATACTGTACTGTTACATACTGTATAATTAGGGTATGATACAAAGGAAACGTATGTTATACCACTAACTATCGTGAAACCACGATATACTCCCCCCCCCCCCAAACACAATACCTGAACCCCACCTTATATCTAGAGTTGCCCAGAAGCAATCTTGTGTCACCACATGTCAACGGCGCCACGGGCTGTGTGTCTGGGTCTAGTCCCGTTCGGACATGAACGTTTGGTCATGCCTGTGATCTTATCGTGCAGGATCTTATTTGTATCCAGGTCTAAATGCACACCATCTAGATCTAGATCCTGCGGCTTAGAGGAGATGGACAAAAAACGGTGTCGTGTAACGTCTAGCCTTGAACGCAGGGTTCTATTCACCGAATTTCTTATCCGGTTGTATTCCTCCACTCTCATGCCCCTCACCCTAGAGCGGTATTCCAGGGAAAGCAGAATGCATTTGCCTCCCGTCTCCTTCTCCACAGCCAGAGCCAGGTTCCCTAAGGTTACAGCTAGAGCATGGGGATCGGTGTCGGGGGCTATGTCGTTGCCCCCGATGAGTAAATAGGTGTAAGGAGGCCGGTATAATACCAGCCTAACCCACTCATCGGAGGACTTAAGACTAATGATGCTAGTCCCGGGCACCCCAAAGTATCTGAACTGGAACAGCCAATCCCCATTCGCTACCCTGTAATCCACAGGGCTCTGGTCTGCTGCACTCAGCCGGGTCACGTAGGAGTGGCTGAATACCGCAATGCGGTCTACCTCGGCCACTACCACCTGCTCCGGGTTAACTCGCTGAGACCCAGCGTCGCACGTGTTGCGTCTGCAATGTTCGATCACCAGAACCCAGCGACGCAATGGTTGCGTCCAGGTTAATTACTTCGGTCCTATGGCACCTAGAGGGCTCAGATTTGTATGGGAACTGTCTAAGTATCCCACGCAACCATGCCGATGGTTGAAAACTCTCAAAGTCCAACCGTGTGCGCGTGAGCACGCAAAAACCTTTTTTGGGGGAAAATTGCCTTCAATGTTTTACTCCTGTAAAATCTGTTTTCGGGGGCTCTGTAGGACCATTTTTTGAGCTTTTTGATCGGTTTTTCGTGGTTTTTCCTTCATTCCTAACCCATTCGCTATTGTTTCTGGAGAAAAAAAAAATCAACCCTCTGGGCCTGGGTGGGACTTTTATTATTAACTAGCTCGGGCTCAGCGGGTTAAATGCGAGTCCTATTCCCCCAGGATCCTTTGATCTGCAGCCTCCCACAACATTGCCTTTGCTCATAGTATCTAACTAACCAGGAAATCTAACTGTGGGTCAAAGCCCCGGGGTCTGGGCACCAATATGGCGGATTTAAAGAAGCTGAGTTTACTCTACCTACAGTAGACTGAAAAGGTCCGCTCATATGAAATATAAATGATTAACAAATACCGGGAGTGTAACTCACTAGTAAATCACCATAGAAAGGTTGTAGTTAGGTGTGTAGAAATATTGATGGATGGTAAGCAAATGACTACTTCTCGAACACTATTGGTTGTTTACATCGAAGCGGCCACGAGGGCGATCTTTAACCCTTCTGGCCCGGGTGTCATTTTAAAATGACACTGCGGCAGATGGGCAGGAGCCCGGGTGTCCTTTTAAAATCCCTATGCTTGAAAGCGTGCTTTGAAATTCGTGCGGCGAAAATTTCCTTTGCAGGGGCGATTGCAGCGCCACCAAGCCTCAACTACTACCGTTATCAGTTCCCACGTGCCCGCCATGGCGAGTTATAGTGAAATCATGAATTCCGACGCGTCCGATTCTCTGCAACCTCCCGCGCACCCCAGTGCTACCCCGCTCACTACATCTACGCCTGTTGCAAGCAAGGAAAAGGCTCAATGCAAGAAAGCAAAGGTATTGTTGAGTGATAGTGCTATACAGAGAGAACTTTTTGCCATTGAAGAAAGCAGTGGAGAAAGCTTAATTGATAAAGAACAGTTTATTACTAGTGCAAGTGAAAACGATGATTTTGTGGGGTTTGGGGATGATGACAATGTTGACTTGTTTGAGGGAGGGGATAGTAGTGATGATCCTGATGTGGAAGTGTTGCAGGAAGGTGCAGTCGATCTTCCGAGTGTGCTAGACCCTAGGCCTACCCCGTCGCCATCACTGCGTGGCCACCCTAGGCCTAGCCCGGGATCTTCCCCTTTGCCTGCCCGTACGCCCTTGAAAGTGGGTAAATACTTTTACAAACAATCTCTTGTGAAAAGTGCAGCCAAGAAAGCACGGGGCAGCAGAGAAAGCTAGGGAAGGCGAAGATAGTGATAGTGACGCCCACCCTGGTCTAGCAACCACCCGCATTCCTTTGTCCCGGCGCTTTGACCCGGGACGGCGCGCGGGTCACCCACAGTCCTCGGCTTCATCTCGCCCTCAGGATGTGCAGGGCCTCTACAAGTGGTACTAGTGGGGTGACATTGTCCTCCCACTGTGTGCCACCACAGGCCCCGCATCATAGGGCAATATTTGCAGGGGAGAAGCCCTCGGCTTCCCGCAAAAGGAGCCCAACTCCCGAGGCTGAGGCTCCCATTGTTCAACCTCCCACAGACTCCCGCCCCGCCGCCGACGCCCGGTCACTTCTTCACCTGAAATGTCCTCTGAAGAAGATGCTGACGACCCCAACATTGCCCCAGATGACCTGACATCGCCTGAGGAGCAAGAGGATGTGGAAGAGGAGGAAGTCCTGACACGACGAGTTCGAGGGCGAGGTAATGGGCGTGTGGCTCAGCCTGACGACAACGCTGACCCTGGGCGTGGGCGTGGGCGTGCAGGGCGTCCGTGTGGGCAAGGGCGTGTGCCTGCTGCAGCTGCACGTGCGCACTCATCCAGCTTGTTTGTGTGGACAGATGGGGCGGATTTTGAGCCAGATTGTCCTGCCTTTGACGAGCAGCAGATTGGTTCCGGGGTGTCACCAGCATATCACTGTGGCCCAAATGCAACCCCCAGTGAACTTTTCTGTGGCTTCTATGACAATGAAGTCACGGAATACCTCGTCGAGGAGACCATTTTCTTGACAGTTTTTTTTATAAATGATTAAGCATATGGCATGAATAAATGTTTTATAATTTTTAAGTAGAATCCGCATAGTTGAACTTCGATCTTTTATTTACATAAAGAACGAAGACATCTTGAGTCACAAATCTTTTTAATTACCTGCAACAAAGTGCAGCATACTTTTTAAACTTTATTAAGCATTTTGCATGAATACATTTTTTAAATGTTTATGTACAGCCAGCATAAGTTGAGCTTAGTTGTATAATTGCATTCCTGATTTGGCATAAAGAACGTCATATAAACATCTTGAGCCACAAACCTTTTAATTTTCGCAACAATACGCAGCATACTTGAGCTCAGTCTTTTATGTGCATTTTGTATTTGGCATCAAGCATATCTAAAACTATATCTTGAGCCACAGACCATTTATATTTTTCCCACAAAGTTTGTTTCTCTGCACTATATATCTCTTTTCTGTATATATATATATATATATATATATATATATATATATATATATATATATATATATATATATATATATATATATATATATATATATATATATATTTATATATATATATATATATAATTATATAATACTACAGGTAGGCCTACCTCTTTTCCTTGGTGACACAATTTCTAGTTTTAACTGGATTTTTAATGTTGGTTACTATCGTACTAGGCATAAGTATCTCTCATAATGTACACATTTTATAAATATATATATATATATATATATATATATATATATATATATATATAAAATATATATATATATATATATATATATATATATATATATATATATATATATATATATATATAATTTGTACATTATGAGAGATAGGCTACTTATGCCTAGTACGATAGTAACCAATATTAAAAATCCAGTTAAAACTAGAAATTGTATGACCAAGGAAAAGAAGTAGCCTACCTGTAGCCTAGTATCGAGTGGGAGGAGTAAATATTGTAAGGGACAAAGGCGGTCCTCTAATTACGGATTATACTCCTCCCACTCACTAATACTGTAATTTGTCTTATTGCTTCACCTATTGTATTTGTATATATATATATATATATATATATACATATATATATATATATATATATATATATATATATATATATTTAATAGTGGCCCCTCCATCATTGACGATGTTGCCTATTAGTATAATAGTCTCCATTCAACATTCACGTCAGTCGTTTGAATTAACCGCCGCGAGGAAGAATAAGAGTCATCTTCATAAGTGCAACGCTACTTCTCTTATGGAATCATCACAGATCGGGTACCCACTACGAAAAAACTTCGTAAAAAATAAGAGAACAAAAAAGGGAAAAGAATTCCCATCTTAACACTGTTAATCACAAGCTTCCCACATTCGGTGGATTTTCTTGCGTTGTGGCTTCTTGCCACCTCTCGCTCTCCTCTAGTGAGTCTTTGCTCATGTGTATATATTTGGGAGATAGTGAGCAGGGTTTAGACTAGCTAGCACGGGTTGTGTTATATTTGGCCCGAAGGAAGTGTTAAAAGTAGGGTACGATAGGCGCTTCTCCTTGTGTTCAATTTTTGCCACCCCTCGTGGTGTTTTTTCATTGTTGCTAGGCGCCTTAGTTTTTGCTTTTGACTTAGTTAGGAGGCTTTCCTTCCCTGCTCAGGTAATGTTCCAGAAGTGTAACGAAATTAGCAATGTGGCCCCATATGGGGACTGGCACTTTGCTGGGCTCGCCGGCCTACGGTTCTAACCGTTGGTCGGTCCGCCGTTCCGGCGTGTTCACGAGCTCGGATCTTCCTCGCCGGGGCTTTGCGTCGGTGGGTGTGGCATCGCCACTAATCCCTGGTCCCTGGTTCCTCCGGAATCCGGCGGACATCGATGTAGATCTGGTAGTGCTTTTCAACCCCTCGGACCTTGGCCCCGCCTCCAGGCGTTTACGAGAGCTACGAGTCCTCCGGTGGGTCATGTTTTCGTTTACGATTACCCACCATCAGGGGCCCCCTCCCCGGTCTTCGACCTGGTCAGTTCTTGAAGGGGGAATATTACGGTCGTATACCCCGCCGTGCCGGAGGTATAGCGGGTAATAGACCCCGGCGGACACCGCACATGTGTCCATCGATTAGCACGCTTACCTTAAATGAAGTTTATCTCGCCTTACCGGCGGCTCAGTAGGTAAACTAATCCGGGACTGCTTGTGTTTTACAGAGCACACAGCGGTCCGCCGTTAAAGGGCTCCCTGCGCTACGGCATACACCGTCGCAGGGACCCTCAGTTGAGAGTATCCCCTCCTCATGTTACCCAGGGGCATGGGAGGAGGATCTTCACGCCCTCTTAGGGGTGCTAAGAAAGGGGAGGCCATGGCCTCCTATTCTTATTACGCCGGGAGGTTAGAATAAGTGAGACTCTCCCTTTTTGTCCTTATGAGCAATGATTCCTGGAAATTTTTTCTTCCAGGTGGACACCCAGGACAGCCGGATACCGAGCCGTTCCCGCCGGGGAGAGGAGCTTCTGCATCATGCCCTTGTTTACAGTATGCTCGACCCCCTCGCGTCTTTTCCTACCAATACCGGCCCATAACAAATGTATCAGATGCGTTCAGTGTTTAAACAAAACCTCTTTCGAATGGGCATCTCGTACGTGTCCAGTTTGTTCCGATTTGTTTGCAGAATGGCTGGCGGGCCAAGATTTGTCATGTTTACTCACGCTCATTGAAGTAAAGACTAAATTTAAAACCTATGCTTTTCAGATAGCAAACAAAGAACTATCATGTGATAACCCGGAACTTTTAAGGGTCGTTCAGCTTTACTCTTTTGATGATCATATAGCTCACCAGTCACAGAACTCCCCCATACCCTTGTTGACCATTGGGTCCCCTACGTCCTCCATGACATCCGATCAGAGCTCCTCTCCCCCAACAAAGAGAAGCCGCTTGATATCACCGGACCGCCTCCACCTTACCCGACCGGCTCCCCCGGCGGGCAACCTGAAGCACATGGACAGTACGGAATACCTGCCTGACAAGATCCGATGGCTCTCGAGCCAACCACGACGTGTGTTACTGGCTAATGAAACTCCCAGTTCTGTACAAGTGAATCCCACGGGATCACCGGGAGTGGGTCCGGCGACCTCCTCAGAGACGCAGGGGGTTAGTTCCGGTCTCCCTGAGCCGGATGCTGACCCACCTCACCTTGCCACTAGACTAAGACAATCTGTACACGATAGGGTTCAAGGTTCTCAGTTAATTTTGTCACATAAACAGGCTCACCAAGTCAGGGCTCATACCCCTACTCAGCCTCCGGGTGTACGTACATCAGACACGGTTACGACCATCAGGTCTCACGCGACAACCCTGGCTCCTTCTAAGGACCAGCCCGGCTTAACAGCCACCCTCAAAGAATGCGAACAACCCATTAACACCCCAGCCACGTGACCAGAAGTTACCGGCTTGCGGTGCGCCCCACCCGGCTATGGCTAGTAGCAGTATGTCGCTGATGACCACTAATAAGACACAAGTGGCACCTATCACACGGGCTGCCACTCTGATACAAGCAGACCAACATGATAGGCCTCCGACACAAACCACTACTGTAAAGTTGACAACTGTACAACTAAATTAATTGTCACGACAAGTAATAAACCAGTGTGCCATTAATCAGGGTCAAACTCCTCCTCAGGCACAGGGACCACTTCACAATGTAGCTAGGCCCCCCTCTCTTATTAATGTCAGCATTCCCTCTCTAGCAGTCCCCTCCGCCGGGCCAGCAACGACCCGTCCAATTGACTACCCGCAGCCCACGGGCCCACCACTAAACGAACCAATTCGTCCTCGACCTGCGGGGCAAGAGTTGCAACCGCAGGCCGTCACAGTTCCCCAAAGTTCGTTGCCAGACCCATTAGGCCGGCCCTCGACGCAACTCCTAGGCTTAGGAGACCTGGAGTTCATGGGTGGGTTCAAGTCCCACAATATAACTCCCCCTTCCGGCGGTCGACCCGAACAGGAACTTCCGGCGGAACCTTGGGCAATTGTGCCTCCTGGCCTTAGACAACCCTGGATTAGGCTCGACTCTGAGTCAGTTCATAGCCAAGAGCACCTAAGTTTGACTAGATCTGATGATTGGTGACAAGGCATTGTATGTAACATCCATAGCAAATTGTTGCAGTTCCTGCTCCCACGTTGTCCACGGCCCATCGCCCACCTCACTCAGATTCAACTCCCTTTGGTCTCTATGAGGACCACATCTATGAACCTTAATAGAAGGCTCCTGCCGTGTAGGCAGTGGACGACTGCCAGTAGTGTAAAGTCAGTGAAAGTAGGCTAGCCTAAACAGACCTCGGATGCGAAAAATACCCTGAGCCGAACAGGCCAAGGGGGATATCTCTATTGGTCTAACTGGTAAGGTGTCTGCCTCACACCCAAGGGTCGAGAGTTCGTGCCCCCACCAGGGCATGATATTTTCGTGAGGCTATTTCCGCATTTAACGAAGTTTAGGTGTGTTGGTAAAATTGTTCAGATGGTCGAGAGTAAGATCGGAGTTCCATAAATCCTCTTTCGGGTATGGTGTAAAAACCGATCCCCACAGTAGGGCCACATCGCTTATTACAATCCGGGCAAATGGGAGTGTCTGGGTGAGAAGGATCCTGGACCTGGGAAACTGCCGGAAGAGGAACCAGCTGACATGGGTCATACACAAAATATTGAAAATTTTCCGGGTCTGGTATGGCATATATAGGAACCTTTAACCCTTCCTACCCGGGCTGCCTTAGGTAAGGACAGCTCGGCAGAAGGGCAGTTACCCGGGCGTTCTTACCTAAGGCATGTGCTTTAAAGCGCGCTTTAAACTTTGTGTGGGCGATCGTAGCGCCACCAAGCCTCAACTATCACTCTTATCAGTTCCTACGTTGCCGCCATTGCGAGCTACAGCAAAAAAATTAATTCCGACGCGTCCGATACTGTGCAATCTCCCGCGCGTCCCAGTGCTAACCCGCTTGCAACATCTACGCCTCTGCCAATCGAGAAGAAAAAGAAACTAAGGAAAGTGAAACGTTTGCTAAGTGAGAGTGCAATACACCGTGAACTTTTCAACCCGGATTTGAGCAGTGGTGAAAGCTCTGTGGACAAAAACCTATATTCAGAGTAGAAGTGGAAGCGAAGTTGACGATTTTGTGGGATTTGGTGATGATGACAATGTGGATTTATTTGAGGGGGGTGATAGTAGTGATGATCCTGATGTGGAAGTGGTGGAGGAAGGTGCTATTGAAGTACCAAGTGTGCTAGAGCCAACCCCTTCGCATAGTTTTGTAGGTCAGGGTAGGCCTAGCCCTAGCCCTACCCTAGGACCTTCCCCTTTGCCTGCCCGTACGCCCTTGAAAGTGGGTAAATACTTCTATAAACAGTCTTTAGTGAAAAGTGCAGCCAAGAAAGCACGCAAGGAAGCAGAAAAAGTGAGGGAAGGCATAGATAGTGATAGTGACGCCGACCCAGGCCTAGCAACCACCCGCATTCCTTTGTCCCGACGCCTTGACCCGGGACGCCGGGAGGGCCACCCACAGCCCTCGGCTTCATCTGTCCCTCAGGATGACCAAAGGGCCTCTACAAGTGCGTCATTGGCCTCCCACAGTGTGCCACCACAGGCCCCGCATCGTAGGTAATTATTTCCTGCGGAAAAGTCCACGGCTAGCCGCAAAAGGAGCCCAACTCCCGAGGCCGAGGCTCCCATTGCTCAACCTCCCGCAGCCCCACGCCGCCGACGCCCGGTCTATTCTTCACCAGAGTTGTCTCCTGAAGAGGATGCTGACGACCCCATCATTGCCCCAGATGACCTGACGTCGCCTGAGGAAGAGGAAGAGGAAGTCCCGACAAGAAGAGTAAAAGGGCGAGGTCGTGGCCGTGGTCAGCCTGCCGACGCCGCTGCCCCTGGGCCTGGGCGTGGGCATGGGTTTGCAGGGCGTCCGCCTGGGCGTCCGCGTGGCCAAGGGCGTGTGCCAGGGCGTCCAGGGTGTGTGCCTGCTGCAGCTGCACGTCCTCGTCCTCGAGCAGCTGACATGTTTGTGTGGACAGATTGGGCGGATTTTGAGCCAGATTGTCCTGCCTTTGACGAGGTACAACAGGGTTCCGGGGTGTCACCAGCATATCCCTGTGGCCCAAATGCCACCCCCAGTGAACTTTTCTGTGGCTTCTACAACAATGAAGTCATGGAATACCTTGTCAAAGAGACAAATAACCACCAGGCTATCTGTTCAAACTTTCTTGGGAGGAAGACCAGTGCCAAGATGGTGGCATGGAGAGCTCTCACTGTGGCAGAATTATATGTGTTCTTGGCACTCACAATGCTGATGACACACATAAAGAAGCACGTTCTGGCCGACTACTGGATAACTGGCGACCTCACAACGACTCCAGCATTTGGCAAATACATGTCAAGGGATAGGTACTTCGACATCCTCTCATATTTCCACCTGACAAATAACATGCATGTCCATGAGCCCGACACACTCTGGAAGATCAGGCAACTGTATGACATGATACGTCATCGGTTTTCCACCTACCTGATTCCTTTTCAGAAGCTGTGCATCGACGAGTCTCTGGTCCTGTTCCGTGGTAGGCTGCACTTCCGACAGTATATCCCGTCCAAGAGACACCGCTTCGGCATCAAGCTCTTCGTCCTCTGCGACTGCAAGACGGGATATGTGCTCGACTTTATAGTCTACAGCGGCAAGGGTGGTGAAGTGCAGATTGACCCCCTCATCGGTTTTGGCGGCGCTGTGGTAAAGAGGATGATGGAGAGGTACTTCCATGACAACCACATCCTCTATACCGACAATTATTACACGTCGCCTATCCTCGCCAAGTACTTCCATGACCGCAAGACCGGAACTGTCGGCACAGTGAAGGGGAAGAGGAAGGGCATGCCAGCCTACCCAACCAAGACTAAGAAGACGGATATCTTCCATAAGAAGAGTGGCCCCATCCTCTCCATCCACTGGCATGACCAGCGCAAGGTCAACCTCCTCACCACATGCCACAAAGCAGAGATGGTCGCCACAGGGAAGGTTGACCGAAGGACGAAGAACCCTATCACGAAACCAGCTGCTGTCCTGGACTATAATGTCAACATGCGCCTCGTCGACAAGTCCGACATGCAGATGGGCTTCATAGACTGCCTGCGAACATCTTGCAGGTGGTACAAGAAGTTTGTCCTGCATACAGTAGATATGTCTGTCCTCAATGCGTACAACATCTACCGTTTGAGGACTCCAGTCATGAAGTACAAGAGCCTGCGGACCTTCCAAAAGCAGCTGATACTTGAGCTCCTGGGTAAACATGCGGGTACACCAGGGAGGCAAGTACAAGGACCAGGCATGCTGGACAGAACAGGGTGTGCCGAGTTCTTCAGAAAGCACCAGCTCGTCGCCCTTCTTTTCCAGGGTCCTAACAGCAGAATAAGAATGCAGAAGAGGTGCTATGTGTGCAGCCGCACAACTCGACGACCCCGCAAACCCACAAATAGCACTTGGCAATGCCTCGAGTGTCAGGTGGGACTGTGTGCTGGCACCTGCTTCAATGATTTCCACACTATGACAAACTATTGAAGTGTAAGTGACAGTGATAGTGACACTCAATAATAATAATAATAATAATAATAATATAACTAAGTATAAGTGAAAGAGACACACATAAGTAATAATAAGTGCCTTCAGAACAATATGAACAAGTGAAAGTGACACTAAAATATATATTCCTAACAATAAATAAGTGAAAATGACACTATCAATTACCATAGTCCAGTGAAATTGACACTATACTAATAATAAAACTAAGTATAAGTGAAAGAGACACACATAAGTAATAATAAGTGCCTTCAGAACAATATGAACAAGTGAAAGTGACACTACACTATATATTTCTAACAATAAATAAGTGAAAATGACACTATCAATTACCATAGTCCAGTATAAATAATCATAATACTATAATAATGACTATAAAACTAAGTCTAAGTGAAAGAGACACACATAAGTAATAATAAGTGCCTTCAGAACAATATGAACAAGTGAAAGTGACACTAAAATATATATTCCTAACAATAAATAAGTGAAAATGACACTATCAATTACCATAGTCCAGTATAAATAATCATAACTACCATAATAATAACAATAAAACTAAGAATAAGTGACAGAGACACAAATTACTTCAGAAAAATAACTTTATTGAGTGAAAATAACCTAATAACAATAATATATGGCATAATAAACAATAAAACACTAAAAAATCGCTTCCTGCCATAATTCAAGGTAGAGCGACGAGTCAAAACGTTCGTCGTAGCCTGGGCCGCGGTTGAGTGTTCGGACGCGGCGAGGTAAATAGGCGGCAAAAGTTACCTCCACTTCCATCACCATCACTCCGGAACCAGTTGATCTAGAAAGCTCTACTCAACGCCATTCTACGCGGCAAGGTAAGGCGCCCATTTTGACATATGTTTGATTAATGTAGGTAGTATATTAAGCGAGATTAGCCTTAGTTAACGTATGTTGTGTTTTCAGCCAAATCGCCCGGATACAGCCTCCGTCCTTAAGTAAGGCAGCCCGGGCGGGAAGGGTTGACTGTACCATTAGCGTCTTTTGCCCTAAAGACATGTTTACGGTTTACTTCAATAGCCCACTCCACCGGCACCGGGTCTTCCCCTTGTATTGATTTATGCCCCTTACCCTGTGTTACTGCCGTAACCGGAAGCCAGAGCCTGCCTGGCGCTTTAACTATTTGAGACGTTAACGGGATACCCGGCTGGGCCAGTGGGGCCCCAGGGCGAGAACTGGGGGCAGAAGAGGGACCCGGCAGGTTACTTGCCATATGGGTTCTGTCTATTGGGGGTGATAAGCAATGTTGGGTATCATCAGATCTAGTCAAACTTAGGTGCTCTTGGCTATGAACTGACTCAGAGTCGAGCCTAATCCAGGGTTGTCTAAGGCCAGGAGGCACAATTGCCCAAGGTTCCGCCGGAAGTTCCTGTTCGGGTCGACCGCCGGAAGGGGGAGTTATATTGTGGGACTTGAACCCACCCATGAACTCCAGGTCTCCTAAGCCTAGGAGTTGCGTCGAGGGCCGGCCTAATGGGTCTGGCAACGAACTTTGGGGAACTGTGACGGCCTGCGGTTGCATCTCTTGCCCCGCAGGTCGAGGACGAATTGGTTCGTTTAGTGGTGGGCCCGTGGGCTGCGGGTAGTCAATTGGACGGGTCGTTGCTGGCCCGGCGGAGGGGACTGCTAGAGAGGGAATGCTGACATTAATAAGAGAGGGGGGCCTAGCTACATTGTGAAGTGGTCCCTGTGCCTGAGGAGGGGTTTGACCCTGATTAATGGCACACTGGTTTATTACTTGTCGTGACAATTAATTTAGTTGTACAGTTGTCAACTTTACAGTAGTGGTTTGTGTCGGAGGCCTATCATGTTGGTCTGCTTGTATCAGAGTGGCAGCCCGTGTGATAGGTGCCACTTGTGTCTTATTAGTGGTCATCAGCGACATACTGCTACTAGCCATAGCCGGGTGGGGCGCTCCGCAAGCCGGTGACTTCTGGTCACGTGGCTGGGGTGTTAATGGGTTGTTCGCATTCTTTGAGGGTGGCTGTTAAGCCGGGCTGGTCCTTAGAAGGAGCCAGGGTTGTCGCGTGAGACCTGATGGTCGTAACCGTGTCTGATGTACGTACACCCGGAAGCTGAGTAGGGGTATGAGCCCTGACTTGGTGAGCCTGTTTATGTGACAAAATTAACTGAGAACCTTGAACCCTATCGTGTACAGATTGTCTTAGTCTAGTGGCAAGGTGAGGTGGGTCGGCATCCGGCTCAGGGAGACCGGAACTAACCCCCTGCGTCTCTGAGGAGGTCGCCGGACCCACTCCCGGTGATCCCGTGGGATTCACTTGTACAGAACTGGGAGTTTCATTAGCCAGTAACACACGTCGTGGTTGGCTCGAGAGCCGTCGGATCTTGTCAGGCAGGTATTCCGTACTGTCCATGTGCTTCAGGTTGCCCGCCGGGGGAGCCGGTCGGGTAAGGTGGAGGCGGTCCGGTGATATCAAGAGGCTTCTCTTTGTTGGGGGAGAGGAGCTCTGATCGGATGTCATGGAGGACGTAGGGGACCCAATGGTCAACAAGGGTATGGGGGAGTTCTGTGACTGGTGAGCTATATGATCATCAAAAGAGTAAAGCTGAACGACCCTTAAAAGTTCCGGGTTATCACATGATAGTTCTTTGTTTGCTATCTGAAAAGCATAGGTTTTAAATTTAGTCTTTACTTCAATGAGCGTGAGTAAACATGACAAATCTTGGCCCGCCAGCCATTCTGCAAACAAATCGGAACAAACTGGACACGTACGAGATGCCCATTCGAAAGAGGTTTTGTTTAAACACTGAACGCATCTGATACATTTGTTATGGGCCGGTATTGGTAGGAAAAGACGCGAGGGGGTCGAGCATACTGTAAACAAGGGCATGATGCAGAAGCATCCCCGGCGGGAACGGCTCGGTATCCGGCTGTCCTGGGTGTCCACCTGGAAGAAAAAATTTCCAGGAATCATTGCTCATAAGGACAAAAAGGGAGAGTCTCACTTATTCTAACCTCCCGGCGTAATAAGAATAGGAGGCCACGGCCTCCCCTTTCTTAGCACCCCTAAGAGGGTGTGAAGATCCTCCTCCCATGCCCCTGGGTAACATGAGGAGGGGATACTCTCAACTGAGGGTCCCTGCGACGGTGTATGCCGTAGCGCAGGGAGCCCTTTAACGGCGGACCGCTGTCTGCTCTGTAAAACACATGCAGTCCCGGATTAGTTTACCTACTGAGCCGCCGGTAAGGCGAGATAAACTTCATTTAAGGTAAGCGTGCTAATCGATGGACACATGTGCGGTGTCCGCCGGGGTCTATTACCCGCTATACCTCCGGCACGGCGGGGTATACGACCGTAATATTCCCCCTTCAAGAACTGACCAGGTCGAAGACCGGGGAGGGGGCCCCTGATGGTGGGTAATCGTAAACGAAAAACATGACCCACCGGAGGACTCGTAGCTCTCGTAAACGCCGGGAGGCGGGGCCAAGGTCCGAGGGGTTGAAAAGCACTACCAGATCTACATCGATGTCCGCCGGATTCCGGAGGAACCAGGGACCAGGGATTAGTGGCGATGCCACACCCACCGACGCAAAGCCCCGGCGAGGAAGATCCGAGCTCGTGAACACGCCGGAACGGCGGACCGACCAACGGTTAGAACCGTAGGCCGGCGAGCCCAGCAAAGTGCCAGTCCCCATATGGGGCCACATTGCTAATTTCGTTACACTTCTGGAACATTACCTGAGCAGGGAAGGAAAGCCTCCTAACTAAGTCAAAAGCAAAAACTAAGGCGCCTAGCAACAATGAAAAAACACCACGAGGGGTGGCAAAAATTGAACACAAGGAGAAGCGCCTATCGTACCCTAATTTTAACACTTCCTGCGGGCCAAATATAACACAACCCGTGCTAGCTAATCTAAACCCTGCTCACTATCTCCCAAATATATACACATGAGCAAAGACTCACTAGAGGAGAGCGAGAGGTGGCAAGAAGCCACAACGCAAGAAAATCCACCGAATGTGGGAAGCTTGTGATTAACAGTGTTAAGATGGGAATTCTTTTCCCTTTTTTGTTCTCTTATTTTTTACGAAGTTTTTTCGTAGTGGGTACCCGATCTGTGATGATTCCATAAGAGAAGTAGCGTTGCACTTATGAAGATGACTCTTATTCTTCCTCGCGGCGGTTAATTCAAACGACTGACGTGGATGTTGAATGGAGACTATTATACTAATAGGCAACATCGTCAATGATGGAGGGGCCACTATTAAATATATATATATATATATACCCCCACCCGGAAAAAATATCGAAACAAGGAAAAACGAACGAACAGCCTCGGATGCGGACGGAACCAACGTTGACGAACCACGACCGACTAAGGACATGCCTTCGGACATTCTGAGAATGGCTACGTGGAATGTTAGTGGCATGAATGATGGCACAAAAGAGAGAGAGGTTCTGGAAGTGTTAGTGAATGCCAGGCTGGATGTATGTGGAATGACAGAGACCAAATGGAAAGGTTCAGATGTGAGAGAGTGGGAGTGTGGAATGGGTGTGTGTGCTGGAGTGAGTGAAGGAACAGCGAGAGAAGGTGCATGTTTGTTTGTAAGTAGCAAATGGAAGGAATGTGTAAGAGAGTATGGGTCTGTGGGTTCAAGGATTGTGTGGGTGAGAATGAAAGTAGGAATACAAACGTGGGTGATTGTATGCGTGTATGCCCCGACAGAGGATATACTTGAAAGAAAGAAAGAGGAGTTCTGGATGAATGTGGAGGCGTGCCTGGAGAAGTTTGACAAGAACGAAAGAATATTTCTGATTGGGGATATGAATGGTAAGGTGGGTGATAGGAAAGTTGTGGGAGGGTGGGGGGTACCATCAGAGGTGAATGGGAATGGTAGTGCACTTGTGGACGTATGTGTGGGGAGGAGGCTGTGGATAGCCAACACCTTCTTCCGACACAGAATGATCCACAGGTACACGTGGAAACGGATGTTGACGATGCAGGATAAGACAGTGGTGGAACGAAAGTCATTGATTGATTATGTATGTGTGGATGAACGAATGAAGAAATCTGTGATGGATGCTAGGGTGTATAGGGGTATTGGAGGGGGTCTGTCTGATCATTATGTAGTGGTAGCTAAGGTTAGGATACAAAAGAAGTGGGTGAGGAGAGCGGGAGGGAGGCGAGAGGAGGGTGGAATGGTGAGGAGGGTGGAGAGGTTGCAGGAGGAGGAAATCAGGGAGGAGTACAGGAGAGCAGTGGAAAGACGACTAGGGGGGTTCGACCTGGAAGTTATGGAGGAAGTGGAGGAGATGAGCAAGGTGTTTAAGGATGAGATCTGTGCAGCATGTGAGGAGGTGTGTGGAGTGAGGAGAAGAGGGAGGGGAGTGAAAGGTACAGCATGGTGGACAGAAGAGGTAAGAATAGCTGTGGAAGAAAAGAAGAAAGCATATAGAGAGTGGTTGGGTAGTAGAGGGAATGAAGATTCCGAGAGACAGAAACGAGCGAGGTACGTGGAGAGTAAGAAGGTGGTGAAGAGAGTAGTGAAGGAAAGTAAGAGAAGAGTAGATGAGGAATTTGGAAGGAATCTGAGTGTAAAATGGAGGGAGAGTAAGAAACTGTTCTGGAAAGAAGTCAAGAAAGTTAGGGAAGGTAGCAAGGGAAACAGTAAGGGTGTGAAAGATAAGAATGGGAGAATGCTAGCCGAGAAGCAAGAGAGAGTCGAAAGATGGAGGGAGTACTTCAGTGAGTTGCTAAATGAAAGGAATGAAGAGCCAGCAAACATAGCTGGATATGGTATGGGAGGGAGAAGAAGAGAAGTAGTGGAGGAGGAGGTGGGGATCAGGAGGTCAGAAGTGTGGGAAGCCATGAAAAGAGTGAAGTTGGGGAAAGCACCAGGAACAGATGGAGTGTGTGGGGAAATGTTGAGGTATGGTGGTGAGATAGTGATAGAATGGGTATGGAAAATGTGCAAACTAGCATGGGAGAAGGGGAGTGCACCCGATGACTGGAAGACTGGCATAATAGTCCCCCTATATAAGGGCAAAGGGGAAAGGGGAGTGTGTGGTAACCACCGAGGAATATGTCTTCTAAGCGTAGTAGGGAAGGTATACAGTAGGGTAGTGATTGAGAGAGTGAGAGTGAGAACGGAGAAATGGATAGGCGACGAGCAGGGAGGTTTTAGGAAGGGAAGAGGATGTGTAGATCAGATTTTTACCCTGAATTGTGTTGTGGAGAAGTATCTGGAGAAGAAACAAAAGGTGTATATTGCCTTTATGGACTTGGAGAAGGCCTATGACAGAGTGGATAGAGAAGGTTTGTGGAAAGTACTTAGAATATATGGAGTAGAGGGCAAGTTGCTGAAAGCAGTGAAGAGCATGTATGAGGGTGCAAAGGCGGCAGTACGTGTGGAGAGTGAGCAGAGCGAGTTCTTTGACCTGAATGTTGGTTTGAAACAGGGGTGTGTGATGTCCCCGTGGTTGTTTACTGTATATATGGATGGAGTTATGAAAGAAATACTATCAAGAGCAGTGGATGTTGGTGTATCGCTGAAAAGGGAGGGAATTGAGTGGAAGCTACCTATACTGCTGTTTGCGGATGATACAGTTCTGATGAGTGATAATGAATGGGAGTTGCAGGGTCTGGTAAATGAGTTTGGAACAGTGTGCGAAAAACGGAATTTGAAGGTAAATACGGGGAAGAGCAAGGTTATGGTCTTCGAAAGGGGTGAAGTCACAGAGTGTGAGGTGAAGCTGAACGGTCAGGCTATGGAGATCGTCAACTCTTTTAAGTATCTGGGCAGTGTGTTGAGTAAAGATGGGACTATGGATGAAGAGGTGCGGGAGAGGGTACAACAGGGGAAGAGGGTTGTAGGAACGCTAAAAGCAGTAACAAGAAATAGGGTGGTCAGTATGGAAGTGAAGAAGTCCTTGCATGACAGTGTGGTAATCCCGACACTGACTTACGGAAGCGAAGCATGGACGTTGGTTGAGAGACTCAGACCAAGAGTGAGAGCAGTGGAAATGAATTACTTAAGGAGTGCGTGCGGAGTTACATGGAGGGATAGACAGACTAATGAGGAAGTAAGAAGGAGGTGTGGTGTGGAGGTAGATGTGCTGGAAAGTGTGAAAAGGAACAACTTGAGATGGTTCGGCCATATGGAACGTATGGAAAGCGAGAGAATGACTAAGAGGGTGTACGAGAGCGAGGTGGAGGGACAGAGGGGGAGAGGTAGACCGAATATGAGGTGGAAGGATGGAGTGAGGAAGTACATGAACGAGGGCGGTGCTGGTTGGGGGGAGGGGCGTCGACTGACTGGGGACAGAGGTGCATGGGGGCGGTTCGTTCGTGGCCACCCCTTCGGGGATCACGGCGTCAGGCAATAGATAGATAGATAGATATATATATAAAAAATGTGTACATTATGAGAGATACTTATGCCTAGTACGATAGTAACCAACATTAAAAATCCAGTTAAAACTAGAAATTGTGTCACCAAGGAAAAGAGGTAGGCCTACCTGTAGTATTATATAATTATATATATATATATATATATATATAAATATATATATATATATATATATATATAATATAATATTATATATATATATATATATATACAGAAAAGAGATATATAGTGCAGAGAAACAAACTTTGTGGGAAAAATATAAATGGTCTGTGGCTCAAGATATAGTTTTAGATATGCTTGATGCCAAATACAAAATGCACATAAAAGACTGAGCTCAAGTATGCTGCGTATTGTTGCGAAAATTAAAAGGTTTGTGGCTCAAGATGTTTATATGACGTTCTTTATGCCAAATCAGGAATGCAATTATACAACTAAGATCAACTTATGCTGGCTGTACATAAACATTTAAAAAATGTATTCATGCAAAATGCTTAATAAAGTTTAAAAAGTATGCTGCACTTTGTTGCAGGTAATTAAAAAGATTTGTGACTCAAGATGTCTTCGTTCTTTATGTAAATAAAAGATCGAAGTTCAACTATGCGGATTCTACTTAAAAATTATAAAACATTTATTCATGCCATATGCTTAATCATTTATAAAAAAAACTGTCAAGAAAATGGTCTCCTCGACGAGGTATTCCGTGACTTCATTGTCATAGAAGCCACAGAAAAGTTCACTGGGGGTTGCATTTGGGCCACAGTGATATGCTGGTGACACCCCGGAACCAATCTGCTGCTCGTAAAAGGCAGGACAATCTGGCTCAAAATCCGCCCCATCTGTCCACACAAACAAGCTGGATGAGTGCGCACATGCAGCTGCAGCAGGCACACACCCTTGCCCACACGGACGCCCTGTACGCCCACGCCCATGCCCAGGGTCAGCGTTGTCGTCAGGCTGAGCCACACGCCCATTACCTCGCCCTCGAACTCGTCGTGTCAGGACTTCCTCCTCTTCCACCTCCTCTTCCACATCCTCTTGCTCCTCAGGCGATGTCAGGTCATCTGGGGCAATGTTGGGGTCGTCAGCATCTTCTTCAGAGGACATTTCAGGTGAAGAAGTGACCGGGCGTCGGCGGCGGGGCGGGAGTCTGTGGGAGGTTGAACAATGGGAGCCTCAGCCTCGGGAGTTGGGCTCCTTTTGCGGGAAGCCGAGGGCTTCTCCCCTGCAAATATTGCCCTATGATGCGGGGCCTGTGGTGGCACACTGTGGGAGGACAATGTCACCCCACTAGTACCACTTGTAGAGGCCCTGCACATCCTGAGGGCAAGATGAAGCCGAGGACTGTGGGTGACCCGCGCGCCGTCCCGGGTCAAAGCGCCGGGACAAAGGAATGCGGGTGGTTGCTAGACCAGGGTGGGCGTCACTATCACTATCTTCGCCTTCCCTAGCTTTCTCTGCTGCCCCGTGCTTTCTTGGCTGCACTTTTCACAAGAGATTGTTTGTAAAAGTATTTACCCACTTTCAAGGGCGTACGGGCAGGCAAAGGGGAAGATCCCGGGCTAGGCCTAGGGTGGCCACGCAGTGATGGCGACGGGGTAGGCCTAGGGTCTAGCACACTCGGAAGATCGACTGCACCTTCCTGCAACACTTCCACATCAGGATCATCACTACTATCCCCTCCCTCAAACAAGTCAACATTGTCATCATCCCCAAACCCCACAAAATCATCGTTTTCACTTGCACTAGTAATAAACTGTTCTTTATCAATTAAGCTTTCTCCACTGCTTTCTTCAATGGCAAAAAGTTCTCTCTGTATAGCACTATCACTCAACAATACCTTTGCTTTCTTGCATTGAGCCTTTTCATTGCTTGCAACAGGCGTAGATGTAGTGAGCGGGGTAGCACTGGGGTGCGCGGGAGGTTGCAGAGAATCGGACGCGTCGGAATTCATGATTTCACTATAACTCGCCATGGCGGGCACGTGGGAACTGATAACGGTAGTAGTTGAGGCTTGGTGGCGCTGCAATCGCCCCTGCAAAGGAAATTTTCGCCGCACGAATTTCAAAACACGCTTTCAAGCATAGGGATTTTAAAAGGACACCCGGGCTCCTGCCCTTCTGCCGCAGTGTCATTTTAAAATGACACCCGGGCCAGAAGGGTTAAAGATCGCCCTCGTGGCCGCTTCGATGTAAACAACCAATAGTGTTCGAGAAGTAGTCATTTGCTTACCATCCATCAATATTTCTACAACACCTAACTACAACCTTTCTATGGTGATTTACTAGTGAGTTACACTCCCGGTATTTGTTAATCATTTATATTTCATATGAGCGGACCTTTTCAGTCTACTGTAGGTAGAGTAAACTCAGCTTCTTTAAATCCGCCATATTGGTGCCCAGACCCCGGGGCTTTGACCCACAGTTAGATTTCCTGGTTAGTTAGATACTATGAGCAAAGGCAATGTTGTGGGAGGCTGCAGATCAAAGGATCCTGGGGGAATAGGACTCGCATTTAACCCGCTGAGCCCCAGCTAGTTAATAATAAAAGTCCCACCCAGGCCCAGAGGGTTGATTTTTTTTTTCTCCAGAAACAATAGCAAATGGGTTAGGAATGAAGGAAAAACCACGAAAAACCGATCAAAAAGCTCAAAAAATGGTCCTACAGAACCCCGAAAACGGATTTTACAAGAGTAAAAAATTGAAGGCAATTTTCCCCCCAAAAAGGTTTTTGCGTGCTCACGCGCACACGGTTGGACTTTGAGAGTTTTCAACCATCGGCATGGTTGCGTGGGATACTTAGACAGTTCCCATACAAATCTGAACCCTCTAGGTGCCATAGGACCGAAGTAATTAACCTGGACGCAACCATTGCGTCGCTGGGTTCTGGTGATCGAACATTGCAGACGCAACACGTGCGACGCTGGGTCTCAGCGAGTTAACCCGGAGCAGGTGGTAGTGGCCGAGGTAGACCGCATTGCGGTATTCAGCCACTCCTACGTGACCCGGCTGAGTGCAGCAGACCAGAGCCCTGTGGATTACAGGGTAGCGAATGGGGATTGGCTGTTCCAGTTCAGATACTTTGGGGTGCCCGGGACTAGCATCATTAGTCTTAAGTCCTCCGATGAGTGGGTTAGGCTGGTATTATACCGGCCTCCTTACACCTATTACTCATCGGGGGCAACGACATAGCCCCCGACACCGATCCCCATGCTCTAGCTGTAACCTTAGGGAACCTGGCTCTGGCTGTGGAGAAGGAGACGGGAGGCAAATGCATTCTGCTTTCCCTGGAATACCGCTCTAGGGTGAGGGGCATGAGAGTGGAGGAATACAACCGGATAAGAAATTCGGTGAATAGAACCCTGCGTTCAAGGCTAGACGTTACACGACACCGTTTTTTGTCCATCTCCTCTAAGCCGCAGGATCTAGATCTAGATGGTGTGCATTTAGACCTGGATACAAATAAGATCCTGCACGATAAGATCACAGGCATGACCAAACGTTCATGTCCGAACGGGACTAGACCCAGACATGCAGCCCGTGGCGCCGTTGACATGTGGTGACACAAGATTGCTTCTGGGCAAATCTAGATATAAGGTGGGGTTCAGGTATTGTGTTTGGGGGGAGGGGGGGGGGAGTATATCGTGGTTTCACGATAGTTAGTGGTATAACATACGTTTCCTTTGTATCATACCCTAATTTTACAGTATGTAACAGTACAGTATGTAAGTATGTAAGCTTGTGGGTCCACCCTTTGACAGGCGCGTGACCTCCTCCAGGACGGTAGTACCCCCAGCACTCGACATAATTTTGAATGACTCCAAGATGACACTGTCTGATATGTCCAGGTACACTGGGCCAATATTGCCCCATGAGTATTTGTCGTTTTCCGGGGGGATAGATGCCCTGCATGCCACCGTCCACTCCCCAAATTTGGTAAGGGTATCAAGCGGTGCCACTGAGTCCCCAATTAGGTCACTGGCCAGATGGACACTTAATGTCTCTCCTTTACCTAACACACTAACATCCTCAGGTCTGACAAAACCCCCGAAAGTAGACCCATTCACTGCCTCCGTGACCTTCGCTGAGTTATCAAACACCCGGGATCTTGGCACTATGGTGATGATATAAGTGACCCTCTCCGACACTGGGTAGGCCTATTCGTCACAGTCTCCTTTACTCCACCACTGGTACCACCATCACCCACCAACACTTGAACCCCATTCACATCACACACTACTGCATGCCGCGATAGTTTCTGCGCATTGCCGGCACATTCTTTATCATTACTGAGGTCATTCTCATCCCCGGGATCAAGGCTCCGTTTCTGGGACAAAGAGGGACTATCTTCCATGGCGGCACTCGACTGTCCCTCCATATTGTCGTCTACCGGCACTAGCCCGACTCCCCCTGTGGTTATATTTATTAGTGGCCCCTTCATCATTGACGATATGCCTATAATTATATAATGGCACTCTTTCAAACCCTTGCGTTAGCTATTTGAAATACCCGCCACAGGGAGAAAGAGAGGCCACGCATCGTAATGGTACGCTAATTCTCTTACGGAATTGTCCTTATGATTGGTACTCACTACGAAAAAACTTTGTAAAAAAAAAAAAAAAAAAAATTAAAATAAGCACTGCTATAATCAAGCTTCCCAACTTGTGGATGTTTTGCCGTGCGGAGTATTCCCCTGTGACGCTGATCCTCTCATGTCATCTCGTCCTTCCTCTCCCTGTGGCCGTGCCGAGCGGACGTGCTTTTCGTCCTGTTTTCATTCTGCATTCTACTGTCTCCTAGGGAGTCATTTGCTCATTTGTATTATCTGAGATGAATAGGTTTAGACAAGATAGGTCGGTCGTCCCCTTTGGCACGTTCACAGGAGTGTGTTAATTTAGGGTACAATGTGTTGGCGTCTACGTGCCCCCTCGGTCACGCTCGCCATTTGTGTTTTTGTTTTTTCAATGCTCGTAGCTTAGCCTTGCTAGCTAGTTAGCAGGCTGTTATTGTGGGGCACTGCTACTTTGCTACCATTAAGGTAGAGGTAGCAGGTAATTTTTGATTAACAGACATTCTGGTCCAAGAGTTGCTCCACGTGGTGGAGAACTTTCTAGAATGGTCTGCCCGTTTTTCCCCTCTGGCCCTGGGCGTCGTGTGTTGGCTGGCTGCTGCTCATCGATGGTGGTAAGAGTGTTGCGTGTCGTCGTGCTGCTTGCCCTAGGCCTCGTGGCTTGCCTCAGTTTAGGGGTAATTTTTTATTGTTAGGGTGCATTATTGTTATTATTGTATATTATAATAATTGTAGCCATATGATGTAACCTTCCCTCTCATGTAATGATATTAAGCATGATAGAAGGTGTCAGGAGACGTCCTGATATTGTTATTTATATATTGTTGTGTGAAGCTATCTTGGGCAGACGAGTTAGTTAACACGAAGGGGGGATTAGTCTCTTCCGGCGGAAAATTGGCTGTATTTTTTACCGGAAGCTTGCCTCGGCGAACAGGAGACGATCCAATAAACCCGTTAGTGGTCAGAAGTACCACCGCATCCCCGGCGGAAGAGAAGGCTTCCTTGAGGGGTTTTTCGGCTCAGCCGGAAGGACTCGCTTAAACATTCATTATCCTCCGGCGGCGGGGAAGGATCTAAAATTTGTCATCACGGTGGAAAGGCCTAGTTTGGTGCTAAAACTATCATCCGTCATGCGAGGCGTTAGGATAGTTACCAAGGGACATTCTATAGGAATGTATAAGTATAGGTCAGTGATACAGAGTGGCATAGATAAGTAGTATGATTACCTTCACGGAAAAAAATGGACAAGGGATTTTTTCCAGAGGGATACGAAGGAAAGTTAGAGTAGCAAGTGGCGCTAGATCTAATTTTCCGGCGTATTTGAGGTATATACATTTGTGGATGTCTTGAATTATTCTTATGACCATTGATTCTTGGAAATTTCTTTCCAGATACCACGCATTAACCTTTGGCACGGACTCCAGGTAGGGGGGCCCATCCCGGCGGGGGGGGGGGGGGGGGTCGTTACCATCATGCCTTTCGTAACCTTATGCTTAACTCCAACATGTTTGGCCATAACAGTCTTTAATCATCAGTTGTGTATCAAATTTGTCACGTGCTTAGGCCGATCTCAGGGGATTTGGCTATCTAGAAAGTGTGGAGTTTGTTCGGAATTACATAAAGGGCTGTTAATTCATCGTGACCCATCTTGTCAAGTAGCTTTATTGGCAATAAAAGCAACATTTTTAGCATACACGAAGGACATAGCACATAAGGCCCTTCAATGCGTCTATGAGGTGTTCTGGGAGTATTTGATCATAAAATCTCCGGCGCCACAACCGAAATCATCCCGGTCGAGTAGCAAACCTAAACCAAAACCTGAAGTACTGTCTAAAGAATTAATCAGTAGTAGTGATAATTCGGATACCTCAAAGGCAACCCCACCCAGCCGGCCCAAACGGGCGCGGTCAGCATCGCCGCAAGACAAACGGGCCAGGTCACGGTCCAGATCCCCACTGAAGCAGTCTTCCAGTCGTCAGGTTCATCGCGACCTCAGACTGCCAAGGAAAGGAGGACATCACCTGACACGGTGATGTCTTCTTCAGGCGAGAAGGGTTCGGGTAGTAAGCATAAACCCCGTACGGAGGCTTCGTGCTTGGGGCACCGGCAATCGCCGGGTCTCCGTCCTCCTCCCTCCATCCCTACCTCCTCCAAGCCTCAAGTCCAATCTGGCAGTTCGGAGGTGGGAACGGAGGTGGCAGAGAAGTCTCCTAGGGGTAGTGTTAGTGCAATTGACTCTTTGGCAGATTCACTTAGGCCAGTCTTTTCTATAACCACGTGTGATTCCTCAACTTAGTCATACTACAACTAGGGTGCCCGCAAAAGTTTTGGCGGATAAGTACCGAGGGTATCCGGCGGGAGGAAAAGCATGTGGGAGCATTAGTCATAAACTAGTGGCCTCAAAAGCCTCGGACAATAGTGTATGGCGGCACCCCAAACCAGTGTCAGTGGAGAAGTACCAAGAATACCCGGAGGGGTCTAGGGAGACGGAAAGTGTTAGTCAACAGTTTGTGCTTTCATGGGCTTGTGTTGTTCTTTCATGGAGGACGGACCTGTCCACCCATGCTCCACCCTTCCTCCTCCTTAACCACCTTCCTTCGCCTCTTCGCTTCAGCACCTCATTCATGTCAAACTGAGTATTATTATTCTTTGTTTAACTACTTTTTAGAATATATTTAGAATTTAATGTAAATAGATATTTTTTAGGCCCGTTTCCCCACTAGCTGAACAGCTGTTCGTGTTTGTTTTGGTGGGGTAGACGGCCAAGGTTCGATTTTGTTTTAAAGTTTTAATTAGCCTTTTGACTGTGTACTCCTACATAGTTGCTTCTTTTAATATAGTGTTTTAGACTTCATCCAGTAGTTGGACAATTTATAATATTGCAGGGGTATATATGATTGCGCTACTATGTCTGTGACTAAAACAATGTACCCTCACGCTCACAAAACAACATTTACACTATTGTCTACAATCCTATACATATTCTACATTATTTTCCTACACTGCAACACAAACTACACTGAATACCATGGCTGTGAACACATACGAATATCACAATCACTATTGCCTGACACCTTCATGTACAGAAACACATACACACACTTGTTGAGTAGCCTAGGGCCAGCCAGGACTAAATTTAATACCAAGCTGAATTTTCTAGGCCTGATGCTGCTACTTCTTGTGTGTGGTGACACTGGGGCTTTGGTCAACCCCGGCCCACGTGTCCCCAAGTTCCCATGCCAAATTTGTCGGCGGGCGATAAAGTGGGGGCAACGGGCCATCCAGTGCGACCGCTGCTGTGAGGCTTCCGTCCACCAGGGCTGGTATTATATCGGCTGTGTCGGGTGCTTCACGGCGGTGTTCGACGGGTTGGTTGACCAAAGTCTATCGTGGATCTGCTGGGATTGTGGAGTCCCGAATTATGCTTCCTCCCTCTCATTTAATCCAATACCCACTTCAAATAGATTTTCCTTTCCTGAATTTACACCTTCCCCTCCGCAACCAACAATACCACACCACCCTATCTCACCCGTAGCCAACACCAACCCTAGACTTAGGTGAGAACTTGACTATTCCTCCCCTACACATAACCGACTGCATGACTTGACCTCCCTGACGCATCAACAACCCTATCATTCCATACCTAATCATATTCTACCTTCAAGCCCCATATATCTATAACCCCCATAGCACCACCCAGCTCCTTAATTACCCTTAGCTCCCCCTTTACCACAATCACCTCCGAAAACTCCCCTAACAGAGAGCCTTCCACCCTCAGAACCCTCATTATCAACTTCCGCAGCATTATCAACAAAGAGCCGCTTTTCATCACACCCTTGAGACTTATGACCCTGACATCGTTATAGGGACAGAGACTTTGCTCAACCCTGACAGTTCAGACAGTGAAGTCTTCCCAACAGACAGTCCCTATACCATGACTTTACATAGAAAATACAGACAGAACGGAGACCACGGTAGGGTCATGATAGCGACGAAGCCGGGACTAGTCGTAACACCAGCCACCGAACTTAGCGCGGACGCAGACATTTTCCGGATTAAAACACAGATACAGGGCTGCAGGACACTTTATATAGGATCATTTTACCGGCCCCCTAACAGTGACGTAGATTACCTGCAGTCCCTTGACGAATCTTTACTAAAATTGATCCCTCCAAGAAAATATGGCTGGCTGGAAACTTCAACTTACCGGACATTAACTGGCCAGCTTACGCGACAATGGAGAATGGTGACAATGAAGGCGACCTAATACTAGCACAGACTGACAGATCATTACACAAAAAATTCCTTGACATAATCAACACCCATTCACTCTCACAAACAGTACTCGAACCAACACGTACACAAATTAGCGTAGCTAGAAACTACCCTAACATAAGACTCTGGGTCACATCCAACATATTAGACTTGTTCCTTACGAACAACACTTCTTTATTACACGAACACAGGTTTTACCAGGGCTTAGTGACCACGGCATGATACTTGTAGACGCAAACATAAAACCAAACATCCAGAAACAATTACCCAGGAAAATCTACCAATACAACAGAGCTGACATGGGAGCCATCTCTGTAGACTTAGCTGACTTTAGAGACACATTCCTCGACAACGACCCAATGGCCAATTCTGTTGAGTTAAATTGGACCAGACTTCGCGACTTCATACATGACATAATGGACAAGCACATACCCAAGAAAACCGTTACACGGAACCAGTCACCACCATGGTTCAATAGACAGTGACGAAAACTACATAGATACAAGGTAAAAGCATACAAGACAGCTAAACGTTACAACGATACAGAACACTGGGAACATTACAAAATCACACAAAAAACATTACAAAAAGAAATCAAACAAGCAGAAACTAACTACACAACCACTTTCCTCACAAACAACATGCAAAATCACAACAAATTCTACAGCTTCTTCAAAGCGCGCAAACAAGACTCGACTGGTATAACAACACTCTTACATAACGATTCTCTGGTCACACTTCCACAGGACAAAGCACATGTACTTAATTCGCAGTTCTAGTCAGTTTTTACACAAGAACAAGCAGACTTGCCGGAACTGTCACCATCACCACACCCACCTATACTTCCACTGACTATACATACCCGTGGAATCGAGAAACTTCTATCTGAGGTAGACATTAACAAAGCGACTGGACCAGACATAGCAATATACCCTGCAGGATACTCAAGGCGAATGCTGCCATTCTTGCCCCTATCCTGCAGGTTATATTCTCACAGACCATTGACACCGGAGAACTTCCCCATGACTGGCTATTGGCAAACGTGATACCTATTTCAAATCCGGAGACAGAACCCTCCCTGTTAACTATAGACCTGTTTCGATTACCTCAGTTCCTTGTAAAATTTTAGAACATATCATCCACCAACATTTAATGGAGCATCTAGATAGGCAAAATATACTGACTGACGCACAGCACGGCTTCCGGCCCAAACGGTCGTGTGAGACACAACTAGCCTACTTGTGACCACACATGACATTTCCCAAACCCTTAACGACCCCAAAAATCGACAAGTAGATGCCATAGTACTAGACTTTGCCAAAGCCTTCGACAAAGTCCCTCACCAAAGAAGTTAGATTATTATGGCATCCGAGGACCACTTCTTCACTGGATTAAGACTTTCTTGACCAATCGGGATCAACGCGTTGTTCTCCAGGGTTCTCATTCTTCCACTGTGTCTGTAACTTCTGGGGTCCCACAAGGCACTGTCCTGGGTCCCCTACTTTTCCTTTCATACATAAATGACCTCCCACTATCGCTTACTTCTACTACTAGACTTTTCGCAGATGATAGCTTAGTTTAAAGACCAATTACTAATAGGGACGATTGCCTTCGACTACAGGACGACTTAACTGCGCTTGAAGAGTGGGAAGCCAAGTGGCAGATGACATTTAGACTCGACAAATGTCACCATTTCCGTTTCACCCGTTCAAACAAAATCATCCAATTCTCCTACAAACTCCATAGCACTTTTCTGGATACTGTTCCCTCCCACTAATATTTGGGAGTCCGCATCTCAGCGGACATGAGGTGGACCACTCACGTTAGCAGCTTCAGAGCAAAGACTAATAAGGCCCTGGGCTTCCTGCATAGGAATCTCACCAAGTGCAACGCAAACATTAAAATTCTAGCATTTAAAACACTTGTTCGGCCACACTTAGAATAATGCGACACCGTCTGGGATCCACACACTTACAATATAAATAAACTAGAGGCCATACAAAACAAAGCTGCAAGATGGATCAGACGTGATTACAGACACACTACATCTGTCACTTTGCTCAAACAAGACATTAAACTCGACCCACTTGCAACAAGAAGACAAATGCACAGACAACAGATGTTATATAAAATCAGTAACAACTTAGTAGACATAGACAAAGATATATATTTACACCCTACAAGTATACGATTTACAAGACGCAGCCACAACCTAAAATACCGCATGTATCAGGCAAGCACGGACATATTTAGACAATCATTTTTTCCCCGCAACATCCAAGAGTGGAATCACCTCCCAACTCATGTATTTAACCCACTGAGCCCCAGCGACGCAGGGTTTGCGTCCACAATGTATGTAACGCTAAACCCCAGCGACGCATGGCTTGCGTCCTGGCCGGTCCGGTCCCAATTACTCCGGTCCTATGGCACCTAGAGGTCTCAGATTTGTATGGGAACTGTGTAAGTATCCCACGCACCCATGCCGATGGTTGAAAACTCTCAAAGTCCAACCGCGTGCGTGTGAGCGCGCAAAATCATGTTTTTTTTTGGGTAATTGCCTTCAATTTTTTACTCTTGTAAAATCCGTTTTTGGGGGCTCTGTAGGACTATTTTTTGAGCTTTTTGATCGGTTTTTCGTGGTTTTTCCTTCATTCCTAACCCATTCGCTATTGTTTCTGGAATAAAAACAAATTTCAGAATCAGCCGGTCCTGGGTGGTACATTTATAAATATTTAGCTGGTACTCAGCGGGTTAATAGCCCACCCTTGATTCATTTAGAACTAGGATCACCAATCATTACATCCCTAATCCTGATCCTGTCCCTAACCATTAGTCCTAAAAGCACAACCCCCGCATATCATGCCGCACGAGAGTGGCCCTCTGCGGGTCCCTCAACGTAAACGTAAACGTAAACAGTCAGACGCCTCTGAGAACTTCGATAATAGTGAGAGGCAACAGACTGAACCTGTCCCATCATCAATCCCGAACTTAGAGTTGGATTGGGAGGGTTTTGAACAACAGCACTTATTTCCCGCAGTACAGAATGATCAGGTGGGAGAGATGAAATGTGTTGACAGTGTACAAGAGGTAGTGGAAACCTTGCCGTCTGCTCAACCTTTACAATCGCCGGGACCCTCAGAAACACACTCTGTAGCGTCTCATGATTCCACTAAAGATCCGAATAAAGAATTTATAACTAGGGAAGTACTCAAAGATATGTTGAATAATATGATACAATCTTTTCAGAGAGAAACAAGGGTGCCGGAAGCTCCTCCGACCATGTCAGTTGTAAGATCATTAGAATCAGCCAAGGTGGCTCCTATATATAACTTACCCTCCCCTCTCACCTGTCCTAGTATTATTCAGTCGACGTCGACGCTGACCACAACTAATGTACGTGTCATATGTGACGCTCCTGCATAGTAGCCACGTGCGGGCATGCACGAGTGTCGGCTGCCCAGCCGTTTAGAAACCGGCTGGCGGCAGCCGGCCGGCCGGCTTTTCCTTAGTATATATCCTATGACAATGTA
The DNA here is from genome assembly GCA_032716605.1 of Paralithodes platypus. NCBI lineage: Eukaryota > Metazoa > Arthropoda > Malacostraca > Decapoda > Lithodidae > Paralithodes > Paralithodes platypus. The sequence continues at coordinate 15,863,758 of CM064576.1, read as the reverse complement.
ACTAATGTCTGGGATATTCTTATGTTGTTTCACAGCTTGAAGCTGCCCTTATTCTTAACCAACGCATCTTAGTATATTTTATTCTCGATAGTTGATTGTTTCATTATAATATATAAGATGTAAGTCTAGTGAGAGTGGGAGGAGACGAGTGGGAGAGAGAGACCGGCTGGGGGACGTTGCTTCGCGCGGAGAGTCTAGCTTGGGACGAGCCTGATGTTGCCAATTTCATCGCAACGTTAGGCTTAGTTTCGACTCACGCAAGGGGTAGAGGATTTTGACCCGGCAACTGTGTTGAGTGTTGCCAAGCATGGGATGTATTTCGCATGCCTAGGGTGGGGTCCAGACAGATTCAAGACTCAGAGCTCACCTCACTGTCGTACCCTTCGGTCCCCCTTGATATCTATCCCTCTCAACCCCACTTAGAAACTTTCTCTCTTACTTTGTATACCTTCTTTCCACTACTTCACCAATCTATTTAATTATCCCATCCCCTTGATAGACCTTATATCAATTATTGTATTAACGACGAGCTCTCAGATAATTAGATAGGATTTTGCGCCTTATGCAGAGATGTAATTGTTAATGAGACCTAGGAAGCTTTTTTGTTGTCTCATATTTGGTGGTTTCATGCTTGCTAGTGTGTTCTTGTGGCAGGTGAGCAGGGGCTAGACCGGAGGGGAGGCTTTTTGTGATCCTTTAAGTAAAGTCTGCGGGTGCGAGTCCTGTGGACCCGCACGACTTTACTAGGATACCCGTGGGAGTCTGGGGACATTTTCTTGTCTGTGTCCCTGTGTGTCTAGTGTTGTGTTGTGTGAGGGCCCTTGCCTAGTCCACTCAGCACTGCGCTAGCACGTCTTGCTTTTGTTTTAGGGTCGCCAGGAGAGAGTCAGATACTTGGGATCTGAGTCTCTCAAGAGAGCACCCTTTCAATTAGAGTAATTTGGCGCACAGACTTGGGAACGTCCCTAGGCTAGAGCAGGTGGCTCAGCCCGGGTATCCGAAGCCTATATCCTTCTGGCTAGACCTCTGCCACCTGGCAGATTAACAGCTAGGGGTTTATCATCTCTGTATGCTTGTTATTGTGCCACAGTTTACCGTTGTTGTGAGCATTGTGAGTCAGGGTGTGGCTTAGAGACTCTGTCCGAGCAGGCTTGCCTGACTAAGAGTGAGAAGCACACCTGTATGTGGTTATGTTGCGAGTTGCTGCCTTTAGTTAATTATACCTATGCCATTATACACTGTATGGCCTATCACTAGTATTTATTCCTGCTTATGAGTTAAGAGTTCTCTAAATCCGTAACTTACTTTCTTTGCTAAGCATCAGATCCTACAGTAGCCGCATGCAGTTTAGAAACCTGCATCTTGTCTACCTGTACGATGTTTTGAGGACTGTTTGCTTTCACCTTCTTTCACGCAGGGGTGATTAGTTGTATTAATTAACGTAACGTTAAATGTACTTTCTTCTAGTTTGTTATTAAATTGTTTCTGCAATTTAATTCCGTTATCTATCTTTTCCTTGAAGCTTTAAGTCAACTTAATTGTGTGATATTTTATATAGCCTGCTTGACTATCAGCAGTCTATAGTGCGTGCACCCTGTAACCGAGTCATAGGATACCTTGTTGTCCAGGCAGGACTCTTGACGGTTTAGGGTGGTTTGTTGCCTGGGTTTATAGATAAGGGTTGGATCTAGCGTTTTCCGTTGTTGCTTGTTGCCGCATACCTAGTCCAATAGAAAGAGCCCAGTGTTTATATATCCCAGGACGTAACAAATGGCGACCTTGCATAGGATTTACTGAACAGAGGAATATAGTGGTCATTTGTGTTGAGATTCCTTATGATTAGAGGAATACAGTGGACATAGAGTTTTTTTTTTTGAGCAACCAATATAACACATTAAAGATTTTAAATAACATTTGTATATACATACTTGCATAGGAGATAAGGCACATTCTATAACCGTGATAATTACTGCAGTACACAAACATGTCTAATACATCGGAACACAGTGATGGGTCAGGTCACGATACGGGCTCGGAGGGAGAAAGACCTGTGGAGTGGCTAGTCGATAGCGAGGAGGGTGCTAGAAGATTTTTAGAGGTGCCCCTTACCGCTGCCAGGGTGTTGAAGCTGAATAAGTATGGCTTAAAGTGTGTGGCAGGTCTTCAGGGTCACCAGGGTTTAAGTGGCATGAGGAAAGATCAGCTGAGGACTTTGATATTGGTTTAGAAGGGAAAGACCTGGGTGGAGAGGCGGACTGGGGGCCCCGGTCCCAGACCCCCCTCCACTCTACCCCCGTATCAAAGGTCAGGGTGCCTGAATTTAGTACATACCCCCAAGTTGATGGTCAATGGCAGCGTGGAATTCAATCACAGGGACCCTCTCCATTAAATGCACCTTCCCCTCCTCAAGGGTTGACTCCAGATTTGTTGTTTCGGCTTGAGATGGCCAAGGTTGAGGTTGCTAGAGCTCAGGTTGAGGCTGCCGAGAGACAGGCTAGTGTGCAGGCTGAGGTTGCTAGAGCTCAGGCTGAGGCCGCAGAGAGAACAGCTATACGAGAGGCTGAACTGCAGGCAGAGCCTACTAGGTATCGGGCTGACAGGGAGTTGGAGATCTCTCGAGTGGAGGTAACAGGGCGAAATATTGGGGGAGGTAACAGACATCGGGACCAATCCTTGTCGCACCTGCTTAAACTAGTTCCTGTGTTCGATGAATCATGTGTAACTGAGTTTTTTATGCGATTTGAGAAGAAGTGTCAGGAACACCAGTGGCCTCAGGAAAAGTGGGCAGCATTAGTTTCATCAAGACTCCTAGGAAAGGGGCTAAAAGCGTATGATGCACTACCTTTAGAGTCCTGTGTAGTTTATGATGAGCTAAAGAAGGCTGTGCTACGGGCCTATGAGTTACAACCAGAAACTTACCGCTTGAAGTTTCGGGGTGTTACTAAGGGCAAGGATAGTACCTTCCTAGAACACGCCCGGGACTTGTCTGATGCACTACGACCATTGGCTGCGTTCTGAGAGGGCAGCTACTTTTGAGGAGTTGAGTGAGCTGGTTCTCTTGGAGCAGTTCTTTAAGTGCACAGGCGGGGACTTAACATTAAATATAAAGGAAAAAAATCCTAGAACTCTTCAGGAGGCAGCAGAAATGGCTGACCGCCGACTGTCATTAATTCGAGGGTGTGAAGCAGCAGCTAGGAGTGAGTCGGGTGCAAAGGATCGTACCCCTCCCCTCCCAAGAATTTTGATACACATAAATACACAAAGCCATGTAGCACTGACAATAACACTGAACATAAACCAAATACCGTCCCGTATAAGAAGTCTAATGGTACCTCCCACTCCCAAGGGAAACCAAAGAGTAAAGAGTGCTTTGCATGTCACAAGGAGGGTCACTTTGCAAATGCTTGTCCGAACAAGCCACCAAACAAGGTTGTGTCATTGGCCCGCAGCATAGGGGTGTCGCCTATACCTTCTGAGTTTGCCAAGGGTAGTTCATCAGAGGTTGGGACACAGCCTGTGTTCAAGAGTCCGGAAGGCTCGAACCCTGTCCGCGACGTCTTTGGGGGTCATAGAGGGCATGGTTTTGTGAGGTGGGCTGGCGAAAGGCGAGGAGTTAAGCTATTGCGTGATACTGGGGCTTCTCAGACCTTGTTAAGGAACTTTACTGGTAGACCGATTAACACTGCTCGGGTGGTGGTAGTTCAGGGGATCAATGCTACGAAGTCCTACCCGCTGGTGCGGATGGAGCTGGAGGTGGGTGGTGTGACGAAGGAGCTGCATGTCGGAATTGTAGAGAACTTGCCTGTTGGGGGCGTCGACCTCCTCCTCGGCAACGACTTTGCGGTGCCTGCTTCTAAGGTTTCACCCTTGGTCGTTGCCGAGAAGGCGGCCGACGTTAGTAGGGAGGAACAGGAGTGGGTTGAGAAGTGTAGCGTACAAACCATGGCGTGTGTTGTGACGCGTTCTCAGACATCCGGAGCCTTGCAGCCACCACCTCAGTCTATCAAACCGCGGAGGAAAGGTCACAAGAAAACGGGAAGTGTTGGTCAATTGGAGAGTTTTGAGCCGGCAGTGTTTCTTGGTGACTCATTATTGGCACCTATGTTAGAGTCTGGAGAGGCCCCGGGGCCTGTCACTGCTAGTGCAGGTGCAGGGCAGGAAGAGACTCTGCGACAGCATCGTTATGTGCAGCGTGAGGAAAGGATGGCTCAGCGGGACATTGGAGGTGGAAATAAATTATTTAAGATGAACTTGGATAATCTCGCACCTGCTGATATATGTTCCTTGCAGCTGGAAGATCCTGAAGTCAGGGCGTGTGGTAATGGTGCTATCGAACTGGAGAGCGATGGGGATGCGCAGCCTGGTGATTTTTTCTTGTCCGAGGGGATCTTGTATCGGAGACATCAGGATCCGAAGAAAAAGTGGGATGGCGGGTCAGGATTAGTGGACCAGTTAGTAGTACCGAGGGTGTGCCGTGAGAGCTTATTGAGAATAGCTCATGATGTGCCTTTGGCAGGGCACCTGGGGGCACGTAAGACGGAGGCAGCTCTGGGCAAGCTTTTCTGGTGGCCTGGGTTAAAGGCGAGTGTCTTGTCATGGGTGTCACAGTGTCACACTTGTCAAGTTGTTGGGAAACCCAATCAGGTCATCCCGAGAGCCCCGTTACAACCCATCCCTGGCATTGGGCCGCCCTTCAGCAAAGTAGTTATCGATATGGTTGGCCCATTGCCCCCCACTAGTGCCGGCAATCAATTTTTACTAACTGTAATGGATGTAGCAACACGGTATCCAGATGCTTACCCCATGCGCAACGGGATGGCTAAGACTGTTGTCAAAAACCTGCTTGTCTATTTCTCTCGTTATGGCTACCCTCAGGAGATCCAGTCTGATCAGGGATCCAATTTTACTTCTGCTCTGTTTAAGCAGACCATGCAGCAACATGGGATAGTGTCTGTGGTGTCATCTGCCTACCATCCGAGAGTCAGGGAGTTTTGGAAAGGTGGCACTCGACTCTCAAGAGTATGTTGCGGTGTTATTGCATGGAAAATGGGAAGGACTGGGATCTAGGTCTCCCATACGTTTTATTTGCTGCGAGAGAAGTACCTGGGGAGAGCTTGGGATTTAGCCCGAACGAGTTGATTTTTGGACACAGGGTCAGGGGGCCCCTCCACATAGTCAAGGAGATCTGGGAGGGAGTCGCAAAGCCATGCTCGCTTCTAAAGTATGTAGTTGAAAGCTGTGAGAGAATGCTAAAGAGCTTGGAGGTAGCAGGTCGTAACCTTAAGAGTTCACAAGCTCAGATGAAGGACAGATACGACCAGAAGGTGAAGCTGAGGGAGTTTGAAGTAGATCAGGAGGTACTGATACTACTGCCTCTGGTGGGACACCCCTTGTCTGCCAAGTATTCTGGTCCGTATCGGGTTGTAAGGAAGGTTTCTGATCTCGACTATTTAGTAGCTACTCCTGATCGTAAGAAAAAGAACCAACTTTGCCATGTAAATCTGATGAAAGAGTATGTGAGGCGCCCCTCCGAGCCTCTCACTGTCCCGGTGTTGATCTGCAGCGATCATGGTGGAGAAGGAGGAAGGGACAGTCAAGCTGCGGGGGAGGATAATTGGGATTGTCATGTTTCCGCGGATCAGTGGGCGGGGAATTCTAGACAAGTGGCTCACGAGTTGATATTGCACCTGCCTGAGCAACAGCGTGTAGCTGTGCAGCACTTGTTTGATTGAAACCCAGCTGTTTTCGCGGAGCATCCTGGCCTCACTACTCAAGCGGTGCACGATGTCGATGTTGGGGACCACCCGCCCTTTAAATCAGTGCCATACCGTGTTCTCCCTATTAAATTACCAGCACTTAGGGAAGAGCTGGATTATATGCTGAAACGTGGGCTGATTTCTGAGGGTGCAGTAAGGTGGACTTCCCCCGTCACACTGCAGCCCAAACCAGATGGCAAGGTGCGGTTTTGTATAGATTTCCGCAGGTTGAATGGTTTAACCCCCACAAATGCCTACCCTCTCCCTCGCGTGGTCGACAGTGTGGATAAGATAGGAAAAGCCAAGTTCCTCACTAAGATAGACCTTGTTAAGGGTTATTGGCAAGTGCCCTTGTCTGAGCGAGCGCGAGAGGTGTGTGGGTTTGTGGTGGACGGTGCCACATATCGTTGCCATGTTATGCCATACGGGCTGAAAAATGCCCCTGCAACGTTTCAGAAATTAATGAACGACATTGTAGCCGACATTCCCAACTGTACGGTGTACCTAGATGATGTCATAATATACGACGATGATTTTAACAGTCACTGTGCTCACATCGGACAGCTTTTTAATAAACTGAATGAAGCAGGTTTGGTGGTAAACCTGGGTAAGTGCGATTTTGTCAAAGCCACAGTTTTGTACCTGGGGTTCGAGGTAGGGATGGGTCAGGTGTGCCCTCCACAGACAAAGATCAAAGCCATCGATCAGTTTCCCCAGCCTACGACTAAGAAACAAATCATGCGGTTTCTAGGTATGATAGGCTATTATCGTCGCTTCATCAAAGGCTATTCGACTGTACTTGCACCTTTAACTGACTTATTATCTAAGGTCAAGAAGTTCCGGTGGTCTCCTGAGTGTGCAGAGGCGTTTTCCTTGGTGAAACACCTGTTATGTACCCACCCCATACTCAGGGCCCCGGACTTCAGCAGACCTTTTCAGCTGGCGACTGATGCCAGTGGCGTAGGGGCTGGGGCTGTCTTGTTACAGACAGATGATGAAGGTATCGAACATTCAGTGAGTTTTTACAGTAAAAAATTCAATAGTGAACAAAGGAATTACTCTGTAATTGAAAAAGAACTCCTGGCGATAGTGCTGGCGCTCAGGCACTTCGATGTATATGTTCCTGCTTTCGGACCAGTCGTAGTGGTTTATACCGATCATCACCCTCTGAAATTCTTGAATCAGTTTCATAGCAAGGAATATGAGGCTGACCAGGTGGTCAGTCATGCTTCAGGAGTATAATTTGGACATACGCCATATTGCCGGTTCTGATAACATGATAGCGGATTGTCTATCAAGGGTGGATGATGTTGGTTAGACTGCTACAGGATTGAGGGTTGAGTGTGGAGGAAAATAGGTTGTCACTGTAGTTCAGCCGAAAAAAAAAAAATTAAAAAAGCAAAAACCTTATAAAAACTCTTTATTTTTATAACGTGTAGAATTTTGTATAAGATGTTGTAGCAGTATCTAAGTTGAATGTTTTCGCTTATTGTCGCTAAGTTAGTTGAACTTGCTCGGTGGAGCGCAACAGTCTTTATTTTTTTTTTATATATAGTGCCTTGTGTCGCAACAGTGTGTGGTACTATGAGAAGTTTTCTGTTAGATATGAAGAACTTAGTCAAGGGTCTTATATCTTGGGGGAGGTGTGACGCTCCTGCATAGTAGCCACGTGCGGGCATGCGCGAGTGTCGGCTGCCCAGCCGTTTAGAAACCGGCTGGCGGCAGCCGGCCGGCCGGCTTTTCCTTAGTATATATCCTACGACAATGTAACTAATGTTGGGATATTCTTATGTTGTTTCACAGCTTGAAGCTGCCCTTATTCTTAACCAACGCATCTTAGTATATTTTATTCTCGATAGTTGATTGTTTCATTATAATATATAAGATGTAAGTCTAGTGAGAGTGGGAGGAGACGAGCGGGAGAGAGAGACCGGCTGGGGGACGTTGCTTCGCGCGGAGAGTCTAGCTTGGGACGAGCCTGATGTTGCCAATTTGATCGCAACATTAGGCTTAGTTTCGACTCACGCAAGGGGTAGAGGATTTTGACCCGGCAACTGTGTTGAGTGTTGCCAAGCATGGGATGTATTTCGCATGCCTAGGGTGGGGTCCAGACAGATTCAAGACTCAGAGCTCACCTCACTGTCGTACCCTTCGGACCCCCTTGATATCTATCCCTCTCAACCCCCACTTAGAAACTTTCTCTCTTACTTTGTATACCTTCTTTCCACTACTTCACCAATCTATTTAATTATCCCATCCTCTTGATAGACCTTATATCTATTATTGTATTAACGACGAGCTCTCAGATAATTAGATAGGATTTTGGGCCTTATGCAGAGATGTAATTGTTAATGAGACCTAGGAAGCTTTTTTTGTTGTCTCATATTTGGTGGTTTCATGCTTGCTAGTGTGTTCTTGTGGCAGGTGAGCAGGGGCTAGACCGGAGGGGAGGCTTTTTGTGATCCTTTAAGTAAAGTCTGCTGGTGCGAGTCCTGTGGACCCGCACGACTTTACTAGGATACCCGTGGGAGTCTGGGGGCATTTTCTTGTCTGTGTCCCTGTGTGTCTAGTGTTGTGTTGTGTGAGGGCCCTTGCCTAGTCCACTCAGCACTGCGCTAGCACGTCTTGCTTTTGTTTTAGGGTCGCCAGGAGAGAGTCAGATACTTGGGATCTGAGTCTCTCAAGAGAGCACCCTTTCAATTAGAGTAATTTGGTGCACAGACTTGGGAACGTCCCTAGGCTAGAGCAGGTGGCTCAGCCCGGGTATCCGAAGCCTATATCCTTCTGGCTAGACCTCTGCCACCTGGCAGATTAACAGCTAGGGGTTTATCATCTCTGTATGCTTGTTATTGTGCCACAGTTTACCATTGTTGTGAGCATTGTGAGTCAGGGTGTGGCTTAGAGACTCTGTCCGAGCAGGCTTGCCTGACTAAGAGTGAGAAGCACACCTGTATGTGGTTATGTTGCGAGTTGCTGCCTTTAGTTAATTATACCTATGCCATTATACACTGTATGGCCTATCACTAGTATTTATTCCTGCTTATGAGTTAAGAGTTCTCTAAATCCGTAACTTACTTTCTTTGCTAAGCATCAGATCCTACAGTAGCCGCATGCAGTTTAGAAACCTGCATCTTGTCTACCTGTACGATGTTTTGAGGACTGTTTGCTTTCACCTTCTTTCACGCAGGGGTGATTAGTTGTATTAATTAACGTAACGTTAAATGTACTTTCTTCTAGTTTGTTATTAAATTGTTTCTGCAATTTAATTCCGTTATCTATCTTTACCTTGAAGCTTTAAGTCAACTTAATTGTGTGATCTTTTATATAGCCTGCTTGACTATCAGCAGTCTATAGTGCGTGCACCCTGTAACCGAGTCATAGGATACCTTGTTGTCCAGGCAGGACTCTTGACGGTTTAGGGTGGTTTGTTGCCTGGGTTTATAGATAAGGGTTGGATCTAGCGTTTTCCGTTGTTGCTTGTTGCCGCATACCTAGTCCAATAGAAAGAGCCCAGTGTTTATATATCCCAGGACGTAACACATAACAGACGTAGTTCCTCCACCATTAGACAAGACCCCAATTAAGAAAGGCCCTATGCCGTTGTTGTACGGTCCGAACTTGTCATGGGTCAACATTACTGCTCAGAATCCCTCTATTGCACAACAGACAATCTCGGGAGAGCTTCCGGTACCAGGTGACTGGCAAATCCAAGTCAATGGGCATCGGAAACTAAGAGCTAAAGATGTGTCGGGAGCGACTTTAGATGTCTCCATAAAAACGATTCCAAGTGTTTATACCCCAAATTATTTTGTGTATACCTCTTCACCAGCTTTAACACCTCCCTCATCTGCAAGATTTTATGTGGACTGGTCAAAGGTGGATGAATTTAATGACATCAAAGCTCTTGCTTTACTCACACCGGAATTGGATACAATTTCGGTCAGGGATGCATCCGGCAGCCCAGTCTTGCACATAGGGCAGGTCGGTACAGGACCATGGCTTGATTGGGAGGCAAAAGCACAACAATTTGCGTTCACCATAACTAGTAAGTCTTCCCACCAGACCCCACAAGAAACTCATAGTTGATTTTCTTTACCAGTAGCAAGTGCCGGGGGTGTCCCACCTGCTTTGTTAAAATTCCTTACTTTCCAAAATTGTCATTGTGGGAAATGCAGGAACCCTTCTCAACCCCACCTCCGGCTCAGTTGGATAAGGATTTTAAATTACGACAGAAGGCATTACGACTAGTATCACAATTTTTGTTGATCCGTCAAATAGCCCAGTCATTAGTGAGAACTATTCAGGCGATTACTGACTCAGATGCTGTCAAAGCGCTAAATTTATCCCGCCGCTTGACTTTGCAAAATTTCATTCAGTCTCTAGGTGACGAAAGGGTAGCCTTCTTAGATGCAGTCCGGGCACGTCAGGATCTACGGGTCCACTTAGTAAAGAAACTACCGGAAGACATAGGTCGCCGGGTAATTTTGTCGCCAGTGCTCACTCCCACTCCAGTCTGTCCTAATACTTGGAAGACTGTATTTAATTTAGTAGATGCTGTGAGACCGACTGCTTCCCCAGCGAGACAAGAGCATCATAAATTCCCCAAGCCTTATGCAAAACATAAAAGTAGTCAGAAGGCTCACACTAGTGGGGCGAAGTTTTTTCAGAGCTAAAAACATCCTTCAACGCCGGGAAGCAGTCCGGCTAGAAGCAAACAAGGGAAAAGCTCAGGTAAATGGTTTAAGGGTCAAACTAAACAGGGATCGACGACTGCCAAACCTAGCCAGCCGTCTTCCTCTACCTCACCTAAACCAAAAAACTAGCCACATTGAAAACTCTCTCACTCCAGGGGCCTATCGTGGGCGAGTTGGATCAGAGTGCAGTTCTGCCGGACAAGCCCGGAGAGGGAACTGGGTCATTCCAGGCGTGTCACCGGGCTTGGCCCCGGCGGACCTGGGCTCGGACAGTGCTACGCAAGGGCATAACCTGGCGGTGGCTCCGACGACCTCGTAAAGAGAGCAGAGGAGCGAGTTTATCCGACATTGGGTGATAACGATGGTCATGCGTTAAGTTAGTGTGATAGGGATTAGGGAGATGATGATTCCATACCCAAGGTCGAAGGACGACAGAAATTAAGTCCCTTTAGGAGAAATAGGAGAACTACTGTCAAAGGTGTTTTATTTAAGTAATGACAGTAAATTTCCTATTTTATATAACAAAATGTACTATATATATATATATATATATATATATATATATATATATATATATATACATATAGATAGATATAGTTTACATTTGTTAGCTAATGGTTATTTCTTCCTCCCCATGTGACTTTGCATCAACTATATTGCTTAGTGTATTGAACTCTATTAATTTTTGTTTATATTCGAAAATATAATCTTAGGTAAAATAATGAGTTTTTGCTATAAATTAATGTACTGTATACAAACACTCTAGGATAAAACTGAGATTTTGTTTGTTGGTAACTTTACATCCTGATGAAGACTTATAGATGAGGAGTCGAAATGTTAAAAACAACACTGATTACTTGGGTCCTCCTCTTTCGCCGTGAACATAATACTTATATATAGTAAGAGTGACCTATTCAAATACTTATTTATAACACTATTCATTACAAATATAGTACAGATCATAGTGTTTTGAATATATTGAAACTTCTGCCATTGATGGTTTAAATATATTGAAGCATTCCATGAATTGATTTATTGAGGAAAGGAGGAAAAGCTGCACAAACAGCTTAGGTCAGATACCGCTGACACAATAATGTAATACGACAGTATGAACAATACAAGGCATAACTATATTAATTTAAGTTAGTAGATGTAGGCCTAGTCAATTTAATTCAGACTGATCCACATGGTAATTTGTTCGACCCCATTCCTTTAAGAGCAATGGCACATAACAGTGGGGTTCACTTCATAAGGTGTATTGAGTAAAGAGGTAAGAAATTGTAATATATAACTATGGCTAATGGATATAAAAAAGCCTCTTATATGATTACAATATCACTTCGATACTTGGTGTTACCATTCTTGCCAACCACATAATACCAGAACCCGTACAGTTGGTTACCCTGTTCTCCTCCGCACCAATTTGCGTGAATCTTGAAACAATTGTTTGAACACAACTTCCTCCGATTATTAAAGCTAATACTGCGTTACAGATTTAACTGTAAAATACAGAAGAAAAGAAAAACGAGTAGAGAAGGAGAGGAGGAAAGATAAGCAAAACGGAAACAGGAAGAGGAAAAGAGACCACGGAAGAAAGAAACGAAGACCGACAACACGACCCCGCCCATTACAGAAATGTCAAGGTCCCTCACCCTGGCCGCGACCCTCAGGACCAGCCGACTAGCTACTGTGAGAGAGGCTTGCCCGATCACCCCAGGAAAGACAATTTGCCTGGGGTATACCATCAACCATGAAAAGGAAAGTCTTATTTTCTCAACCCTTCTAAAAAGTATAAACACATGTACAGTATATGTATAATCTTAAGGAAAACGATAAACATTTAAAAAACATTATGTAAAGAAAATGTATTAATATTAAGTATAACATGTCGCAAGAAAGATTCACTATGTAACAAGATAGTGAACAGAATATAAGCATGTTGAAAGACTTCGTCAAGATACGAGAGTTCTAAAATCATCTCGCCGAGATGCTTCTATCTTTTAAAGAAATTATTAACACCTATGTACACGTCTTCCCTAATATTACCATTTCTTTATTAATTTCAAACAAATCACATATGCTTCCTTCCTAGCTTGGGCCAACGAACGTTTGCCCCTCCAGATAGCAAAAGTGACCATCAGAAGTACCAACCAAAGGTCACCAGCTACAGCCCCTATTAACACTATAGAATTGTTCCTTACGTATTTTTCCATATAGGAAATATCAGTCTTATTTTGTTAACTAACTCTAGCATGATTAGAGATTGTGATTCCCCATATTAATCGCTGCAGGACCTTGTCTGCAAACCTACAACTTCATAACCATGAGAGAAGCTAGACTTGTGACCCGATGGAAACGCACTATTGCCAATTCAGCCTCCAACCTTGTGAGTCTTACACACTATTATAAACATGTTTTTCTGTATATTATAAACCTAGAAACTATCCAGGTTCACTCTACTAAGAAAACCTAACATCATCAGCTATTACCAGGATTAATAATCAAGACAGTAGGTCTTGTATGCAAATTGTGAAATATAGGGGAGCGAGGCTAGCGATACACACGCACCCTTCAGTTGACCCCAGAGTTGCCACCATAACCCAAGCCCGGACGGCAGTTTCCTTATGTATCAAATGAATATTCTCTTTATACAGCGAATAACTAATGAGTAGTATTAGCTCTCCAAAGAAACCCTAACCTTTTCCTATAACTCTATTCAATGTTACCAGTGACAAACTCTTGTAGAAACAAATAATGAGTTCACGATACAGAGAAACCGCACTGACAATACCCCCTCTCCCCCCTTGAACTCTCACGTACAGGGGTCACCTAAAAACACCTTCGAAACTCTGTAGTAAAGTTCCAATATAACTAATTCCCCTTAGTTCTCACTGTAACTTAGAAAGTCAAAGAAAACCTTGATTTGCCTAACATCTACCTATCCTATTGTTTTGAATTTCTCTTCAAGCATAATAGAGTCTATCTATCTATCTATATGCTCAGGCCCAATCCCCACTTTTCCTATTTTTATTTTTAACCCCTAACTGTCGGCGAGCAACATAAGTCGAGTTAAATAAAGCTGGACTATGTGGCGGCGCTCGACATAGGTCGAGTGGCAATTTCAGCACTTAATGTTGCTGAGAGAGAGAGACAAGTGGTGGCAGGAGAGTAGCGAGCGTATGACTGCTCCAGACCACCGCGGCGAACCTAATGACACGAATCTCGCCTCCCTCCTCCCTCTCTCACTCGCTATATACGGAATTGTATGGGGAAAGTGCCTAATTACATGCTTTTTGCACTCGCGTTGCACGGTTATTGCAAGAAAACTAGCCATCATAAAAGGATCGTTATGGTGTCATTCGAAAGCTCTGTTTATGCCCTTTCAGGGATAGATACTTGTTTTACGTTCTGGGTCTTATTTAGGCATGAAAATGATCACGTAAACAGCCCTATTTTGGCTAAAAACACCCCGCTGGGCGGTACATATAAATAAACCGCATAGGCCGCTCTTAAGGTGTTAATTTCCTCCATTTTATTATTATTATTTTTTTTTATTTTCTTGGGGTTGGCCGACTCAAGAACAGGAAAACACAAAACACAAGACAAAACAGCAAACAAACACAGACAAAACACAAAATTCACACATCTAGGTCACCCAGGAAAATACCCAGAGACCAGGGTCACCAAGGTCACTCGAACACTCCCCTGGCCCCCGACCACCCGGAGAGGCTTCGATCTCGGCAGGCAGACATGCAGTGGAGCCAAAGCTACAAGCCTGCCCACCACACTTCCAGGCGCACCCTTCATATTAATCGTCTCCCTGGGCCAGGCGCCTGATGGACTATTATCTAGTCCAACTTGCACCCGACCCCTTCCCCCAAATGACCAGGTGTTCACTCAACTATTCACAAGCATTCTCCATTCATTACTGTTTTTTACCACTTCCTTTGCCTGATCTATAGTCATTCCTCTACCATCCAAAGCTTGTCTTACACAGTCTCTCCGTCTCAATGGGGGTCTTCCTGCCCTTCTATCTCCCCTTGTATCTGACTCATATATTCTCTTTGTAAGCCTTTCATCTCCCATTCATTCAACATGACCATACCAGCTCAGCACCCTTCTGTCCACTCTGGCTGACAAATGTTCCTGCTGCCCCACTCTCCTACGTATCTTTTCATTCCTCAATCCATCTCTACGGGCAACTCCACACATACTCCTCAAGCAGCTCATCTCCATCACATCCAGCTTTCTTCTCTCCTTTTTCTTCAGAGCCCATGTCTCAGCCCCATACATCACTGTTGGCACAACAATTCCTTGATACAGTGCACTTTTTACTTTCAATCCGAGATTTCTCGTCTTCCACATACTTCCCATTACTCCGAAAACCTTCCTTCCTTCACACACTCACAGTTTTACCTCCATTTCCATACCTCCACTCCTGCTTATCGATCCTCCTAGATATTTAAAACACTCTACTTGTTCCAATCTTTCCCCATCCAACCTCACATCTAGATTCACCCTACGATCACCCCTATTACACACCATTACTTTACTTATATTGACGTTCACCTTCAGTTTCCTCCTCCCACAAACCACTCCAAACTCTTTGACTACCCGCTGCAATTTCTCCTCAGAATCCGCCAACAACGCTGTGTCATCAGCGAACAGCAACTGATTCAACTCCCAATCTCTACCATCCTTTGCTACTAAACCCAATCCTCTTCCCATAGTTCTCCTTTTCACCTCCCTCACCACACCATCCATAAACATATTAAACAGCCATGGTGACAATACACAACCCTGTCGCAAACCTACCTTTACCTCAAACCATTCACTCAACTCGCCATTTCCTACTCTAACACATGCTCTGCTCCCTTCATAAAAACTCTTAACTGCTTCCAACAAATTTCCTCCAATTTCATAATTCCTTAACACCTTCCACATTGCTTCACGATCCACACGATCATACACTTTTCCAAATCTATAAAAGCCCAAAATATCTCCTTATGCTTCTCTAAATACTTCTTGCATAACTGTCTTACTGCAAACATCTGATCCACGCACCCTCTTCCCCTCCTAAAACTGCACTGTTCTTCTCCTATTGCAACTTCCTTACATTTTATTATTCTCTCTATCAACACCCTGCCATACAGCTTTCCAACCACTGATAATAAACTAATACCTCTATAACTTGAACACTCCTGCCGATCTCCCTTCCCCTTGTACAACGGCACAATACATGCACTCTTCCAGTCTATTGGTACCCTTGACATCATAATGCACACATTGAAAAGTCTCACCAACCAATCTATTATCACATCTCCACCCTTCTTTATACACTCCACAGCAATACCATCCAAACCTTCTGCTTTTCCCACTTTAAATTGTTTCACTGCTTCTTTCACCTAATTGTTCTCAATAATAGAGTACTATCATACAATAACTAAGATAATAGAGTACTATTATAATAATACATATATAGAGTACTATCATACAATAACTAAGATTCACCTCATCTAGGACAAGAAGGACTTCTTGTCCTACTAAACAGTGTAGACACACACCCTTACTATCCTTCGACAGAGAATGGGTACCCTCCAGTCCTGGTGCAGATTAGGTCAAGGAAGTTTGAAGGAAGGTAAGTGACTCTAAGGTTTCTCAAGATCGGCACCCCGCTCTGGAGAAATATTATTTTGACCCTTCATTAAGTTTTTGATAACGGCACCCCGAAGTCCTTATACTGTCTGTGAATATAAAAACCCTATTCTAGAATTTTTGTTACTTGTGGCAACCCAATCATTTAACATAGAGACCTCTAATAGTTTGTATCTTAAATATTAAAATCATAGGTGTGTAGGCAACCCTCCACTTATATTTTAATATCTTTAATACAACAAGAGTGACCTATATAGAAGTACCTTAATTATTTCTGGCAACCCAGGAATTAATTTAATTACTTTCATTTAGTTATATTTCTTTATAGTTAAAAATTGAAGGACACAGGCACCCCTACCTTTCAACATTTTACTATTGGAGACTACACTACCATTACTCACAGATACAGTTCTAAAACGATCTTTTGTGTTATAAGGGTTTAGCAAGACACCTTCACGGAGACTCTACATATATAAATCCTAGGCACAAATTGTCTGTGGCACCGCACCAGTATTTGTGACTAAAAGGTTAACACCGCCCTGAGTTCTTTGACCCTTTTATAACGGTTAGTGACAGTCAAGAAGATCCATACCTAAACTCTTTGACCCTCTTATAACGGTTAGTGACAGTCAAGAAGGGCCATACCTAAACTCTTCTTGCGTTAGTCCGATATTGTGTTAATCCGTCATCACTGAGACACAATATTTAAAACCCTACTTCAAGAGTACCTTAACAGAACTTCATTACCGGTTAATATAAAGGTCAGGATAGTCGAGTATTTGTTTAAAGCTATATGCTTAGAATACTCGCGTTAGTCCGATATGGTGCCCAACTGTTTCATTACTAGTTACGGAGCCATATTCAAGACCCCACGCCCATTAACCCAACTGTAACTAAACTTCACACGACCGGCCAACCTAGACGGCCCACGGAACATCAGAAGAAATCCTCAACTAAGTGTACATCTCTTCCAAGAAAAGAAATAATATAGAAACTACCAACAGTCAGGATCATTGACGAGATATAACCAAAGTTAGAGTTCAAAGTGACCCAAATAAACAGAATTCTTAATACCTCGAAATACGTGAACAGTTCGTAAAAGTGTTCCACTAAGTTAACCTATAGAAAAAGATTAATATTAAGATGCACTAGAAATAACCATCTTTAGCACGACTTTCTAACTCAATAAATAACAAATATACCAAAATAAGATGGATTTTAAGCATCAATCAACTCTGGCATATTTCCGCCAAGTGAAAAATAAACAGTCCGTCAAACTTACACTTTGAGTTAAGGAAACCAAGTGTTACAGTAATCTAGTAAATAGAACAATATTAATAATCTACGTGTTCAGGGATAAATACGTCTTGAATACTTATGTTACGAAACGAGTGAATTTATACCAAATAAGAGGATTTTCACCCCTTCAGGACCTCTGAAAATAATCTCAGTCAGTGCAGTAATATTTTTAGAGTCCACAAACTTGAACTCAAACTGAAGAAGTTCATCAGTGCATAAGCTTCCATATTTCGTGCCAAGAAATATAAGAACTTGTAACACATCGTCCCCTAATCCCTATTATCCACGAACAAAATTTAAGTCAAGATATATCGGGAATATAATTAGAACCTGATTTTAGTAACTTTATTATAGACTTTCGAAAAGAGAATAGTGCTTATGATTCTCCAGAAGAAGATTACATATCTAAGTTGAATTGAATATACCTGATCTCTATCTAGATCCGCGATCGTGCTGGGAGAAATTAAATAGAGTTGTACCACTTATGTTCCCTTGTATTTAGTATTTGTGATTATATCTATTGTACCTATAGTAGGGTCATTTGCTTGGAATCCGTGACCATTTTGTTCCTACCTTTTTCTCTCGATGGATTTGACAACCTGAACCATTTTAAAGGAAAATTAGCTTTTATGCCCCTCTGAAAAATGACGGCTAACTCTGCTATAATGCTAATATTCAAAATGGCCGCCAACGCCATCTTGAAAAACATGAAATGTAATATCTCTGGCATCAGATGAGCTACAAGGACGAATGAGGTGTCCTTTTTCACTAATTCTGGCATTACAAATCCACTGGAATGGTTATTGTATTGTATTG
The DNA here is from genome assembly GCA_032716605.1 of Paralithodes platypus. Taxonomy (NCBI): domain Eukaryota; kingdom Metazoa; phylum Arthropoda; class Malacostraca; order Decapoda; family Lithodidae; genus Paralithodes; species Paralithodes platypus. Next base: position 15,845,538 of record CM064576.1, on the reverse strand, counting down.
TATATTGTATTGTTATTGTATTGTATTATACTAATTGTACATACTAATCTGCCACTTCACTGTCACTACAGTCATGATTCATTGTATGAGCCACTATCAGAATCACTGTCCTCACTTTCGCTGCTATCATCATTGTTGTTCTCTGCCTGCGGATTTGTAGGTAGTGGTATGGATGGGGGAAGTGGGGGCTGGGTTGAACGGACAGGCAGACATAGGCCATTTACAAGATGCCATCCATGGCCGATCGGTGAGGGGTGACTTTGGAGCTGGTAATGCTTTTGCAAATATGCAAGATAGTTTGCACGCTCCAAGTGTGGACGGAGACTGTCCAAGTCAGGCACAAGTCGGATAGTGCTTTTTTTCTTCTGAACTCTCCACTTCGCTGCCCTCGCATCTCCCAGGGTCTTGCTTTTGGTATCACCATAGACATATCGAATGACAAACCGCTCCAAATCACTGATGACCTGTTCTGTGACTAGGAGCTGTGTACCACATGCTGCTAGCAGGTCGTGTGCCTCTTTAGACTTCTCCAGACGATCTGCGATGAGCTTCTTGCTTGCTCCATAGAAGCCAGAGTTGTGGTCACACCCAGTGAGGACATGAAGTGGTATGATGGATGCAGCCATTGCCTCACTGCACAAACATCGGGCATCGATAAGCTGACGTTTGCGTTTCACACACATAATTCCTGTTGTCTTCTGAGCAACATATGCCACTTGCACGTAGTTGTCTGTGTCCTCTGTGTCAAGAACGACAGCTGCTGTGTAGCTGTCTGACCGGAGCACACTATATTATGGTGAGCATTGCCGTATCTGCCTCTGTATGGGAGCATGTGAGCTCTGGCACAAGCTTGCCTGTGGTGAGATTCTTTGCAGTGCTGCCAACTACACAGTAGATGATCTCGGTGCTAGTTGTTGCTCCTGTTCTCTGGAATTCCGTTTGAAGAAATGCCTGAAGGCGGATTTTGTTCTCAGGTTTACCCAGGAGAGCATGGAAAACTTTACTAGAAGGAAATTTATCTTCTGTCTTCATGAAGACATTGCTGATTGGCAGTTTTTTTTGGCGCAGTATTTTCTCACTGTCCTTGATCGTGTAATTCTGATCATATGAATCATTGACGCAAATGATGCGCTCAGCAAGCTTGTGTCTCGTTAGAACGAAGTGCACCAACTTCTCTGCATAATCTCCCCAGGTATACTTGGTACCGTCTCCCTTCTCTCTGTCTTCAATGGTAGGAGTTGTAAGGCGCCAGATGAGGCCCATATCAATAATAGACGTGTATACATCAGGCTCTGGAATGACAGTCATAATTAGTTTTTGTTGAAGCTTGCTTTTCTGTGCCTTACGGATGGTTCCATTGACGTTGAAGATGGAAAGGCACTCGGCTGTAACACGATGCTGCAGGACTTCTTGAAGTTTGAGGGCACCACTCGTTTCAACCAGTCCGAGAACAGAGTCCAAGGCATTACGCTCCATTTCCTCAGTCTTTCTCTTCAGGTTCTCACCATCTGCTTTCTTCAATTCCTGAGTTGAAAAGTTCAAACGCTTGCTACGGGGAACTCTGTCGTTGAGAGACTTGGTCTTGGAATACACTCTCTCATTCAAGAACTGCTTCAGTTTGCTTGTGCCATCCTCCTTTGCCGATTTCAAGTCGGCAGCGAGAGCGTCTGAGGCTGGGATTCCTGACTGTAGGGATCGAAGTGTCTTGTTTGTATGGTCAAATGGATCACACTTGAATTCAGTGAGACATGCGCTTATATCCTGTACAGCTTGTTCATCCTTCTTCATTTTACTCGACGAGCAATCAGCATGCTTCCCTTTTCCTTGTTTCTTGCGATTAGCATGGCGATGGACCTTTGTTCTCACCCGATTGATGTTATTCACATGCCGAGTGTTTGAAAGGAGCTGCTTTTCATTGTTCAGAATGGCCAACCAACCAGACTTCAGCTTAGAGCCCTTATTCATTGTTGACTCTATCCATATGTCGAGGGCGACACACGAATATGGTTTTCCTGTCATTGACTGTGCAAACATACCATTCTCCATGAATGCAGCCTGATCGACAGGAAGGGTATCAAGCACTGCGGTGACATCGGGGAGATGCCGACCATACTTGTCATTATCATAGATTTGCATCAAAGGAAGCATGAGCTTGAGTGAGGACTTGAACTCAGTCCAGTTGCTTGTTCTGATTGCATGGATATTTTGAGTTAGAACCTCAACCATTTCCATGAATGGCATCCAGTATTCTGCTTGTGGGGCACCCTCAAAGTCCTTGAAGAGAGCATCAACGAGGTCCTTCAGCTCAGCATTTCTCTCTAGCTCTGCATGTTCATCTGCAAGTTCCTGTGCATCAATCGGATGTCGAAGCTTGGCAAGGGATGCCTTTACTTCTTCAGATAGAGGGGAATCTTCCAAACGTTTGTCTATGACATGGTGGACCAGAGTCTCGTAGAATAGTCGCAAGCAGCGAACCCCACGCTTAACATGTTTTCCACGAAGGGCCTGATCAACAGACCCGTCTGCTATAACACCAGCTGCCACCAACACATCTGAGATGCCAGATCCCTTAAACCTCTTGTATATAGTGTAGATGAACGACATTTGGATGTGGAAGGGTGCCATGAATGGTAAGATTTTGCTGAACAGCTCAGCATTCTCACTTTTCAACTCTAGCATGAGCATGTAGACAGGATGATCACCAACAATTATTGCAAAAGGCATCTTTTTTTCTTCGATTGATTTTGCAAGCTTACACATCACATCATTGAGAATTGTCTTACTGGGTGGGCTGGGATAGGTCATGTGGTATATTGCTCGACTCTTCTCATCTGCATTTGACATGCTGGCGTGAAACCCTGAAAACCCAGGCACAGTCTGTTCTTCTGGCTTAGATCTCATTCGGTCATCTTGCGCCCTGGCCAATGCATGGATCACACCACGAATTCTTTGCGCCGATGTGTCAGGAGGAGGAGTACTTTGATTAGATGGTGGCTTCATGAGAGGTGGTTCCCCACGCTTTGCTGTCTTGTATGGCTTGACTTTTTGCATTTCACTTCCGAGCTCTTTGAGAGTTGTCGAGAGGTTTGATGCAAAGTTGGCACCGGGAACTGGTCTTTCCTCGTGATTCTCGGAAGGAAGTTCGGTATCAAATGATTCTGGCTGCACAAACATGACATTAGTGCAGTGTGACTGGCCAGCACAGGTCAGTGTGTCGCTCTTGAAGTCATCGTTGTCGACTATAGCGATAACAGGCTTACCCTCAGCTAGTTCGAAGGGGCAATCAGATGAGCACTTGAGGTCATTGACCACCCAAAAATCTCGCAGCATAAGTACGTCATTGTAACTGATGCCCAGTCCATCTTTGTGCATTATGTCGACTATCTCCCTACTCTTGGTCAGTCCATGTAGCAAGACAGAGAGATTTATCTCAAATGCAGTGCGTTTTCCAGTGATGTAGCTTGTGAGGATAGATGCAATCGATCGGACGGATGGACTGTCATCAATTGCAGACTTATTTGGGTGTTTCAGCCATGTGAGCAGCTTCAGCAGGAGCTCACTGAGGTCTTCTTCTCTCTCCAACTCGTGTATATATGGGAGCCAGGGAATAGTATTTGTCCTGATGACATGCTCTTTGAGTCGTGCCGCAACATTCATCTCCAACTGATCATTGCTGACACCCAATGAAGATATTGCCGCCTCGATGTATGTATCTGCTGCTGTTGTATCATATACCAGTTCACTCACATTCTTTTGAATGCGTTCATGAAATCCGATGTCTTCCCCAAATTCATTGACGAGAATTTCCTTTAAGTAGCTGGATTTTACTACTGAGTTATGTCCGTGATTTGAGATAATGCGCTTATAGTCCTGCAGCAGGCCTTGCAGTATGCGAATTTCATGGTCTTTGAAGATGACTTGACGAATATGATGAAAGAAGAGAGCTTGGGCCTCTCGGAAGTTTACACGCTGCAGATGTTGAGTGCTTTCATCTGAATGGGGCTTGTGGTCGCTTACATATTTGCGCCAGCACGCACGATGGTAGCGGATTTCCAGCCCAAATGCTGTTTGACTATCTGGGATGGATGCAATCAGAGTGTCAAGTCTGAATCTCATGACCTCATCTTCCAGATGGACAGTATGTAACTTTAATTTAGTCCAGGCATCTACTGTTGATAGGATTAAAATCTGCTTGTCACGATCACTACTCTTGTATGCCCCTTTCATGCACCACACACATAGTCTTATCGTAAAGGACACCCATACTGGAGCGGAGCCTTTTAGGTGCACTGGCCTCTGGGGAAGGGTCTTGTTGATCTGATGCTTCATCTCTTTAAAGACGTTCCTCGGATTTGTCTTTGCGTTTTCCGGCTTGAGAGAGCTTGCGCTTGCTGGATAATGATGCGTAACAAGTGCTATGCATGTGGTGACCCTTTGGTCCCTTCTCCCAATCCACATTTTCATGTATATGTTGAAACTTATCAAGTTCTTTCCATTGTAAAGACTTTTCCCGGATGGATTCCCACTTCTCAGGTGTAATGTTTTCCAAACGATCATCTGTCTGCGGTGCATCGCTTACCACAGAGTAAAATGCACTCGTATTCATTTAATGACTTGTCTGGTAACTCTTCACTCTCTCTTCTATTATCCATTATTTCGGTCACTTCACAAGTCGGCGATTTTCATCAGATGGGCATGCGATCCATCTGAAACAGTAAAAAAGTAATATTAGATATACACCGCAGGCAGAGAACAACAGTGATGATAGCAGCGAAAGTGAGGACAGTGATTCTGATAGTGGCTCATACAGTGAATCATGTAGTGACAGTGAAGTGGCAGATTAGTATGTACAATTCGTATAATACAATACAATAACAATACAATATACAATACAATACAATACAATAACCATTCCAGTGGATTTGTAATGCCAGAATTAGTGAAAAAGGACACCTCATTCGTCATTGTAGCTCATCTGATGCCAGAGATATTACATTTAATGTTTTTCAAGATGGCGTTGGCGGCCATTTTGAATATTGGGCTCTAGCAGAGTTAGCCGTCATTTTTTAGAGGGGCATAGGAGCTAATTTTCCTTTAAAATGGTTCAGGTTGTCAAATTCATAGAGAGAAAAAGGTAGGAAGAAAATGGTCACGGATTCCAAGCAAATGACCCTCTTACTAGTGATTGAGTGAATAAAGCTGTACTACAAATTATATTTCGACATTATACATATCCTCTATTGTATTATTTTATGTACTTGTATGAACTCAGATATCCCAGCCTCGAAAGAACTCACCCTAACTAATCGTTAAACCTGAATAAAATCAGGGCATAACAAACAGCTCTAGCTTATCAGATAATACAAAACATAACACATTAATTAAGTTTAACTCTCAATTCATTAATTAGAGGACAAATGGGTTGGCATCTATCTCCCCCCCCCCCCCCCCATCCTCCTCTCACCTTACTGTATACTGTGTCTGCTACCCCACTCCTCTTAGCCCAGCCACCCTCCTCTGCCTCCCTTCCTATTACTTCCGTCAAACTATTACCCCAACCACCCACGACCCCGCCAGCGAACATTTTATTAGTCGTCAGGTCCGGCAAACTGGCCACGCGGCACCACTGTACACTCAGACGTTTGGCACCACTGCCACACTGCTCGGCCCAACCGCGTTTAAATATAGCCTTCAAACATTTCTTAGCATGTCACCTCGTAGCACACTTGGTATAGGTTAGGCCTCATATACTGGAAAACCAGTGTTCTATCCCACTCGGATCTAGTGTATTTTATATATTAGTTTGTTATTTTAGTTATATAAAATTAGATTATATTAGGTTAGGTTAGGTTAGGTTAGGTTAGGTTTGTTACGACCGGGGCTCGTATAAAACAAGAGCTCTTAATCATTGGACTAGAAAGGCACACAGCCACAACGGTAACACTAGATCCAACCCTGAACTTATAATGCCGACGCACAAAAAACACCTATACCCTCCAGAGTTAAATCTGCGATAACAGGGTATCCTATAACTCAGTATAAGTGCACTACTACTACAGGCTGATGATCTCTGATACAGCCTGATCACAACAACATACAATTACGTTAATAAGGTATACAAGGAAAAGATAGAGATCTTAATTAAATCACTGCAATGATTTAATGCAAACTAAAAGAAGGTATATTTAAAGTTATTCTAAACAATAATGAACTGTCACTCCTATACTAAAGAAAGTGAACGAAAGTCCCAAAGCATCGAGCAGGAATCTTCTGAAGAAAGTCTGATGCTGGGGTAAGATGATCGTATCGGATTTTGAACTGTTATATAAAGCAGGGTCAATATAGGACAAGTGTAGAGACAGACAGTGTCAACTGACACGGGAATAACGATAAATGCACACTAGTATTATCTCCAACAACAAAAGAAGTCCTTCGTCAGGCAACTCAAAAAACCTGCTCAGGTTGTGCAAATCAACAACAACCAAGGATTACAGTCAACGTGAAAAAGAATGCTGCATACATAACATAAGAGTTTATAATTCTAAACGGGTGTCTGCTAGGCTAATAAAGTCTAGCTGGGATGTCGTAGGCTAGGAAACAATGGCTGAGCAAGCGGCTCGTAGCCTAGCGAGGTCCTTAAGGCTGTGCGGCCAAATTACGTTAATTGACGGGGTGCTCTCTTGAGAGATCCAGATCGCTAGTATCTGGTTCTCTCCTGGCGACCCTCTCAAAGTCAAAGCAAACGAGTTAGCACAGTGTTGGGTGGCAGAGGCAAAAGCCCTCACTCACAACACAGTGCTAAACTCACAAGGTACACAGTCAGAAAGACCACTTAGGCTTCCCACGTCTCCGTTGCGATTGTACAGGTTCAACAAAACGTAGTACACATCGGAAATCACAACAACAATGGCCTCACCTCAGTCTAGCATTAAATAGCCCAGCAGACAGCCAAGGAATAGGCAGGGAGACACCGTGAGTGTGTCGAACCTCTACAGACAAAATGGTAACCCCTCCAAAATGCCTAACTAAACATATAATATCTGAGAGCTTCAGCATATAATACGATGGCCGATATATGAAATCGTGCAGAACCAAAGGGAAGTTATGATATTAAATACAGTGGAAGAATGAGAGGTAAGAAGTTGAGAGAGAGAGAAAGTGCTCTATAGGTAGAAGTCGGGAGACAGGTGGCAAGGGAGATGTTAAGGATATGCTGGTCAGACAAGCTCTGAGGAGAATAGCTCCTCGGGACCCCTCCAGGATCACACACAAAGGCATGGTGGGCAGCCAATCACAGGCCGCTATGTCACCAGGCAGCAGGCCTGCAGAAGGCGCCAGGAACCACCAGCCAATCAAAACCGAGAGAAAAGACCACGCGGGCGAGCAACTCCTCCGGGAGGGAGGAGAGAGGAGGAGGAAAAGCAACACTCACCTCCCCCACCCTGCTCGTTCGCTCTCTCTCTCTCCTTCACTACAATGCATCTTATGTTCAACTCATGATATAAAATATAATGCATTGTCACAGGCGAAAATAAAGACCACTTCTATACTGCCTGTGACATGACGATTCAAAATAAAGAAAGTACAACATTGTAGATAGACTGTAGCCCATTTCACTGCTCTGGCGAGCGCTAGTGGCTACCGGGAGGCGATTCTGCCAACGCTGGCAGGCGTCACAGGTTATGTTAGGTTAATCTAATATAATATGATTATGGTGGGGCAGTGCCGCCAAACTTCTGAGTGTACAGTAGTCTCGCGTGTCCGGTTTGCCTAAACTGACGACAACAAAATTAATTCGCACCCCGCCATCCCTCCCCTTCTACCCCATCATAACTCTTCAGCCAGAAAGGATACACCAGGAATTCTCCGTGCGTGAGGAGACGGGCTGATGGGCGTCTCTGTTTCATGTGCTCGGAACTGTACCCTAATGTTTAGACGAATGCAAGGGGTAATTAATGGGGCACTTAACTACAAAGGAAGGCCTCGCTATAATTTACTCCTGAACCTGGATAAATTCATATTTGTTTTCACCAACCTACCAATTAATTAAAATAACAAATAAACCTAACTAATGAAATCAATGACAGTTATGAATACATGTAGTACTCCAAGGACTCGAACCTAGTATACTCACACCGAAATTCCGTACACTAATCCTAGTTTGGTACCGCGATTATCTGATCTGCATCACCTGCCACACACACACACACACACATACACACGCATGTGTGCATTATGTTTAGGCTAATGTTATTTTACTATTGTAATTATTATAATTCAGCTTACATAATTATGTTGTCATGGATAAAACAAATAATATATATATATTATACTAACCATTTAAAAAGCGATTGGCATTCCTAAAATGGAAACAAAGTCTATTGATACACCTATACAATATAGGTATTACTCTACTAAATGGGTTAACACAATGTTTGGAATTATGAATAATATTTAGTCAAAGTAGGTCACCAAATTGTAGTTATATAAAAGTCCCTAACTCTGCTGGATACTCAAATAATTTGTTTTATTATTATAATGTTTGATATATTGGGACACACGATGGCAGCACGTAATAAAAACATGTCACATGTTGATAGATAAGTATTGCCATGTTGTAGTCCTAGTATCATCAACCCATTTGGTTGGTGACGTATGTTGGGAATTGTCTTCTTGTATTGCTGTAGCCACAATACAATACTTTATATCTGTAGGATTGTCGGGATCACCATATAAATATATCAGCTTTCTATTTAACTCGAACCGTCGGACTTATGGTCTGCAGTCCATGACAATCTATGCCACCCGACATACGAAGAATATTACAATCATATTTCTAAGCTGGAAAATTTTGTATATTCATATCCTGAAATATGTATTTGATCGAGAAAGTTTTGAGTAGTAAGTTCTTTTTGCGGTCTTCCTGTTTTTCTATCTATCTATCTATATGCTCAGGCCCAATCCCCATTTTGGGGGTAGCCGACTCAAGACAGAGCAAGAACAGGGAAAACACAAAAACAACATAAAACAAAAAATAAATACAGATAAAAAACACAAACTCACACACATCCAGGTCACCCAGGAGAAGACCCAGAGACCAGGGTTACCAATCGCTCCAGCACTCCCCCGGCCCCTGACCACCCGGAGAGGTTCCGATCTCGGCAGGCAGACATGCAGCGGAGCCAAAGCCACAAGCCCTCCCACCACACTTCCAGGCACACCCTTCATATTAATCGTCTCCCCGGGCCAGGCGCCTGATGGACTATTATCTAGTCGAACTTGTGCCCGACCCCTTACTCCAAATGACCACGTGTTCACTCAACTATTCACAAGCATTCTCCATTCACTCCTGTCCACCACCACTTCCCCTGCCTGATCTATAGTCATTCCTCTATCATCCAAAGCCTTTCTTACACAGTCTCTCCATCTCAATGGGGGTCTTCCTGCCCTTCTATCTCCCCTTGTACCTGACTCACATATTCTCTTTGTAAGCCTTTCATCTCCCATTCGTTCAACATGACCATACCAGCTCAGCACCCTTCTGTCCACTCTGGCTGACAAATGTTCCTGCTGCCCCACTCTCCTACGTATCTCTTCATTCCTCAATCTGTCTCTACGAGTAACTCCACACATACTCCTCAAGCAGCTCATCTCCATCACATCGAGCCCTCTTTTCTCCTTTTTCTTCAGAGCCCATGTCTCAGCCCCATTCCTGTTTTTACATTTATTTACATTAACTTATAATAATGTGTGTATTTATTTATGTATTGATTCCAGAGGGTTGACACAAATGAATCGCCTTCATATTCCGATGCAATTCCAAGTTGTAGCTTGTTTTCTGTGGAGGCTTGCTAGACCAACCACCCGTAGTTGTGTATTGTGTATGTGATACATGTGAATGTTATCATACTGTTAAATTGGCTATGGATGTGAATGTAGTCTGTAACCAGTGTAATCAGCTCGTCCATACTGATCAGGTGCTAGCATATACTTTTATACATGCAACACTGTTCAACATAATCTCTACTTTCCGCCATTGCAGTGAGGAATGTTTCCACTCAGCCACGCAGTCTTCTTGTTACCACTGATATTTATCTGCCAGTATAATGAAACCAAAAAAAGAAATATAATACGTTAGAACTAATTAAAAACAAAAATAATACTCGTCTTATCATCTCGACTCATCACTTCGGAGTACTCACAAACTTACGCTATCTATTGAACTTCTAACTCAGTAGGTAAAATATCACATTTTATATTTTGAATACAGGCATATTCATATAATGCTAAATTGCTAATGTTTGGAAACAAGGGAGGTTTATGCCTGAAATCACAAGTCAAAATATTACAAAATCTTAAAATTTGAACCGCCAAAAACTTACCGTCACATTCACATTCGGCTAGAAGCTGTTCACATTCACATTCACATTCAGATGTCCCATCTCAGTTCCTGTACGGTTTTCTTAGCCGATGTTCACAGATACGTTTTTCTCCATTCTCATTGGGTTTTCTACATTCACAATCGGTTTCCTACATTCACATTCGATTTTCTACATTCCCATTCACCACAATCGGTTTTCTACATTCACATTCATATTCGTTTCACTACATTCACATTCGTTTATCTTCATTCACATTTGTTTTTCTACATTCACATTCGTTTCTCTACATTCACATTCATATTCGTTTCACTACATTCACATTCGTTTATGTACATTCACATTTGTTTTTCTACATTCACATTCGTTTCTCTACATTCACATTCATATTCGTTTCACTACATTCACATTCGTTTATCTACATTCACATTTGTTTTTCTACATTCACATTCGTTTCTCTACATTCACATTCGTTTCTCTACATTCACATTCACATTCGTTTCTCTACATTCACATTCGTTTCTCTACATTCACATTCACATTCGTTTCTCTACATTCACATTCCTTTCTCTACATGCACATTCACATTCGTTTCTCTACATTCACATTTGTTTCTCTACATTCACATTCGTTTCTCTACATTCACATTTACATTTGTTTCTCTACATTCACATTCGTTTCTCTACATTTACATTTGTTTCTCTACATTCAAATTCGTTTTGCCACATTCACATTCGTTTCTCTACAATCACATTCACGTTTGTTTACCACATTCACATTCGTTTCTCTACAATAAGTCTACATTCACATTCGTTTCTCTACAATAAGTCTACATTCACATTAGTTTCTCTACAATAAGTCTACATTCACATTCGTTTTACCACATTCACATTTGTTTCTCGACATTCACATTCGTTTCTCTACATTCACATTCACGTTCGTTTTGCCACATTCACATTCGTTATGCCACATTCACATTCGTCTCTACGTTCACATTCGTTTTACCACATTAACATACGTTTCCCTACATTCCCATTCGTGAAATAACAAACTAGAATAGGCTATAGCAGAGCCTATGAAGCTGTAAGATGCTTCCAATATTATAGCCTATACTTATAACCCTGCACAACCCCCGCACGTTATGCCGCCCCACAGTGCCCCTCTGCAGGTCCCACTATACATAAACATGAATGCAGGATGGCAATGTGATAGTAGCAAACTGAATGTGAATGTTGTATAAACCCGAATATAAAAGTAAAATAATGAAAATATATGAAAACAGTAGGCTACAAAATCTGAGCTGGGACATAAAAAGTAAATTTTTTAAAATAAAATAAAACAGTAGGCTACAAAATCCGAGCTGGGACATGCGAGTGTAAATATGAATGTGAATGTGAATGTGGTCGTAATTAAGATAATCGCGAATGTGAATCTGAATGTGAATGTGGTGGTAAGAATTGTACATTGGTTTCTCTACATTCACATTAGTTTCTCTACATTCAAATTCACGTTCGTTTGGCCACATTCACATTCGTTTTGCCACATTCACATTAGTTTCTCTACAATATAAGTCTACATTCACATTGGACATGCGAGTGATTATCGAGAATGTGAATGTGAATCTGAATGTGAATGTGGTGGTAAGACTTGTAGGCCTACATTGGTTTCTCTATAGCCTACATTCACATTCGTTTCTCTACATTCAGATTCACATTCGTTTGGCCACATTCACATTCGTTTCTCTACAATAAGTCTACATTCACATTGGACATGCGAGTGTAAATAACAAACTAGAATAGGCTATAGCAGAGCCTATGAAGCTGTAAGATGCTTCCAATATATAGCCTATACTTATAACCCTGCACAACCCCCGCACGTTATGCCGCCCCACAGTGCCCCTCTGCAGGTCCCACTATACATAAACATGAATGCAGGATGGCAATGTGATAGTAGCAAACTGAATGTGAATGTATAACACCGAATATGTATAAAAGTAAAAATAAATAAATAAATGAAAACATTACAAAATCCGAGATGGGACATGCGAATGTAAATATGAATATGAATGTGGTGGTTTCAGTTTCATATTTACATTCGCATGTCCCATCTCGGATTTTGTAATGTTTTAATTTATTTTTATTTTTTTACTTTTATACATATTCGGTGTTATACATTCACATTCAGTTTGCTACTATCACATTGCCATCCTGCATTCATGTTTATGTATAGTGGGACCTGCAGAGGGGCACTGTGGGGTGGCATAACGTGCGGGGGTTGTAAGATTACATTGGCTTACATTTTCCCCTTTTGCATTTGTGACTGTGTGTAAAATACCACAGGAACGCTGTGGTACGAAAATCCTGAGAGCGAAACCTCCAACCCTAACGAGCCACAGGAACGAAAATCCTGAGAGCGAAACTACCATCCCCAACGAGATCCCAGGCCCCTTTTCCTTTTCCGATTTGGTCTCTCTCCCTCTCTCTCGATTCATTGCACATATTATACGTCTCTCAATCACAGTCTTCTAATATACAAACCACAATACTTTACTCACTGATATTCTTAATGTACCACCTAAGTATGTATTTAATTGTGTAACCACCATGCAGACTAAAATACTTTCATTGTGTAGGTTCGAGGCGATCTAAGACACCTTAACTTCCATTTCACACCAAATCAGATCGTGATTACGTCAGTCCTGTATTTAGTTATATAACAATCATAGCCCCCCCAATTCTAACAATTCTATGTCTCTAACCTTAAGAAAATGGGAGTCACCTTCCGTGGTTTTATCCACTAACTATATATTCCCAACCTTTAACCACGACTCTATACACCCGATAACCCTATGCCAGTTATTGTATTGATTTAGGCCTGTTAATTCGGATAAACTCACTATGACCAATCTGCAGACGATTATCAGGAGAGATGCAGGAAAGCTACCTCGTATCTCCCTTTCCATGACGAGTATAGATATATGTACCCCCGTGCTCAGTCGCCCCCCCCCCCCCCCCCCCCTCCCCCTTCCCTTGTTCTTCTAGTAACTAAGTAAAATGCCCCAGAACGAGAAGCCCACCACAGAAGCCACGAGCGAACACCACACAGAAACACCCGAAAGAAAGGTCCACAGAACGAAAGGACCAGCTGACCGAGCCAACCAGTTCAAACAGGCCCAAGCCCGCAGGGCTAAGCAGCTCCAAACCACACCTGCCTACCCCTTCTAAACACTGACCTTTTTTCCACACCTCACATACACTACCCCTCGTGTCCTACACCTCTACCTACATGATGACGAACATAAATACACCTTAAATTTAATACACCCATGCTTTGTCCCTAAGTTTAGGATATTAATATCAACATACCCTAAAAATACCTTGTCTTGCCAGACTAAGTTTCTGAAGACCAATCGCCCCCATAAATCTATGTATTCAATCCTTAGGTTCAGTATTAATATCAACATACCCTAAAATACCTTGTCTTGCCAGACTAAGTTTCTGAAGACCAATCGCCCCCATAAATCTATGTATTCAATCCTTAGGTTAAGTATTAATATCAACATACCCTAAAATACCTTGTCTTGCCAGACTAAGTTTCTGAAGACCAATCGCCCCCATAAATCTATGTATTCAATCCTTAGGTTAATTATCTTTATCCGCCATTGTGTTCATCTTTTCCATTTACTTTTCCACAATTGTTATACGTCTTCCACTCACCTCCTTCGTATCCACAGTCCACACTACTCCATTTTGCTTCGTGTCCTACACCTCTTACCCGCCCGACTCTACCTACATGATGATGAACCGGAATATACATTCATATTAAAACACCCATGCCCTGTCCCTAGGTTGAGCCAATGCCAACCAATCAGACAGCCATATATCTATGTATGTTCTTCCATCCGAGAAGTAGATGTTAAAACCCCATGTCCAAATTAATAAGAGATTAAGATACCCACGGGTACACCAGTGATATAGAACCATTGCCCCCGTAAGACCTAGACAGCCATGACTACAGATGTTAGCCACCATGCTATAACTTAATGCTTACCCCAACCAGAGATTGTATAGATAACCTTTTCTTTGTCCATTGCCATCATAGTATCACGAAACAATAACGAAGTACCCCTACGAACTGCCGCTTTTCTTTGGTCTATATTTCATAGAAAACGCAGTTCCCAGGGACAACTAGACGTACAAAAACTCGTGTCAACTAATAGTGTCCATAACCCCTCGTATTGACGAGTAATAATACACCATGTTTTTCCCTACTTTATCCACAGTCAAGCACACACCTACAGTTAACCTCCTTCTCCCCCCACAGCCCCACAGTCCACATGATTCTATCTTTTCCAGACTCATATACCACCCCATAGTTGCATCCCCCGGTAGCATTTGGCTAACGTACTTTCACTGTCCTTTCAAACTCCAATATCAACTGTAGCCTAATGCCACCCCCACGCCCGGAGACCTTAGGGTCAAATTTCCACGTAGCCCCCCTGAACCCTCTCATTAACACCCCGCACTCCTCGACTCTTGTCCGACCTAGCCTCTCCCTCATACCTCTTGAAGATCCTTGATTTTTCCGTTGCTAACGCTCTCCAACCTTTTATATATATACTCCTATCCAGCCTACCTTCCCTTAGTAGGCTGGAACAACATTAGAACTTTACTAACCCCTTGCATGCCATCTATTCTCTTACAACCCATTCACAACCCTGCACCCAATGGTCGTCGGTGCGAGGCCTAGCCGCCTCGCCAGTAACTAACTTCTATTGCCATACTTCCAGATAAATGTGGCAGAGTTAGCAACCTAGTCTCCACCACATCCAGCAAACCATACAATTAACAACCAACCGATTAAAACCAGCTAGCCAAGGCACCTTCGGTTTTGGTATTAAGGACACCCACATCTGTCTCATAAACAGAAGGTTATTACAAACACTGGTGATATGGCAAGCCCCTAGCCACAGCCGCCGGACGACCATCCCAGAGAGAGGGCGCCCAGCTACCCCTTTTTACCCACCCGAGGAGGGAGACCCCCACCCCTGCGGAGGTATACCTGACCCCTGTTTTGACTTCTGGGTCATTGCCAGGTAGCACAGGAATTCTTCCTATCGATGAACTAACCATGCATGACTAACACCTTTACTAACCTCTATTAACTCACAATAACCCATTTACCTTTCTTGCATACTCTGATCACTAAATTAGCACCTCAGCTATACCATAGAATGAAGATTGAACAATCTAAGAGAGACGCTCCTATCACAGCTGTCCCCATCCTCCTCGCAAAGTAGATCCAGTCTCTCTCCCCTAAATACTTCCAGTATAGCCAAAATAGTACCTCTTACTAAGGCTCAGTTATATCACATTATGAAGGCTCCCTATAGCCATGTGCCACAACAGTAATCACCACCTTACCTAGTCCCCGTATCTATTGAGAGCTCAAATAAATCCATAAGACTCGAGATCCCTATGGCCTACAGGGCCCAAAACCGAGCCTATAAACCCAGCTCCAGCCCCCAGTACAATCAGTTGAAAGATAGACACCAACCCAGGTTGGTCACCAGAGTTAACCTCAAGCTCTATCCTTGTTGATTGCTGAGAATTGAGTTCCAGAGCCAGCAGACTCCGTGGCTGATTTGGATAGAAGGACCTGTCCACGTACTTGAGAACTTCCTACATATGGACAACCTGGACGGCCGCGGAACCAGTCGTTAGCCCCCAACATCACGGACGCAAGATAACCAGGACCAGACCAATCAAATACTACCCAAGATTCACTCTATCAGTACTACAGTGTTACAGTACTATTTAGAGATTCACTTATTAATATTTCTATGAAGTGGCTATATCTTTGCCCCAGTATAATTCATATATAACCATCCCATTAGGAAGTGCTAAGCGTATCAGTGTTTATTAATTAACAGGCGATATTAACTCTCGTAATTACCCATATACCCAGATATTATTACATAGAAGTGAAACCCTAGTGATATCTGAATGTTCGCCCACTGATTTGCGTTCTATTTATTTCTGATACAAGAATATAAAACTTAGATCAGTACCCCCTGAGGTTACTAGAATTCCCGTGCTCTAAAATACGCGTGTCTAAATCTAGTCTGTGAACTACTACTTGTGCACCAGAGCTACCAGTAATAAATCTAACAGTGAATATGAATCTATAAGTAACATTGATGGTCTCCGGTATATATACCTGTTAAATAAGCCAGTGATCAGAAGATTAATACCTGAACGTTGGAAGTGGGAGACTAGGCTCCATCCAGATCCACTTATGCTAGTGTTGTTCAATTCTATCATTTGTCTTGCACGAGTATTTCAGAAGTGGTATATCAATAAACGTGATCGTGTGTCTTGTTACCGTGTGTTTATTTTGTGTTCTCTATTCCTCATACCTTGTATTGTGCATGCAGCCTTATATACCCAGTCAGTTAGAACTCACATTACCCAAGTAAAACCTGTAGAAAAAAGGGCATAACAGTGTGATTAATTTTCATCTCTCTCTCTCTCTCTCTCTCTCATACCACAGAGAAGTTGGTCTGGAGTTGATAATGATTACTGACAAGAGAACCTGGCAAAAATGAACATCGTTTTTAGTCGAAGAGAGCAGAAAAAAAAAAGTGAAGGTATGCATCACACATATTTTCCATGTCTAACATTCTATACATTCCTTCAGGTGTTTCCAAGTCCCTTTTAACAGATTGCATGTAACCTACGGCAAATTGCCGGAGGGAGCGGAGGGCGAGGAGAGAGCCTTCATCTTTGCTATCCTTTCCATCCATTTTCAATTTTGTTTAGGGTTGCCATCTCGTCTGGGATTAAGTCCTGGTTCGTAAGGTCTGTGTGGTCAGTGAATATATGAAACTCTCTAAACAGTGTGTACAGTATAAATGGTAGCACCAATATTAGTTCATCTAGCAGTAAATATATCCCTGGTATTTTGGGATTACTGTGAAATACTCCTGGGTGGTATAATTGTTGATTGTCGCTGTAACTAACTAACTAATATTACAATGATCTTACTTGTTCCATTGCATGAACAACATAACAAACTACACTAAGCAAGTATAGCACTGCGTGTATGTAGGAAGTAAATGAGAAAACCCCGACCCCTCCCCGGTTGCACCACACCCACCAAGCTACGTCTTATATCCCAGCCTAGCAATTTGTTGATGTTGTAATAGGATACTTAAGGCCAGAGGGTCTTCCCACTGCCACATGTGGGCTCCACATGTGGCAGTGGTTGGAGTGTGTTTAGTATTTTGTTGTCATGTGTGTGGACTTACGGAATTGTGTAAATGAAGCGAAATATCTAAAATGTACAAGCATATCGATATTACAGAATATTGTTAATTATATGCAAACAAACAATAATAACAATAATAATGACAAAAGTAGCAGCTAATAAGTGTATAAATATATTAAGTTAAAGAGAAATGAAGAAACATAGAATACAAATAGGACTTGAGCTCTATGACACTTGTGTATCGCCTTTGACACTGTTTGGGGCAGAAGTTTGGGAAAAATAAAAATAAAAAAATAAAAAAAATAAATAACATCCAAACACAGTATTTAACTAAACTGTTTAAAGTCCCCAGAACAACCCCAAAATGTGCCCTACTCCATGAAATTAAGGGAATAAAAACTGAACATAAAATAAACCAAAGAAAGATGGAATATTATATTAATTTGAGCAACCGAGACAATGAAGCAATAGAGGTAAAAATGAAAACGAATATAGTGAAGACAATAGAAGAAAATACAAGATAAATTTGTAATCTTAAAGAAAAATACAATATAACTGAAAATCTAGACAGAATGAGTGAAATCGAAGCTAAACAATTGCTGAAAGATAAAGTGCAAATACACAATATGGAAGAGATATTAGAAGATATGAGAAGTGGAAGTAAAACTAGAGAAGCAGATGAACAAGAAATATCGGGTAACTATATTGAGGACTTATGCTTTGAAAATGCTAGAACTATTTTTATGACAAGGACAAGAATGATGGAAGTAAAAGAAAACTTCAAAAACAAATATAAACATAATTTATTGTGTGTTCTAGTTCATGTTCAATATTATCAATAGGTACATCCCATAATGTATATCCCATCATTACCCATTTGTAATTGTTTATCCATATTAGGAAATATTTAGCTAGTCTACTGTAGTTATAGTTGACCGTTATAGAACTGCTCATATATCCCAAATAGTCTCGTTCATATCACTATCCTGTGAGCCCAGCAATGTGGTAATACACTTTACGGGCAACACACGCCGAGTTTGATCTGACAATTTGAGTTAAGGCGATGTGATGAAATAGTTTCCTATTGACTGAGTTTACTTCTGTTTAAAACAAAAACATGATAAATTACGATAAAGCTTCGCCTGGAACTCTCTCAGTACCCAGGACAAGTTTCGGCTGCATACCCCCAAGGCTCTGGGTGCTAAAGGGACACACTTATACTATAAACTATATAATCATACTGTAGATAGATACAATTGTGATTCCATGGAAGACCTGAGAAAAACTTCCTGTCTATCTATTAATTGCCAGGCGCCCTGATCCCCGAGGGGATGGATACAAATTAATCAGATCACACACATTTAGATAAGCTAACATTCTCTATTATCTGACCATTCCACCCCATCTCCCATTCTGTGACTTTATCCCTCTCAAAGACCATAACCTTAGTATTTACCACACTGTGACTCCGGTTATGTCTCTCACACACAACACCAAACATCTTTTGTTATCAAACCTTGCAAATCTCACTCATTAACACTCAACATAACTGTATCATCAGCAAATAGTAGCACAGGCAACTTCCACTCACTCCCTTCTCTTACTCGTATGCTGACATCCACTGATCTTTCTTGTATTTCTTTCATGACTCCTTCCATCTTTATACTGAACAATCAAAATCATTCAAAGCAAAACACTTGCTCTGTTTAGCCTCTACACGCACCTCTTACACCTTCATACAGACGCTGCATATAAGAACATAAGAACATAAGAAAATGGGAGTCTGCAGAAAGCCGATTGGCCTAAGCAAGGCAGATCCCTGTCCCACACAACCCCAAATCAATTACAAAGCCCAATTATAGGCTCAACACTCTAATACCCTGAGGATCATCTTACCAAAACGGTTAGAGATTAACGCAGGATTATGGGGGTCTGCAGAGCGCTGATTGGCCCAACCCGGCTGATCCCCCTTCACACCCAACCCTTCTCGTCCATATGCTTATCCAATTTTATCTTAAAGCTCCCTACAGTTTTAGATCCCACTATAGCACTTGGTAGTCCATTCCACCCATCTACAACTCTGTTACCAAACCAATATTTGCCTATATCTTTTCTGAAACGAAATTTATCTAATTTGAAACCATTGGTACGAGTTCTTTCGCTATCACTGAGCTTTAGTACATTTGTCATGTCCCCTTTGTTAATCCCACTAACCCACTTGAACACCTCTATCATATCCCCTCTAACTCTGCGTCTCTCTAACGAATGTAAACCTAATTTCTTCAACCTTTCTTCATACGGAAGATTTCTAATATTATGGATCATTTTTGTCATTCTACGCTGTACTCTCTCCAATGAATCTATGTCCATTCTGTAATAAGGACACCAAAATTGGACAGCATAATCCATATGGGGTCTCACTAATGACAAGTAAAGTTTTAAGATAACATCAGCAGTTCTGTTACTCACACTCCTAGAGATGAACCCGAGAATCCTGTTTGCCTTATTACGAACGTCTATACACTGTTTTCTAGGCTTCAAATCATTGCTAACAAACACACCTAGATCTTTCTCGCAGTCTGAATTTTCTAATTCTAAATTAGATAGTTTATATTTAACATTTGTTTGCATCTTCCCTATCTTTAATACCTTGCATTTGTCAATGTTAAACTTCATCTGCCAATTTACTGACCATTCATGTAAGGTATCTAGATCCCTTTGGAGGCACTCTATATCGCTATCTGAATCAATTGATCTCCCCATTTTAGTATCGTCTGCGAATTTACTTATCCTACTAGTTATACCTAAATCTAGGTCATTTATGTATATAAGAAACAACAGGGGACCTAATACCGATCCCTGGGGGACACCACTTTTGACTGCTCCCCACTCTGACTTGGTACCATTTATGCTGACTCTCTGTTTCCTACCAATTAGCCATGACCTAATCCATCCCAACAACGCCCCACCTATTCCATGTGCCTCAACCTTTCTCATCAATCTCTCATGAGGGACTCTGTCGAAAGCTTTACTGAAATCTAAATATATAATATCGTATGCCTTGTCATTATCTACTGCTTCATATACCTCTGAGAAAAAACTAAGCAAATTAGTAAGGCAAGAACGTCCCTGAGTGAATCCATGCTGAGAAGAATTGATTAAGTTAAATGTTTCTAAGTGGTTTCTCATTTTTCTAGCAATAATTGACTCTAGTAGCTTTCCTATGATTGAAGTGAGACTAATGGGACGGTAATTGGATGCTATTGATGTATCACCTTTTTTGAAAATCGGAACTACATTTGCAAGTTTCCAAGCTTCTGGAACTATACCTGTTTCTAATGAATTGTTAAAAAGAAATGTTAATGGGTAACTTAACTCATCTCTGCATTCTTTTAATACTCTGGCATATACCTCATCGGGCCAGGCGATTTCTGAGGTTTCAGTCTGTCAATTTCCTTAAGCACATCATTTCTACTTATAGTAACCGTACTTAACCTATTTTCTATACTATCGCTATATACCTTACGGACTTCTGGAATCTGTGCCAAATTTTCATTAGTGAAAACGGATAGAAACTGACTATTTAATGTACTGCACATTTCTAAATCATTTTCTGTCATTTCTCCTATCGAAGTTTTAAGGGGGCCTATTTTATCTCTAACTTTAGATTTATATAGCTGGTAAAAAGCCTTAGGGTTATTTTTTGAGTCATTGGCTATCCTGATTTCATAATTTCTTTTGTCTGTCCTTATACATTTTTTAACCTCTCTTGATAGATTCTGATAGTAAGCAAGTAGGTGAATTTCGCCTTTCTGAATTTTTCGATATATTCCTCTCTTTTTTCCTAGAAGGTCTAATAGTCTATTATTCATCCATTTGGGTTGGTTCTGTGTTGATCTAAATTTTCTTTTGGGGATATATTTATTTTGCGCATTGTGGAGTGAAGAAATAAAATTATTATATGTAGCTGTCAAATTATCCTGAGTTAAGACAGGTATCTGAGAGAGAGTATGTTCATTAGCGCACCTGGGTCCACTTAATAGTTTAACCATAGGATCGACTCTTAAGGCTCGTCTTAATCCACCATAATTGGCTTTTCTGAAATCTGGGATAAGTGTCGTATTCTCTTTAGCCTTTCCTGTCCATTGTATGTTAAAATATTGATTTATGATCACTATTTCCTAGTTGGTCTCCTATCTCTACATTATTTATCATTTGTTCATTATTACTGAGAACTAAATCGAGGATATTATTACCTCTAGTAGGCGAGTCTATGAATTGAAATAAAAACTATCCTGTACCGCCTCAATAAACTCTTTTGAATCTGAGTCGCCGATTTGATGCTGCCAATCAATATTCGGAAAATTAAAATCCCCCATAATACACACATTGCTAAACCTTGATGCTATTTTCACTTCCTGCCATAAAGCTGTACCTTCGTTTCTACTCATATTTGGTGGTCTATAAATAACTCCAATAATTATGGTCTCACTACCTTCGCTAACCTCAACCCAAACACTTTCGTTATCAGTATTTAGTCTAATACCTGATTTAATACAACTTTTTAAAGAACTCCTGACAAACACTGCTATTCCGCCGCCCCTCCTACTTGTTCGGTCGCGTTTAAACAAACTATATCCTGGTATATGGAATTCTGCTAAAAAATGTCTTGATTCTGTATTAATCCATGTTTCAGTCAGTGCTATAATGTCTATATTTTCGTTGCTAACAAGTGCTCTAAGTTCATCCATTTTGTTACATAAACTCCTACAGTTTGTATAATATAATCGCAATGAATTTATTTTACTGGTATCGGATTTACCTTTATTTCTAACTGAATTCCCATCTTCTGTTACACCTTTAATATTTCTACTAGCAGTACAATTAAAATCCTGTGACTGATATTTTCTATTCCTATCTGATGTACCAGTACGGCAATTTACCCTATCTAGACAATTATTCTTACTCATATTCTCAGGCTTTATTTTCAGCGAAACCCCGCGACAATCCTATCTATTGACCTAGCTAAATTTGCCACCCCTAGCCGAGAAAGATGAACCCCGTCCTGTGCGTACAACTGATTTTTACCATAGAAACGGGTCCAGTTATCAAGGAATGGTATTGCATTTGCATTACAGTATTTTTCCAGCCGACAATTGATACCAATTGCCCTAGATGACCATTCCTTGCTGACCCCTCTCCGTGGCAAGATACTGTGTACTACAGGTATGCCTCCCTTCCTCCTAACTTTATCTAACACTCTGTATATGCTCAATGCTTTCCACAACCTTTCTCTAACAACTCTGTCTTAGGGTTTCTCCAAGTACATTAGAGCAGCATAAAACTACCGTCCATGTTTCAGTCATTTCTCCACAACTAATAATACAGATAAGGTTTGGTGGTTCAGTCTAGACCAGTCAAAGTAGGGCTGGACTTAGAACAAATTGCAATAGAAGGTTTTTTGGCTTTAACTTGTTTATTAGGTCCCTCTGATGAACATATAAAAAGTCTCCAACTTTTGGACACCGGGAAAGTGGTTAATTTGCATAAATTCAAGATGGCCGCCGTCCAAAGCTTCAATTTACAGATAACTTTTTTCTGGTTGCTCCTAGACCCTATAAATGTATTACAAACAACGTTTTTTGGCTTTAACTTGTTTATTAGGTCCCTCTGATGAACATATAAAAAGTCTCCAACTTTTGGACACCTGGAAAGTGGTTAATTTACAGCCAAAAAACCTTACAGCCAAAAAACCTTCTATTGCAATTTGTTCTAGGTCAAGCCCTACCTTTACTGCACATTATTGTCTATTACATTTTGCCTAGGCCTATACTAATCCCATCATCTTGTTTCTTGTTTCAACAGATTGGTGCGACATCTACCGAAGCCATGGAAGAAGAGGTGGTGCATAATCCCTGCGGCATTTGCTCAAACACGTTAGACGAAGGAGAAACAGTCAAGCTGAGGGCGAAGGGAGCAGATACTATCAACAAGGCCAGTACTGAACGTGGAACGCCATCAATTACCGTGTCCGAGGGCCAAACGGTGCACATTGATTGCCGAAAGAAGCATGTCAATACGAAGCCAAATAGAATTCCTGGGAAGCAGAAGAAACGTCCTGAAAAACCTGCTCTTCGTTCTCAGACACCAGACTTTTGTTTTACAGAGAACTGCTTTTTTTGTGGTACAAAAATCTATTTGGACACAAAGCATGATTCAGAAGAAGTGTATCCAGTACGCACCTTCAACTTTCAAAGGACAATACTTTCTGCATGTGATGCCAGGGCTGATGAGTGGGCTGACACTGTTAGAGGCCGAATTAACTTTGCACGCGATCTTCCAGCAGCTGACGCAATATATCACAAGCAGTGCAGCTCAAATTTCCAGACACATAGGCAGATCCCCTCCAAATATCGTGATTCCGCAGACAGTGAACCTCCTCGCAAGGGTCGCAAAGTAGATGCCTCACTAGAGGAAGCATTTCTACTCGCAATCGAGGACCTAGTCAGTGGCAATGATGATGAACAGACTACAGTGGTTGATCTCGTTGATAGAATGTCCCAGTTGTGCCCTGATGTTGAAGCGTATAGTGTAAAATACATGAAACAGAAACTTATTTCATATTTTGGGGATGAACTGGTTATTAGTAACGTGCATGGACGCAGCGATGTTGTAACTGTCAAAGAAAGTGCTGCAAAGATTTTGCAACAATTCAAAGACTCACCACAGACTGATGATGAGGAAGCAGAACAAAGAATGATAGTCAGGGCTGCGGCACGGTTGATCAAAGCAGATATAAAGAACATTGATACTTGTAGAGATTTCTATCCAGATCCTTCTGAACTCCGGTCGCTGGAAAAGAATGTGGCGTACGTTCCGCAGTCCCTTCGTATATTGCTGCAAGAGACGTTCAGTGGCAAGTCATGTGATCTTGAAGTTGCATCAATTGGACAAAGTATTGTGCAACTTACCAGACCAAGGGCCATTGTAGCACCCATTCAGTATGGATTGGCGGTTCAAATGCACCAGCACTTTGGTTCCCGCTTTCTTGTGGACAGTTTACACAGCCACGGCTTCTGTCTGCCTTACGCAGAAGTTTTGAGGTTTTCGAAGTGTGCTGCCAATTTCAGGGGCACCAACATATCCACTGCAGGCAGGTTTGGACAGTTCGTTGCAGACAATGTTGATCACAACTTGCGTACGCTTGATGGGCGAGGAACATACCATGGTATGGGTATAATTGTTGCTGTCACCCCTGAAGTAAGAGACACAACATCAATACCAAGATTGCAGTCACCTGAAAACAACTTCACGGCAGCTCAAATTGAAATCAAATACTACCGCAGTGTTCGCAAGAAGGGTGGGCCTCTCGAATTTAGAAAGCTTGACCCCATTTCAGCATCTGACAAGCTTGAAAATCTGGACATACTGTGGAAAACGTCATGGTTGCTTCGACCAAAACGACCAGGCTGGTCCGGCTTAATGCAGAGTGTGTGCCATGGACCACACCCAGGGAAATCATCCGTCCATTTCTTGCCCATGATTGACATGGACCCTACGGACATGAGTTGTATTTACTCAACACTTCACTTCGTTGCTGCGGAAAGCCATCGCCAGGGAACGACGCCAATGCTGACATTCGACCAACCGCTTTATTGGAAAGCGAAGACGATCATTGTTCATGAGAAGGAAGGAAGCGAACTGAAACCCATTGTTTTGAACCTTGGTGGCTTTCACTCTGTGATGAGCTTTTTGGGATGCATGGGCCATGTTATGGAAGCATCTGGGCTTAAGGAGGTTTTGGAACTTATATACGCTGAAAATGCTGTGACCCAAATGCTGAGTGGGAAAGCCTATGCACGAGCAATCAGAGGCCACTTCTTGGTTGACACAGCCTTGAGTTCGATTGTGTTAGGCAGGGCATACGGTGTCAACCTCTCAATGGTAGATGAGGAAAGTGACGCATGCAAGGACTTCCAGGAGGCTGCAGATCTTTTGGATAAGCTGTTGCGTGAAGACGTTTCACCGGATGAAGTCTGCAGTAAAGACGTTTTCAACAGAATTTCTGAAAAACTTAAAGCTGAGAAGAGCTCCTTAGCAGAGCATAAGATGGGAAAGCTATGGATTCAATACATGGACATGATTGACCTGCTGCGTCGCTTCCTGAGGGCACTGAGAATGGGCGATTTCCTACTGTACCTCGGAACACTCCAGGAGATGTTGCCGTACTTTGCAGCGTGTGGTCATAACAATTATGCCAAGTCAGCCCATGTGTACATTCAAGACATGATTGAACTTGAGCAGCTCAACCCGGACATGTTCTGTCAATTGAACTCCGGTCTATTTGTGATCCGCCGAAGTGATCGGCTGTGGGCCGACTGCCAAGCGACTTGGTTATAGAGCAGGTTTTGATGCGCTCTTTGAAAACGAATGGTGGATTGACACGTGGTAGGGGCATGGAGGAAACGCAACGCCTGCGCTGGTTACTTGCTATGCCAGCCTGCGCTGAGGTGAGTGAAGTTATGCAAGAACTGACAGGGAAGCATTTCCACACCTCTGAGCAGCACAAAGAAATGACTGAAGCAAGGCGTGAACGAGATAGGAAGGACACAGAGAAGGTTCTCGCATTCTTCAAGGATTATGATCCATTTCAAGAATCAAATGAACTCAGGAATATTGCCAACGGTGTGACAGGACCAGCCTCGGCCAATCCTCATTTACTGTATGAGGTTGGTATGAACATTGTGCAGAAGATGGAAGGTAGCAATGCTTTTGACTTTTCATTTAGGAAGAAAGATCAAGTTGAGTCGTTGGGTGCAAAGGTTACAATCAGTGCTGAAAAAGTACCAATCGACCCACAGCTCCTTTTCCAGAGGCTCCTCATCTTTGCTAATAACAGGGACTTAGGTGTTGAAGAGGTCTTTGCGTATGAGTTGTCTAGCTACCCTACTGCTCTGTTCGATAAGTGGGGGAGGCTCAGGAAGCCAATAAACCACAGCTAGGAGATGAGATAGCTGCTGTTGTTCCCAAGTCGTCATTGGAATCATTTGAGGAAGAAAGGACTGTGACCCATGTTCTGGATGGTGGTTCCTTATTGCAAAGGATTCCATGGAAGAAGGGTGACACATTTGAGGACATTGCAAGCATGTACATGAAGCATGTTTCCAAAAACTTTCTCAACCCGGTGGTTGTATTCGACGGTTATAAATCAGGACCTACTACCAAGGACATGACACACAATCGACGATCAAAAGGAGTCTTTGGTCAAAAGGTGATGTTCACTCCAACCATGCCCCTTCGGTCAAAAAAGGAAAACTTCTTGTCAAACTCGGACAATAAGCAAAACTTCATTGACTTATTGTGTGAAACATTCAAGGCAAATGGAATTGACTGTGTCAATGCGCCAGCAGATGCAGATGTCATGATTGCGAAGAAGGGAATTGAGCATGCAAGGGAAACCGTGACATATGTGATAGGTGAGGACACAGACTTGTTGGTGCTGTTGTGTCATTATGCGGAACGAGGGATGAATGATTTGTACTTCAAGTCGAGCAAGGAAGGTGGGAAATGTTGGCATATTAACTCAGTAGCAGAAGCTCTCGGTGAAAGCATCTGTCATGTCCTGCCAGTTGTCCATGCACTCTGTGGATGTGACACAACCTCACGACTGTATGGTATTGGTAAAGGGGCTGCCTTGAGGAAAGTGAGGGAAGACAACGGTTTCTTGAAATGTATAGAAGCATTCTGTTGCCAAAGTGGAAGTAAAGACGCGATATCATCAGCTGGTGAAAAGGCCTTGGTTTATTTGTACGGGGGAAAAGGAAATGACACCCTTGACGGACTGCGAAAGACAAAGTTTTGCAACAAGGTGGCAAAAAGTTCAACTACCGTTGAAGTTCACAGCCTTCCCCCAACAACCGATGCAGCCAAATACCACTCGTTCCGAGTTTATTGTCAGGTCCAGGATTGGATGGGGAACTGTGTGGACCCCGAGAAATGGGGCTGGTGTCTGCGGAAGGGACAGCTTGAACCGAAGACGATGGATTCGCCAGTGGCTCCTGATTCACTACTGAAATTGGTCAGATGTCAGTGTAAGGGCAACTGTGACACTCAACGCTGTAGTTGCAAACGGAATGAGCTTGAATGTTCCAGTGCATGTGGTCAATGTAAAGGACTCTGTCAAAATAGCAACTTTGATGCAAGCACCGATGATCCAAGTGAATACGAACTCCTATCATGAATTACATAATTGGCTCTGAATGACGTCATACTACGTCATGTTTTTTTTTTTTTTTTTTTATAAAAAAGAGGGACAACAGGTCAAAAAACCCATACAAGCACAAAGTGCCTGTGTCACCCCTTGTGAAAGAGACAGTTCAGCCTGTCTGTAAGGTTTTTCGGCTGTAAATTAACCACTTTCCAGGTGTCCAAAAGTTGGAGACTTTTTATATGTTCATCAGAGGGACCTAATAAACAAGTTAAAGCCAAAAAACGTTGTTTGTAATACATTTATAGGGTCTAGGAGCAACCAGAAAAAAGTTATCTGTAAATTGAAGCTTTGGATGGCGGCCATCTTGAATTTATGCAAATTAACCACTTTCCCAGTGTCCAAAAGTTGGAGACTTTTTATATGTTCATCAGAGGGACCTAATAAACAAGTTAAAGCCAAAAAACCTTCTATTGCAATTTGTTCTAGGTCCAGTTAAATGATTGCTAGATTTACTGGACTAATTGCCTTCTCCTTTCCTCAACCAACCCTGTTCTACACCTACCAGATCCTCTGTTTGCTTGCTGAGCCTTGCTCACTTGCTCGAGCACCATCTCCCTAGTATGGTAAGAGACATATCCCCGTGATTTTTACACACACACACACTTAATTCTCTCCTTATACACGGAAACTAATGATAATGTCCAGACATTGAAACACTTTTCCTGTTTCCTATGCAAGCATACACATATTCCATGTCAGCTCAATCACTACCTCACCTCCATACGTAAGCCTCTTACCAAACACTTACATCTATACATGATGCTTTACCCATCTATACTTACTCAGATGTAATCAAAAGTCTTAGAGTTACCTTTAATATATTATTTTGAAAGCACTGTCAGGCGAACCATTACAACAGTATATATCCTTAGAGTAACATAAACCGAGTAAATGAACTAACAGATACATAAGTGATGAGGTGGGTGTCAACCACAGTTAACCCATAATGTATTGGATTGGTCGTATTCAGCTGAATACAGCCACCATCTATCTCCTTAACACCACCATATAATTAACAGTTTGTTGTCAATATTCATAGTCGTGTACATATGTATATACCGGTATATATACAGTAGATATATATATTTATATATATACTGTATATATATATATATATTATATATATACGGTATATATATATATATATATATATATATATATATATATATATATATATATATATATATATGACTCAACAGTGTTTAATTGATCTGAATTGAGTCTTTGGCCAACATATTTATCTGTAAAAATCATCTAAGAACACCCAGAATACAATACCTAAGTGCGTCATCATATATTGAATCGGTTAATATGCTTAGTAAAGCAAGTGTCCCACTATGCCGATTTAAGTGCCGACGCTCCACGACTTAAGGAGTGGCGATACAAGGGGAAGACTACTGCCGAGTATCGTGGGTGATAGAGGGGCGGGACGCCCACGGCGGGCAGTATGGACGGGCATGCCGCCTAACGGCAACTGGAAGGGGTCGAGAGGCAACCATGCAAGACCTAAGGAAGATAAATAACGCCGCTGGGGTGGCGTCATGCGCCGTATCACGCAAACTGGTTGGCGACAATGCTCCTGACGAGCGGCGCCTATAGGAGGTAGGGCGGCGCCGATAGATACTACGGTGGCGATGGACAGCCATCCTGTAACACTGGACCCCTACTCCGTCACACTTGATCCCGACCGAGGCAAACCGGTCGGTCGGAGGCGACCTTTGTGTGTGTGTGTGTGTGTGTGTGTGTGGGGAGGGGGGGGGGGGCAAGTTAAGCTTGAGATCTAAGGAGGAAACTAAAAACAATAAAAGATCCATAAATGAGCACACAAATGCGCCCATCTCCCCTTAATTAAGTGTGTTTTGTTTTTAGTAATTGGTAAAACAAGGCCATCTCTAGTTAACCCTTTCAGTACCAGTGACGTCTTTCTCGTTATAGTCTAGCAACTATTAGGTTATTGTATTATGCTTACAACGGGCCTGTAGCAATCACAAGACCTCCATTCCTCTCATTTATCTCTCTTAACTCCCACAGACCGTTCTTAAAATCATCTAAGTATGGCAGAACTATGGCAAAACAGACGCCACCGCTATTGAAAGGGTTTATAGATAGTCACTCGTTCATCGGGTCGGATTAAAGGGACAGTGGTGATTTTTGGGGTCTATTTATTTATATATTCGTTTATTTTTTAGTTTCCTCGCTAGACCTCCATCAAGGTTAAAGCAAAAACACCCCCAAAACCATCTATCAACGATGTCCCGTGCGACGTTGCCAGATCGCGGACTCACAGTATGCCCTCCCCCTATGACGGCGCCTGGGCGTTACCGGGTCGCTGCCTGAAGGCGACCTACCTTATAAGCGGCGTCTGACGCAGACAGGTCGACACCCTTCTACTGTCTGACGCCAACTGGATGCCGCCCGATGCCACCTGCCTACCGTCACCTTCCCGCCAATTTACTAGCTGCCGACTCAACTCATGAGAGTTGTGCATGTCGAACTTTTCCTAAGGCCCCTGACGACCTCTCCCGACGGCTCTCTTGAGTAGGCGCCCACCCAAGTCGCGCGGCGATGTAGGCAAAGACCTGCTCCTGACCCTTAAGTCGTGGAGCGTCGGCACTTAAATCGGCATAGTGTGACACCTGCTTAAGCGACATGTTAATGATTCATGGAGTTATAATAGGTCAAACAGTAGTGTGGCAAATTTTGAAATGCAATGATTTAGTTTGGGATGAAAATGAGACTTAACCCATTCTCTGCGGGCTTATTTGCGCTATTTAGGTCACATTCAGGCACTCCGGAATGATTAATCAAGCAACTACATTAAATGAACTGTATTCTGGCGAAAACTAGGCAAAAATCGCTTCAAAATTACACCAGAACGAGCTTCGTAGGTGGCGGGGTTCACCCGCAGCGTTGCGATAGACATTCGGGAAAACTCGCAAATTATTAGCACCCGCTCACTCGGCAACATTGTCGAGACACCCACACGAGACCACAGTCTCCCTTAGTGAGCAGCTGGCTCCTCTGAGGGTCGGACGGAGGCCCCTCACGCTCCCTCCCACTGACACTCGAGTTCTACGGCGTTTACAGGCTTTTAAAGCCTGGAAATTGCTGTAAATTGCCTATGCATTCCAGAACGTCACCCACAGGGAAAGGGTTAATAAACCCAGTTATTGTCTTTACTTCTATCATTAACATTTTCCAATGAGACTCAATTATCCATAAGTTTATGGGGAGGTTTTTAGTTTACTCCCTAGACCTCTGTTAAGCAAAAAAAAAAAAAATATAAAATGTGAACATATTTCTACTGAAAATGTCCCGGCCAAAGGCTGGTTGCTGTTTAAATAGAAGTTCGCAAACGTTGGCCATGAAAAATCGACACTTAAATGGCACAAAGGGTCTTATAATTGACATACATGGGGTGAAAGGTATTATAATCGCCAAACTAAAGGGGCAAATGTCTTAGCATCTCCAAGTTAAGGGGCTAAACATGAGGAATATGGGGATCCAGAATACAAACCCGTAACCCGGGAAAGGCACCGAGACTCTTTAGAGGGTTTACTGGGCGAAGGCGACGGGACTCTTAAGATCCAAGGCCTAAAAAAAGCCTTTTAAAAGACCCCAGTGGCATAAAATCAAAGGAATATGGGATTAAGTGAGATAATTCCCCTCCACACCTTCTATCACTCCACCACATATTTCCAACCCCCCCTTTCCCTCTTCCAACCCCCCCCCCATTCAATTATCACCTATTTTTCCTCTTATTCCCTTGTTTATTGGTTTAATTTCCACTCCAATATCCCCCACCCGGTTTCAAGGTCGAAAGGGAGGCATATAGAGATCGTGGCAAGAGAGAGACTTCACTAGCAAGACATCAGTGTCGATCGATAAGTGAGAGGGGAGGGTGTGTGCCGCGTGGGCTCTCCTCTCATGAATGAATCGGTCGGCAATATTTTTTTCTTTTTCACCCACCAAATACTATTCCCACTTGTTTTATTGCTGTTCCATGTTAATATCTTCATACTAAACATAACATAGGTGCATATGAATAAGTAATAACGATATTTATCGGATAATGACAATGTTCGTTGGGTAAGTATCAAATATCCTCGCCTAACGGGACGTTTCAAATAACAAAGCTTCCCGTTTAAAGGTTAAACACATACTTAGTACTTTATGTCATTATGAGTATGTTTATTCAATAGAAGTGTTACTTTATTGGCATGAATTAGAACCCTTTAAATGAGGGGGCGGGGTATTATATATTATATCATATTTATTATTATAAAACAATTTCTTATCTACTACCAGTATATAAAGGGCATATTCAGTGAGTTTTCCGTTTGACTGTCTGTCTGTTTGTTCACGAACTACTCCCTCAGTTTTTAAGATGGAGAGCCCATACTTGGCATACATACTAAGAGGGTGCCAGGATAGGTTTTAACTCAATTATTGCAGGCTATCTTGTTTACATCAGTGTAGCGCCAAGCAGGTATGATTGGCAAAAATTACCTTCATTCCATACTCTTTAAAGCATAAGCAAGAGCCAGAGCATAATACAATTATGTCTGTGAAAGTACAATGATAGAGCTTTCCAATGATTCCAGATTCATCCCTGTATGACATCTGGTTATCTTGCAAAGACAGTGCAACCAAAGGCCGAAATTGGTAAAATAGGGGCAATTTTTGCTGTGTGAGAACTTCTCATGAGTGATACAGCTGTATCTCGCCCTCAGTGTGTGCCTGCTGGCTGTGGCAAGCGGTTGGACTCTCCCTATGGTCCCTGCAACGCCTGGCCTCTCTCAAAATGGTGCCCGTCATATGACGAGCATCTCAGTATAGGCCTATTTTCTCTCGCCCATATGACGGTCGCCGCGAATCAAGAGTTAAGCGCGGGGGTGGGGGTGGGACCCAACTCCCTCAGTTTTCAAGATGGAGAGCCCATAATTGCCATGCATACCAAGGGGGTGCCAGAGCAGATTTTAAGCAGGGGGGGGGGGGATCCAACTCCCTCAGTTTTCAAGACGGAGAGCCCATAATTGCCATGCATACCAAGGGGGTGCCAGAGCTGATTTTAAGCAGGGGGGGGGGGGGGGGCTCCAACTCCCTCAGTTTTCAAGAGAATCCATACTTGGCATGCATACTAAGGGGGTGCCAGAATAGGTTGTAAGGGGGGGAAGGTGCCGCCAAACTGCCTCAGTTTTTGAAGATGGAGAGCCCATACTTGGCATGCATGCTAAGGCCCCCCCTTTCCCCCCAAAATAGATAACCAATACTTCGATTGTCCCCCGGGTAGCGTTGGGTACCTCAGCTAGTTATATATATTTTTGCTCCTTAGAACTCAATCATTCATACAATCAACAGCCCCAAGACCTCTTTTCGATATAAATTTGTACATTTTTAGTAGAAAAGTGTTCCAGCGTTCCTTCCAAATTACAGGCTTGCTATCGCTTGCCAAGAAAAGAAAAAAAGACATCAACATGACGCGAAGGGTCTAAATATTGACAAATAAATGGGGCAAAATGTCTTAAAGTCGCCAAACTAATGGGGCGAACGTCTTAATATCTCATAACAAATGAGGGAGAACGGGTCCAGACAAAACAAAGACCCCCTTATAATGCCATATGTCGTGTGGATAAGGACGTATTAAGCCCCTCAGCACCTTGATATAATACACATCATATTCTGGTTACCATTAGACGATCTTCTTTAGTTTATAATTTACGACTCAAAGGTGTACATACTATCTCAATAAACTGACCAACATAGTTCTTCATTAAATTGTCTATTTTATCCAGAATCGAAGGTAAAAGGGTGTCATCGTGCTGAAAGGGTTAATTGAACAAATAGACGAAAATGGGCTTGGTTAGATAAGCTGTATTTATCCTTCAGGGTCTCTCGCTCTCTCTCTCTCTCACACACACACACATGAACGAAGGACGCAAGAGAGAGAGAGAGAGCGAGAGCGAAAAAGAGAGAGAGAGAGAGAGCGAGAGCGAAAAAGAGAGAGAGAGAGAGAGAGAGCGAGAGCGAAAAAGAGAGAGAGAGAGAGAGAGAGAGAGAGAGAGAGAGAGACGTGGGGGCAAGGGAGGAGTTTGGGGTTGGGGGTGGAGGCTACAGATGATATAAGATGACCTTCCCTCTTGTTCTTGAGGCCATAGTCAAGTTAACTAAGCTACAGTCACAAGCTCTCTCCTCTCTCTCTCTCTTTACCAGTGATCTGGTTTAGTGTCTTAACTCTTCAGTAAACAATGTGGCCGTCCTTCAATATGTCCTCCACAATATTGGTTATAACAGTAATAACAATAGTGTTTGTCACAGAGTCAACTGGTGCTTCTGTGGCCCCCAGCTTCTATGCATTGCCAGGGGAGGACACACGCAATCAGATCGCCACAAATCAGTTGGCAATACTAAGCCTCATAAACGAGGTTCGGTCGCCGAGGCAAGGTAAGTCAATTGGTAAAATGGTTCCCAAACAATTTGAACAGTAGAATATTTTAACCAGCAGATATCAAACCAGAACCAACTAAGCCAATGTCAAAATATAGTACTACCCTAACCTAACCTAACTCTACCACCTTCAACACAACCAGGACTCCCTTGCCCCAATTACAAGAGCGTTCACTAATAATATACTGAATATGTATTCATCATTGAGTTCGTAGAAGTAATCAATGTTTTAAGAATATATGTATAGCAAACATTCTAGAAGAGACAATATTCCCATATTTGTTTTATATTTCTTTATATGCATTTATGTGCTAATAAAGTGTTATTAATGTGCGATAACTGTGATATGAAGCATATCACAGTTGGATCTGATCCGATAGATGTACTTCTTATGTTTTTATTTTATGATATACTGGTATAAAATTTTCCAGATCCATTATATATTTAGCGGTTACCTATTCTGAAACATGGAACTATCTTGTTGAACACATTTGCGACAGCCAAAGAATAATCTTATAAATTGTACCTTTACTAATAGATAATTATATCCTTACTAATAACGTAAAACAAATGGTCCACGACTTTGATAAGCATATTATAATATTTGTGCTGTATGGAAAGAAGTACCCCCCGTCCCAGCCCCTCCAGATATAACTGGATGTATTGACTGCATTGTAACAGAGTGTATTAATGACTCACAGGTGCGTTCCCAACTCAAGAGATTCACTAATATGAGATGTGTGGAGGACAGATACAATTATTCAGTAGCTTGTACGAACAGAGAGGTTAGTATATACATATATAACTAATAAATTATATTATGAATATTACGCTGCGTAATTGTGTGTGTGTGTGTGTGTGTGTTGACATCTTTGATTATTCAAAATGTTTCTAATATTACTAAATGTAATCAGTGTCTCAGGATTCTCATCACCGATATATTTAATTGCCCAAAGTTTCAGTAATTACGCTACATGCCCGTAGCAATATTTAATTATTAATGCAGAGACAACCATTGTTGATGGGTTACTCGTATCAGTTCCGTTCCGTGAGACGACAGAATGGCATAATTGAATGATTCATCACTATTAATACAAATTACTACAAATGTTCATATTTATTTGATACAAACACCTTTGACACGGAAAGCATCACACATTTCTTGCTAATTTGATAATGCTCTTTGGATTAAAGACCATGTTAACGGGGTTTTGGGTAATTCAGTTGTTACTTAGAGTAGATGCATTATTCACTTGATGTGGGCTTAATACCATACTGCTTTACAATACTTGGTGCCACGGCACAGTCTTTTATTCATAATGAAACTATAACATCTCTCCAATTGCAATTAACTTTCGAAAACCATAGGATTTTCTGTGAAACGAATATTGTATCAGGCTTCTACTCCCCCTGACATTCATGTTAATTAGGTTATGTATATAAAGGGTGAGGGGTGGTCCTGTCCAGAGTGAGGTTTGGCATCCTCTAACCAACCTTAGCGGTTTATGTGACTTTTTTTTTTTTTTTTTGTTGTTGCTTGTACTCATTTTCCTACTTCGGGGGTGGGTGGCTAGATATCCTCCTCCGTTTGTAAATTTCAACTACTAGACAAAATAGAGAAAGGGGCGAGGGAACGCAAAAGTTATTCCGTACCTTAAGTATTGGAACTTTAAATGTTGTTTCTGTTTGGGCTCTGTCTCAGTTCGGCCACCCCCAGTTATGGGTTATGTGCCTGAGCATACTGTATTCATACCGTACAGTTCCAGCCAAAAGTCTCTCGACTCGTCTTTTTTTTTTTTTTTTTTTCTCTATGTGATTGAGGGAGGCAAAAGGCAGAACTACCTATAGCGAGTGCCTCCCCCATAGTTGAAAGAGTGACAGGGCCAAAATCAAGGGACGTTCGAGCCAAAATGCCTGGACACACAGAGTTTGAAGCAATTTAAGTCCTAGGAAGAGGGAAAGACTGATTCTGGGAGAGAGTTCCAGAGCTCAGCTGTTGAGTAGAAGAAAGTTTGAGAGTAACGTTTCACTCTTGGGTTGGAGAGTTGCACAGAGTAGGGGTGGGATTGAGTTGCAAGACGGGTACCACATGCCCTACGTAAAGGAGGTGGTATACACTGGGAAAGCTCTGAGGAACACTGATTATTATAGTAGTGATAGAATAGCGAGAGAGATGCAACATTGCGGCGGAGAGAGAGAGATTGCAGAGAGTTGGTGAGTGGACGGGAGTAAATGATACGAAAGGCCTTCCTTTCAACTTTAGGATAGCGGTGTGAGAGGAACCTCCCCACACATGTGAACAATACTCTATACAAGGATGCACTATGCCCCTGTACAGAGCAAGAAGCTGTGCAGGGGAAAAGAACCCCCTAAGGCAGTTGAGCACACCCAGCTTCTGGGAGGCTGCCTTAGCAAGACTGGTAATATGGTCCTTCCAACTGAGAGCAGAAAAATAGGAGACACCAAGAATATTGAGAGAAAATGAAGGATTGATTTTTGTATTGTTGAAGAATAAGGGATAGTCCGCTGGGAGTTCCTTACGGGTAGATAGATGGAGAAATTGGGTTTTGGAAGCATTAAAGGTAACAAGGTTTTCTCTGCCCCAATTGGAGATAGTATTTAGATCATAATTTAAGAGTTCTATGGCTTCATTACGTTTGTCGTTGAGGGATTGCTGGCTGGGGCGTTTTGAAAAACTAATGGAGTAGTGTAAGGTTGAGTCGTCTGCGTATGAATGGATGGGAATTGAGGTACAGTTGCCAGTCATACGGCTATGAATAATGTCAGTTAATCCTTTTAGCTACCATATATCCTTTGTAATGTTCAATAACTTGAGTTAACCCCTTGAGACCCAGGGCGTATTTCCATTTTACTCGGGCCACCAATTAGACTATTTTCTTTATTGTTTAATGCAACTCTTGGTCTCATAGGTGTAAATACGATTTCAACATGCCCTCTGAATTAAGTAGGTTCTTCTTCAACTGCATAAAACCGTCTAACCTCATCCATAATTAAAGGTAAACAGACGTAAATATTACTGAAATATAGTTTAGAATACATAATTGGTACTGTAAGAGTTAATGCTTTCCACTGTGGCCTATTATATAATTCCTTCATCTTATCCACATGATATTTGGACATCCTTGTTCTTAATACGTTTAGCATATTAGTTCAGTGCCATTTGGCCTCTGTCGCGTGGAGCTAGAGTTTATTAATCCATCTAGTACCAGTGACGTGTCGTTCATTATATTCTGACAAGGAGTGGACGATTCTATTCAGTTTCGGAAGGCCGTCTACCAAATTGAAGTTTGTATACTATGTAAATGAATCCCATTAACTGCCACATATTTATCCTTATCTTCATATTATCGTCTAATTATAGCTGAAACAAAATACCACAGACGGCATCGGTACTGGACGGGTTAATGTAACGTAATGTAATGAAACAAAATACCACAGACGGCATCGGTACTGGACGGGTTAATGTAACGTAATGTAATGAAACAAAATACCACAGACGGCATCGGTACTGGACGGGTTAATGTAATGTAATGTAATGTAATGAAACAAAATACCACAGACGGCATCGGTACTGGATGGGTTAATGTAACGTAATGTATTGAAACAAAATACCACAGACGGCATCGGTACTGGACGGGTTAATGTAACGTAATGTATTGAAACAAAATACCACAGACGGCATCGGTACTGGACGGGTTAACATAATTATAGCTGAAACAAAATACCACAGACGGCATCGGTACTGGACGGGTTAATGTAACGTAAAGTAATGAAACAAAATACCACAGACGGCATCGGTACTGGACGGGTTAATGTAACGTAATGTAATGAAACAAAATACCACAGACGGCATCGGTACTGGACGGGTTAATGTAACGTAATGTAATGAAACAAAATACCACAGACGGCATCGGTACTGGACGGGTTAATGTAACGTAATGTAATGAAACAAAATACCACAGACGGCATCGGTACTGGACGGGTTAATGTAACGTAATGTAATGAAACAAAATACCACAGACGGCATCGGTACTGGACGGGTTAATGTAACGTAATGTAATGAAACAAAATACCACAGACGGCATCGGTACTGGACGGGTTAATGTAATGTAATGTAATGAAACAAAATACCACAGACGGCATCGGTACTGGACGGGTTAATGTAACGTAATGTAATGAAACATTCAGTTATGGAAAATGATGTTAAGTTACCCTGACTTTATGATGTTATATATTTCATAACAACGTTATAGTAATCCCACTAACAGAATATGTGCTTACTTCTGGATCAGCGAATCTTCAGGAACGATCTGCTTGAATAAAAAGTTGTTTGAACCCATTTGACTTTAAGGAGATCCTTCCTAAGCTGAAAGCAATGTCCAAATAATTCATTTCATATGAAGTAAAGCTTCGTCGTCGTAATGAAATACAAATAATAAATCATTGTCAATAACTGAGTCTCCATACGGCATTGTAAATAGGCAAACAACCCTACCGCTTCGCTCCCTACCACCCAGCCCCCACACCCACCCGCTCCTCCTCTTTACCAGCTCACCACACGTGTAGATATGATCAATGCGTATATAATATTTGTTTGTATCCGTCTACAATAAAATTTAATATATTTAATAGAGTTAGCATTTACATTTTGATGGTCCAATCCCCTTCGTATGTTGTATAAGATGTCAAAATGTCTCATGAATTGTCAAGTTGTTAATATTAGAATGGGTCTAGGACCTGTAGACCTATACGGGAATGTATTCATTAATAGGAAGCATATAGTATAGGGCTTATATACCAATGTATAGTAGGGAATGAAAAAGTGAATTTCCTGTTGTGTCAAAACTTACAAGGTGTTATCCAGTGCCGGTTACGCTTATATGCATCAGGAAATTAACCCTGTGACGATCTTGACGCATTTTGATATATAACTAGTTTATAATAGACGATTTTATACAGTTCAGGAAGGATCTGTGGGAGTTATAAGGGCAAAGATTGGCCCAATCAACCCTCTGACGTCCGTATCCCATTCCAACTCCGAATAAAATCGTCTGATGATAGCCAGAATAAACTATAAAAAACGTTTCATACTCTTCAAGAGGTTAAACAAAAATGTTCAACCCCGCCAAAGATTTATTTCCTAAAATGATAAACATCATTTGCCGAGGGTTAAATATGATACATCCATCTACCCTGGTCTTGAGGCACAGATTACCGCTGTGATCGTTACTCGTTCACGATATTGATGTTGGTTTAAATCAATACCTTTTACATGAAAGGATTATATTAGCTTGTGGCAAACACAAATGAATACCTAAATCGCTATATTTGTTACCTACGTATTTACGTCCATAAATTAACGTGTATTAGCTATGTTGTCCTGTCAGCCAATCAGAATCCCTCTCCCACATCACTCAGGTAGGGTGGAGAGAATCCCCCCTCTTCCAACCCCATTTCCCCCAATATGAGCTGCCAAATGCTGCCAGACGAGTCGAGAGACTTTTGGCTGGAACTGTACATACATATTAAGATATATGTTATACAGGCTAAATCAAGAATAATTTTCGTTTCACAATATACGGTATATATACATTACATTACCGTACACACCATTATATAGAGGAATACAACAATCTTTATAGTTAACAGTTTTGTGAAATAATTGACATACTATTAAACTATCTAAATACTAAATTACCTGACTATATTAAGAGTTTTTAAGATCTGTATGTGGTAACCCAGGTTTGAATCCCGGGAGGATCACATGCTTTCATTAATTGCATTGGGAGGTGTTAGGATTGAAATTGATCAATTACATTATTCCTATAGGTTCAGGAACATTTCATAGCGAGGTTGGTCCTTACAGATCTGTGCCCCACAAAATTAGTTTTCCACTTAAACATTTCGCTATTCACTGTGTAGTTGGATCGGAGTACATGATTAGATTGATATCCAGTATTCGATAAATGGATATATATTCGTAGTCATGTACCTACCCATGAGCTGTCTTGATGGTGTAATGGTTAGTGTGTTTAAGATCTGTATGTGGTAACCCAGGTTCGAATTTTGGGAGGATCACATGCTTTCGTCTTGGTGGTGTAATGGTTAAGGTGTCTAAAAATCTGTGTGTGATAACCAGGGTTCGAATATTGGTGGATCACATTATATGCTTTCATAAATTTCATTTTTTTTTTTGTGTTTTTTTTTTTTTTATATTCCAACTACTCCCTCTCGGGCATAGGCTGATAGCCTTTACACTCTACCCTGAACACGGTGAGGCCCGTGAGGTCTTGTTCCAGTCTAGGGAGTGAGACATGCGAAGCACCAATTCACGGCCCGAACCCAACTCCATCTCTGAAGCTGCGTTGCCCCTGCGCTTCACAGTCTCACTCCCCAGGCTCGGACCCTCACTCTCAGAACGCCACCTATTGAGCAATTAACTCACTAGGCATTGCACCCCTGTAGCATATTTTGAATATGGGAATATTCATACAGTGCTATTTAATCGGGGAACAATGAGGGTATTTTGTTTTGGCATTTTGGTGTGCTGTGGTAATGCACTGAAACTAGGTACAGCACAAATTCCATCCCAATAATATCTTCCCATTGACATATTGGGATTCTAACCCGGGTCCATTGGATTACCAGTCCAGTGGCAAAACCAGTCTGCCACACCTCCCCTGGAAGTGTTTGGTGTTGTGGTGAAATTAATAAAAAATAGATTGGTATTTGACCAAAAGACTGGCCTAGCTGTCCTAGGTCCAACCCACCCCCATCTAATTGCAATGAGTCTATAATGTTACAAACAAGATATTATAATTTTGTAAATTGGAAAATTATTATAGACATATTAGCTCACTTTGGACTTGCTGGAAACTATTTTACATGGAAGAGTCCATTACAACAATGAGTGAGAATAAACTATATATAACCTTCAATACGTCATAAACGGTTGAAATTTATACTTTTTGTTATAGAATATGTTCTGCTTAGAATCATCTGTGTAATCATATCTATAAGTTTGGCACGTCTATTTTGGGACTACTTTTATGTTTATAAGAGCCATTCAGTAATGATAAGTAAAATATCGCATAGCGGCGATTACGGTCACTCATAATCTTAGCGCTTCAAATCGAAATGCTTTGAAATTAATAAACAACAACTATACTTTATTTATTTGTATCTCCCATAACCTGTCTGGGAATTAGTGAGGTTTGTATAATGGCAGACTAGATAACTCTTACATTGCGGG
The DNA here is from genome assembly GCA_032716605.1 of Paralithodes platypus. Lineage (NCBI taxonomy): Eukaryota > Metazoa > Arthropoda > Malacostraca > Decapoda > Lithodidae > Paralithodes > Paralithodes platypus. The sequence continues at coordinate 15,803,900 of CM064576.1, read as the reverse complement.
GGCTTTGGCCTTAATTGAGCTTAATTGAGTGTTTTGATTTTGATGACTCACGTGTGGGTCCCCAACTCAAGAGATGCAGTAATCTGAGATGTGTGGGGGGACAGATAAAATGTCTGTTTTAAACAAAATTTGGTGTCACAGGTAAGAACACTTTCAATATTAACACACATAATAATTCTTTGTCATATACACATTCTTAGATTGGATAACTGAAAGTTTCCCCTGGATATATTATTGTCTATCTGTCTACCTATTGCCGGACACCGTGATCCCCGATGGAATTGTCACGAATGAAACGCCCCCATGCACCTCGGTCCCCAGTTAGTCGACGTCCCTCCTCCCGTCCAGCACCGCTTTCACGCATATAATTCTTTACTTTATCCTTCCACCTCTCACTCGGTCTACCTCTCCTTCTCTGTTCATCCATCTCACTCTTGTACAATCGGTAAGTCATTCTCTCGCTTCCCATGCGCCGACCCATCTCATTATAGTGGTTATAATTAGATAATTGCAACAGCTTTGAGGGATGTTTATGTTTTATTGATACATACAGCATTGTTTGTGATTGAACTACCACCTAATATATTTCAGAATCGGAGAGTGACCACAGTGCCATGTTGGATCAATTACAAGAGTTTAGAGAACACTTAGAAGAAATGAGATCCAACGAGATGGAGAAGGAGGTGACCTTCAACAACACTTTCACCACACTTATAGAAGAGGTGGCCAGACTCGGTAACTTACACGGAGGGAAAGGTCAGTATACAAGCCTAAAAAGTAAATTATATAATGAATATTACACTGCGTAATTGTGTGTGTGTGTGTGTGTGTGTGTGTGTGTGTGTGTGTGTGTGTGTGTGTGTATGTATGTGTGTGTGTGTGTGTGTGTGTGTGTGTGTGTGTTGACATCTTTGATTATTCAAAATGTTTCTAATATTACTAAATGTAATCAGTGTCTCAGGGTTCTCATCACCGATATATTTAATTGCTCAAATTTTCAGGAATTACTCTACATGCACATAGTTGTATTTAATTATTAATACAGAGACAACCTATGTCGATGGGTTCCTTGTATCAGTTCCGTGAGACGATATAATTCAATGGCATAATTTAATAATTGCTCAATGTAACAAAAGGTCTCTGTACAAGACAAACTTTGGATGATAGAGGAATGACTATACTGTGGATCAGGCAAGGGAAGTGGTAATAAACAGGAATGAATGGAGATTGCTTGTGAATAGATGAGTGAACATGTGGTCAGTTGGGGGAAGGGGTCGGGCGCAAGTTGGACTAGATAATAGTCCATTAGGCGCCTGGCCCGGGGAGACGGTTCATATGAAGGGTGCGCCTGGAAGTGTGGTGAGCGGGCTTGTGGTTTCGCTCTGCTGCATGTCTGCCTGCCGAAATCGGAACTTCTCCAGGTGGTCGGGGGCCGGGAAAGTACTGGAGGGACCTTGGTGGCCCTGGTCTCTGGGTCTTCTCCTGGTTGACCTAGATGGGTGTGAATTTGTATCTTGTTTTTGTGTGTTCATTGTTTGTTGCTATGTTGTCCCTTTTCTGGCTCTGTCTTGAGTCTCCCCCGCCCCCCCAAAAAAAAATAATAATAATAAAATAAAACAAAAAAATAAAAAAAGGGAAAAGTGGGGATTGGGCCTGAGTATATAGAATTGAAAAACTTATGGCTACAAATGTTCATATTTGTTTCATACAAACACCTTTGACACAGAATAAAGCACACCTTTCTGGCTAATTTGATAATGTTGTTTTGATTAGAGACCACATTAACGGGTTTTGGGATAATTCAGTTGTTACATAGAGTAGACTCATTATTCACTTGATGTGGGCTTAATACCATACTGCTTTACAATACTTGGTGACACGGCAAAGTCTTTTATTCATAATGAAACTAGCCTATAATATATTTTCAATTGCAATTAACTTTCGAATACCATAGGATTTTCTGTGAAACGAATATATTATCAGGCTTCTATTCCTCTTGACATATATGTACATTAAGCTATGTATATCAAGGGTGAGGGGTGGTCCTGTCCAGAGTGAGGTTTGGCATCCTCTAACCAACCTTAGCGGTTTCTGTCTGTCTATTTTCCTGCACTAATGTTCCTTCTACGGGGGCAGGTGGCTAGGAATTCTACTCTCATTGTAAATTTCAACTACTAGACGATACAGTGAAAGGGGCAATGGAACGCAAAATCGATCCCGGACCTTAAACATTGGAACTGTATATATTTGTTTTCTTCTGTTCGGGCTCTGTCTCGAGTCGTCCAACCCCAGTTATGGGGTATGTGTCTGAGTATACTGTATTCATACAAGTACATACATATAAAGATCTCTATTATGCAGGCTAAATTTGGAAAAAAAAAAAAAAAAAAAAAAATCATAATATAAAAATAAATGACATTACTTTATCTTACACAACATTATAACTATGGAGAAATGCACAAATATTTATAGTTAACAGTTATATGAAATAATTTACATACTATTAATATATTTAAATACTATATTACCTGACTGTGTTAGAGTGTTTAAGATTTGTATGTGGTAACCCAGGTTAGATTCACGGGAGAATCACATGCTTTCATTAATTGCTTTGGTATTTCCCCATAAAGCTGGCCTTGCTGTTCTAGATCTAACCTACCCCCATCTAACTGCAATGATTTTAAAATGTCACTAACAAGATTTTATAATTCTGTATATTGCAATATGATTATAGACATATTAAATCACTTTGGACATGCTGGAAACTATTTGACATGGAAGAGTCCATTACAGCGATGTGGGGGAGGACAGTATATAAAACCTTCAATACGTCTTAATCAAACGGTTAAGATTTATAAAACAAATTGTTGAAAATGATTTGCTTAGAATCATCTGTATAATCATATTCATAAGCTTGGCACGTCTATGTTGTGACTATTTTTATGTTCGGTCACTCAGAATCTTGGGGCTTCAAATCAAAATGCTTTGAGATTCGTAAACAACAACTGTACTTTATTTATTTATATCTCCCATGATCTGTCTGGGAATTGGCGAGGTTCGTATAATGGCCCGGACTCTTGGAATTCGATCCTAATGAAAAAATGTAAGGAAAACCTCTCAAAACCCCTGGCTATAATGTGGAGAAGGAGTCTAGACACTGGTGACATACCAGATAGCTTGAAAAACGCAATAATTGCCCCACTGCATAAAGGAGGGAGTAAAGCACTACCAAAAAACTACCGCCCGGTAGCTCTAACCTCTCACATCATTAAAGTTTTCGAGCGAGTCCTGCGAAGCAAAATTTCAACATTCATGGAGACAAAATAATGAACTACACAACACCGGTCAACATGGGTTCAGAGCGGGAAGATCATGTCTCTCACAACTTTTGGAACACTATGACAAAATTCTTAAAGCGCTAGAAGAAAAGAAAAACGTGGATGTCATTTACACCGATTTTGCTAAGGCATTTGATAAATGTGACCATGGTATAATAGCCCACAAACTGAAAGCAAAAGGTATAACTGGGAAAATCGGACGGTGGATATACAATTTCCTCGTAAACCGAAAACAATCGGTAGCAATAAACCAAGTCACTTCTGAGCCTTCGGATGTCAAAAGCTCAGTGCCCCAAGGAACAGTGCTAGCGCCCCTTCTGTTCCTCATACTAATTTGCGACATAGATACCAACACCAGACACAGTACGGTGTCGTCTTTTGCTGATGACACAAAATTAAGCAAGATAGTAAACACACAAGAGGACACGGGCCGACTGCAGGAAGACATGAATGTAGTGTTCCAGTGGACCAGGGAAAACAACATGCAATTCAATGAGGAAAAATTCCAATTAATACGGTACGGAGATAATAATGGTGTTAAAGAAATTACAAATTACTTAACAGAATCTAACCACATAATAGAACGGAAAGACAGTGTGAAAGACCTTGGGGTATTAATGTCTGAAAATATGGGTTTCAAAGTACATAACCAGGTCAAAGCTGCGAAACGTCTAACGGGTTGGATTCTGCGTACTTTTAAAACACGCGGTGAATTGCCTATGATAACGCTCTTCAAATCTCTAGTGCTACCGCGGCTTGAATACTGTAGCGTATTAACATCCCCATACAAAGCAGGTGAAATAAATGACGTATAGAGTGTACAAAGAAATTTCACTTCGCATATAAGTTCGATAAAACATCTACACTATTGGTAGCGTTTAAGAGCACTGAATCTGTACTCACTGGAACGTAGAAGAGAACGTTACCTAATAATATACACGTGGAAAATCGCAGAGGGTTTAGTACCAAACCTACATACTCCGATAGTCATGAAATTCAGTGATAGGAGAGGCTGGGAATGCGAAATCCCCCGGATGAATAACAGGGGTGCTATGGGCTCTCTGCGAGAGGGCTGGTTATCACACAGAGGCCCACGTCTCTTCAACAAACTCCCACGGCGAGTAAGAGACATGAGGGACATCTCGTTAGACAACTTCAAGAGAGCCCTAGATGTCGAACTGCAAAAAGTGCCAGACGAGCCCATCCTCGCAAGGGAGCGAGCTGTCGCTTCAAACAGTCTACTGCACCAAATCACCACCCATAACGAGGGGCGTCGCGCTCCTTGGTGCACTAGAGGAGCGGCGAACACATCCAAAGGTATCCAAAGGTAAGGTAAGGCAGGCCAGTTAACTCTTTCATTGCGGGGGTTTTGGGCTTAATTGAGCTTAATTGAGTTTATTATTGACTCATGTGTGCGTCCCCCACTCAAGCGGTTCACTAATCTGAGATGTGTGGGGGACAGTTAATGTATGTTTTAAGAAAATATGGTGTCACAGATAAGAACCCTTTTTATATTAACATTAACACACATACAATGTTTGGGTCATATACACATTTTTAGATTGGATGAGTGAAAGTTTCCCCTGGCTATATTATTATAGTTGTTATAATTAGTTATTTGCAGTAGCTTTAAGGGATGTTGATGTTTTCAATAGAAAGAAAGACAAATTAAATATGAAATTGATTTATAAAGCATTGTTTGTGATAGGACTGCCAACTAATATATTTCAGAATCTGAGAGTGACCACAATGGCATGATGGAGCAATTACAACAGGTTAGAGAAAACTTAGAAGAAATGAGATCCAACGAGATGGAGAAGGAGGTGACCTTCAACAACACTCTCATCACACTTCAAGAAGAGATGGTCAGACACAGTAGCTTACACGAAGGAAAAGGTCCGTATACATGCCTAAATAATAAATTATATAATGAATACTATGCTGCATAATTGTGTGTGTGTGTATTGACTTTAAAATCCCAAGACAGTTACTACAGATCCATAACAAAGAGGAGGGGGCTTAACACAAAGCCCTGGTGGACCCCAAATCACACCGTGAATTCCTCACTCGATACACCTTTCACCCTTACAGCCATTCGTGAGTCCTCTTACATCTGCATTACCACAAGCACCAACCACTCCTCTACACCAAATTTTCTCATAGCCCAGTGTATAACATCTCTGGACACCCTAACAAAGGTCTTCTCCAGGTCTACAAACACAAGGTAGATAACCCTATCTTTAAGTAAATATTTTTCCTACAGCTGCCTGACTATCAAGATAGCATTGGTTTTATGCCAGGACATGGTACACATCCTGGCATTAAACCAAACTCCATATAGTCGATAGACATGCTTTCCCTGATCATGTGTTCAAGACTCTCTCACAAACCTTTATGACTTGATCAAGCATTTTCAGGTCCCTATAATTTCCTCTATCTAACGAATCACCCTTACCCTTATTTATGTTTACTATTTCACTTTGTATACCATACATCAGTGATCCTCTTCTCTCTAATGATGGAGTGAGGTAGGAGAGACTGATCACTGAGCTAATAGCTCAGTGACCATTTTCACTCCTATGTCACCTGAGGCTTTCATCATCTCAGTAACAACGCCAGAGCACACTGCAGCTGAAAACAACTGGTGCTATCAATGGGGTGGGTGGTGCAAGTATTGGCTTTTCATTACTAAGCTGTTTTCTATTCCACTCTAACTCTGCGTTGAGTATTCGTTTGTAGCATACCTTCCAAGCCTCACCGATTTCTTTGTTAAAGGGCCCTCCTCACACAGTCAGGAGTGCGAGCTATTTGGAGTCTAACAGGAGTCGCTAGAGTCACTAGGATTCGTCGATTTTCACTGCGAGCGAATGGGAGTCTAACAGGAGTCGCTAGAGTCACTAGGAGTCATCGATTTTCACCGCGCATAGGCCTACCCTAGTGACTCTAGCTCGCACTTCTGACTATGTGAGGGACCCTTTAGCGTTATAAAATGTCCCATTATGTTTTCTAACACACTGTTCTCCTACAACATCTCTACTGTCAGCCTAAATTTGCCTAGCTAAATTGAAAATCCTATTGGGATATTCTACATTACTCACTTGGTCTATGACCATTTCCTGTATGAATTGTTTTGCCTTGAATATCCTTTTTTCTTGCAATTCGCTTAGCCGCCAGATTTTCCTCCTTGCTGCCTCCTTTCTTCCATGCTTTACTAAGAACATCTTCTGTTCTCCTTTTTTGCATTTTCAACCTCATCATTCCACCACCAGGAAGTCTTATGCTTGGGGGAATCTTAATTTTGACAACGTCTTTGTTAGTGGCAGTAAGATGGGTACGTTCAAGGAAGTTCCAATGGCTTTTTACATAATTTGGCTTAGCGCCCCTATTCCTAGGCATTTCCTCCAGTTCGCTGCAAAATCTTTTATATATTTATTCAAGAACCATACTTTATAATATAAGGGCATACTATATAAGGGCAAAGGGGAAAGAGGAGTGTGTGGTAACCACCGAGGAATATGTCTTCTAAGCGTAGTAGGGAAGGTATACAGTAGGGTAGTGATTGAGAGAGTGAGAGTGAGAACGGAGAAATGGATAGGCGACGAGCAGGGAGGTTTTAGGAAGGGAAGAGGATGTGTAGATCAGATTTTTACCCTGAATTGTGTTGTGGAGAAGTATCTGGAGAAGAAACAAAAGGTGTATGTTGCCTTTATGGACTTGGAGAAGGCCTATGACAGAGTGGATAGAGAAGGTTTGTGGAAAGTACTTAGAACATACGGAGTAGAGGGCAAGTTGCTGAAAGCAGTGAAGAGCATGTATGAGGGTGCAAAGGCGGCAGTACGTGTGGAGAGTGAGCAGAGCGAGTTCTTTGACCTGAATGTTGGTTTGAAACAGGGGTGTGTGATGTTCCTGTGGTTGTTTACTGTATATATGGATGGAGTTATGAAAGAAATACTATCAAGAGCAGTGGATGTTGGTGTATCGCTGAAAAGGGAGGGCATTGAGTGGAAGCTACCTATACTGCTGTTTGCGGATGATACAGTTCTGATGAGTGATAATGAATGGGAGTTGCAGGGTCTGGTAAATGAGTTTGGAACAGTGTGCGAAAAACGGAATTTGAAGGTAAATACGGGGAAGAGCAAGGTTATGGTCTTCGAAAGGGGTGAAGTCACAGAGTGTGAGGTGAAGCTGAACGGTCAGGCTATGGAGATCGTCAACTCTTTTAAGTATCTGGGCAGTGTGTTGAGTAAAGATGGGACTATGGATGAAGAGGTGCGGGAGAGGGTACAACAGGGGAAGAGGGTTGTAGGAATGCTAAAAGCAGTAACAAGAAATAGGGTGGTCAGTATGGAAGTGAAGAAGTCCTTGCATGACAGTGTGGTAATCCCGACACTGACTTACGGAAGCGAAGCATGGACGTTGGTTGAGAGACTCAGACCAAGAGTGAGAGCAGTGGAAATGAATTACTTAAGGAGTGCGTGCGGAGTTACATGGAGGGATAGACAGACTAATGAGGAAGTAAGAAGGAGGTGTGGTGTGGAGGTAGATGTGCTGGAAAGTGTGAAAAGGAACAACTTGAGATGGTTCGGCCATATGGAACGTATGGAAAGCGAGAGAATGACTAAGAGGGTGTACGAGAGCGAGGTGGAGGGACAGAGGGGGAGAGGTAGACCGAATATGAGGTGGAAGGATGGAGTGAGGAAGTACATGAACGAAGGCGGTGCTGGTTGGGGGGAGGGGCGTCGACTGACTGGGGACAGAGGTGCATGGGGGCGGTTCGTTCGTGGCCACCCCTTCGGGGATCACGGCGTCAGGCAATAGATAGATAGATAGACCATACTTTCCTTTTTGGCATGTATACCTTCTTGCGTACAGGATCTCGCCTTAAGCTTAAGTTACAGACTACAAGCTTATATTGGGAGGTTTATTCTTCACTCGGGATGACCTTTGCATTCCGAACAAACTTCCAGTGTTCCCTATTCACTAAGAAGTAATCTATCTGTGCCCCCAGAACTGTTGTGATCAGCTGACTCAAAACACTTTTTCTTGAGCTTAGGGTTACACACAACCATTTTGAGTGCAACACAGGACTCTTTCTTCCATATCCTTTTCCACCATGCACACCCTCGTAACTGTCAGCACATGCTCCCACATGACCGTTGAGGCCTGCACCTACTATGGTGATGTCCTTTTCTGAGAACCTGTGGGGCATATGCCGATATCACATTAATATTTTTTTTCACCAACTGTCAGCTTTATTACGATCAATCCATCATTTACTCTTTTTATTTCAATTACACTCTTCTTCCACTACTCGGACAGCCATTTGACTTTTCGATTTTCCAGATTCATCCCCCTTCCAATAGATCCAGTATCTCTTGTTTTTCCAGCTATCCCTTCCAGTGGGTTTCCTGGGCGCAGAACACATCAACTCTTCTTTGTTCGATTATTTTCACAACTTCATTTGCTCTGCCACTCATACTACTTATATTCACGCTTGAAAGCCTGAATGTGCGGGAGGCTGCATTTCAGAAATAAGGGGAAATAAATTGAGAGGAAGACCTTGGAGGAAATGGAGAGAAGTTGCAATAAAAGCATTGAAAGATAGAGAGATGACTGAAGAACAGGCAAGAGCAGTGGTTATCAATAAGAATTAATGGAGAATAATGGTGAATAGATGAGTGAAAATGCGGTCGTAAGAAGTGAAGGCCGGGCGCCTGATGGACTAGATAATAGTCCGTCAGGCTATGGAGCCGGTATATATATGAAGGGTCATACCTGGAAGTGATGTGGGAGGGCATTGTGGTGGTGAGCTTCACTGCATGTATGATTTCTGAAACCAGAACCTCTCTGGTAGGTCTGGGACTAGAAAATCTTTTGCTGGGGACCCCAAATGGGGAATGGGACAAATGGCTGCGGCCAGACCAACTCGCCGCAGCTAACTTGCCGCAGCAAACTAGCCACAGCAGATTAAATTAGGTTAAGTTATGTTATGTCTTCGGCCAGTTTGCCGCGGAGAGTTGGTCTGTGGCCAGACAGCCATGGCCAGTTGTCCTAGACTCCCTAAAATGGGCTTTGGTCTCTGGGTCTTCTCCTGGGCAAATTAGCTGTGTGTGATATATTTATTTATTTATTATATTTTCTGTTCGAGCACTGTCTCGTGTCGGCCACCCCCACCTATGGACTATGTGGATAATGTGCCTGAATATATACATACATTCATATATATATATATATATATATATATATATATATATACATATATACCGGTATGTATATATATATATATATATATATATATATATATATATATATATATATATATATATATATATATATCGTCGTACAGCACCTTGCCTCACAGTGCATCTAATAACGACTAATGTCACATTGAATTCTTCCTACCAACAAATTAAGGGACACCCCCTTCTTACATTAATTAAGGGACACCCCCTTCTAACATTAATTCTCCATTACAATGCACTAGAACAAATTAATGAAAGCATATGATCCTCCCAGCCTAAAGTGGCCAACAGAGGCTTTGAATGCAGTGTTTACCACAGTGTATTGTAGGAAATTGGCTGCATTGCAGAGTTCTCCACCCACCCTCTCCTTCAACATTATTCATCATTAGCGGTGTGTCAATATTGCTGTAGCCGTAGCCTACACATATTATAATATTTGCATACTGTTGTTTTTTATATGTTAAAGTCACCCATACTCAATAACCCCTTCTGTACCGGCAACGTCTTTATAATTCTATTCTAGCTATACTTAGACAACTGTACACAGTTTAATTAGAGCCTCCAGCAATTACCAAACTTCAAACTGTCTCACTTAACCGTTTTTATTATCATAGATCCTTCTTAAACTGCACAAAATTGTCTAAATATAGGTAGAAACTATATAAAAGACGTCGCCTGTACGGAAGGGGTTAATATTGTATATACTGTATATAATACAAAGTTAGCAGGTATTTGTGCGCCTTTATGTTATGATAATGCATATAACTACTATACTATATAAGTACTTAGTATAGTCGTATACTGTTGTATGAAAGCATGTATATTCACAAGAGATTGTGATAAACAGTTCATATCTTAGGAGTTGAGTATTGTGGATGTCGACAGTCGAAAGTATGACACAACTTTTTAGAAGCGGCCACCAGGGTTCTCAATTATAAACATTGGTAGGAAGAATTGAGTTCATACCCACCGCTTCCTACAGGTTAATTTATTGTATTTCCTCGGTCTTCTTCATTAATCATCACCTTAGTTTTAATTGGATATAATTATGTTACAATTATAATATGTATACACACATTAATTATCAAGCACGTGGGATCCATCCCAACCAACACTACGACCTGCTTTTGGTGAAGGTTGTAGTAGCAAGCACTACTAATATTGGTAGTGAGGTTATCGAGGAGGTCTTTCATGGACACTTTGTTTTGTCAACATAGGCAAGCTATTGCATGCATTTGACACTTATTTCTACTTGGTTTATTAATCAACCCGATTGATTTCCTAGAATAATCAAGGTACACTCTCTGTCTCGGGTTGGCAACCCCCAGCTATGGGATATGTGCCTACATACATACATACCCACAGACGAATATAGCTCGTATAGACATAAATGGATTGAGGAAGGTATTAGATGTCTATAGTTTCGTAGGACCCTTTCTAAATCAAAGTAAAACTGCCTGGTAACTAAATAAAAAAGGGTGCCTGGTAGGGTTGCAGGAGATCCCCTCCTACCCGTCCCTTCCTCATCCCCGCTGGATGCATTTAATAAGCAAGATACAAAATACAATGTGGCCAGACACAATTACTGTACCCATCTTATTTTGATTTAAAACTGATTAGCATAGGAATATTTGGTAACTTAAATAGTTGTGTATTAGTATAGACTGTGAGATAATACAACATTAATCATCAACGCAGATTAAAACAAAATTATATATATTTGGAGGGTTATATTTCATGGAATGTCTTGAGTGTCCATTAATGAAGGACAAGTGGTTCAAATTACATATCTATGATATTTTGTGTATTCATGTTTTTATTACGTACAGGGTGTGAGTCTGGTGGCGCTGTCTACTACCATGGGAAGATCACACACGACGAGTGTTACTCCTTCCAGTGTATCAACGGAAAGATGTCTACATATATAAATCGCACAGAAGGTAATATTTTATTATTTATTTCATTTATTAATTTTAAGAAAATCTTAATGATTTAATGTTACATGTCATTACTATTCAAATGTGTGGTAATGATAATAATTATTTAGTAAAGTGCATTTTCTCGCGTGTTTTGTTAAACATACCCAACACTGCGATTCTTAATTCTGAGCTTGAACCTTGTCTATTAGAGAATGTTATATCTTTAGCTTGTATTCATAAACAATTCTTTCCCACTACATTACCTGAATCCAAAGGAATACAGTGGGAATGAGTGTTTTTTACAGAGAGTACATGGATTAGTATTCCTATATCTAAAAAAAACTTCAATATCCCTGCTCAGGTAATGTTCCAGATCTCTCGCGAACATGGAAATGTGGAACCCATATGGTTACCGTCACTTTAAATGGCTCTCACCCGAAAACTACTGGTTGGATTTTAAATTTCTTGTTACCAATAGAAACTACAATCAATGCTTAATATTATATTAGGAGCAAATTAACCCTTAGGGATGGGGATATTTGTAACATATACTACCTACCAGGAGGGCACATTTACCCTAAACGAGCATCATTCCATGCTCTTTTTCATGAATAAACAAGAGCCAGAGCGTAATACAATGATGTATCCTTGATAGGGCGATAATAGAGCTATCCAATGACACCTGATACATCCTTGTACGACCACGGGTTCGCTTGCAACGATGTTGCCATACGAGTGCCAAAACCCTAAAATACGATAAAATCCTGAGATATTGCAAGGCAGGTGTAGGGATGTGGTAGGGACACCAGTTACCTCGCTAGGCCCAGGCCAAGCGGTCAGAGCCTGCCTGTGGTCCTCCCACCGCGTGGACTCTCTCTCAGAGCCGATAATGTGCTCAACATCCCTTGCGACTTAAGTCGGGACCCGCGGGTTAGGCCATGGTTCTCTCACCCGACTTAAGTCGAGAGCCGCGGATAGAGTGTTAAACTACTGTAAATATTAGTCTTTAATCTAAGGGTGAACAAAAAATAATTAGTGGAAAAAAATGGTCAACAAAAGTGAGGCATATATCATACCTTACATAAGCTGGATTAATTTGGTTGCAGTGTCGTGGAGGGGATGGATGAGGGTCTTGGGTGACCACAAGGAAGAATTCTGGGGCTAAAAATAAATTGATACAAAGGGGAAAAGTGGAGTACACATTTGGGAATACGGTCCCCACTTGGTGACTGAACAGGCTGGTACAGGAAAGGAGAGGAGAGAGAGCGACAGCACACACGCTCTCATTACCGTCCGACGAGGCACACTGATGGTTTGTCGATCTAAGTATCGCCCTTCGACGTTTGGGCGGGAAATATCTTGAAAAAACGTTTTTACGCATGCATGCGGTACCCATATAGGGCCAAATAGTCTGAGCAGGGATATTTAAGTTGTTTTGTCCGGCGCTGCGAGGGGGGAAAGTTGTTAAAGAATACAAGCATGATTGTTATTTCATAAATTAAAATTTCCCAGGACTTAGACGCAATGCAATTGATTTTATCCGGCTGTCATTTCTCGAAGACTCCTTCTAGCCGGAGACATTGAGAGCAACCCAGGACCCACCTACAAATACACATGTCCAACTTGCTCAAAACCCATTACTTCGAGCCGCCAAACTATGGGTTCAGTTCTCTGCAACTCATGCGGGAACTGGACCCATTTCACCTGCACAACACTTGCCTCCTTGAAACACTACACAAACATCTGGACATGTTCCTCATGCCCCTCCCTCTCCCAGTCAAATCCCTCCCCTAAAGCCCGTCCACCTCTCCTCCCCAACCCACATAACCTTACCATACCATCCACTCCCTCTCCTAAAACCTGTCCACCTCTCCTCCCCAACCCCCATAACCTGCCCATAACATCCACTCCCACTCACCCGTCCACCTCTCCTCCCAAACCCACCCAGCCCATCCACACCCCTTCCTAATCCATTCCAACCCCCATCTCCTGCTCCCCAATCCCCACCCCCACCTCACCCATCCCAACCCCCAGCCCCTCCCTCACCCTCACCCCCACCCCATCCTCGTGCAGCAGCACCCAACATACATCGTGCACATAACATTAACATTCTTCAACTGAACATAGATGGCATCAACACAAAGAAACACGAACTCTCACACTTCATCAAACAACACAACATACACATTGCCATCTTATAAGAAACAAAATTCCGTACTACACAAAAAACACCTACATTTCACAATTTCACCACCATACGACAAGACCAGGCCGTCGGCATTGGCGGTGGACTCATCACCCTGGTACACAAAGATATAACATATATAGACACCAGTGCACATACCAAATACCTCCTCCCCCCAAACGATAACACAACAGAAATACAATCGATTAAAATACACACTGGCAACAGCTTCAACATTACCATCATAAACACATACATCCCACCCCAAACATCCCCTACAGTACCAAATGATTACAGACCACAAATACAACACATCACAAACACCCCACACATCATCCTGGGTGGTGATTTCAATGCAAAGACGTCGGCCTGGTTTGTCAACAACCCCGGCACAGACAGAGGGCTGGTCTTACAACACCAAACAGACAACCTATATATCCTCAATAACATTCATCAGCATACCCATACTCCCCACCAAGTCCACTACACCCCATCATCTCCTGATATCATCTATTGCTCCCCTGAACTCGCCCCCACAACATCCTGGAGGGTGGTCAGAACCTTAGGCTCAGACCACCTCCCGATCATTAATACCACCAAAACAAGACTCACCCCATCTAGCCACAGACACACTTACACTAACTATAACAGAGCTAACTGGGAAGCTTTCATAAATGAGACAGAACAACACTTTGAAACCTTAAACAGTACACCCATCACTAACATTAACAATGCTGTACACACATTCAACACGACTATCCAAAACGCCGACAAGAAACACATTCCAAGAGGTAACATAAAAAAACACAACCCCAACTTCTCACCAGAAATTCAAAACCTCATCATACAATGCGACACACTGAAACACTCCCCAGCACCCCACACACAAGACATCAATCAACAAATTCAAGCATTCAACATCCAGATTAATAACAAAATACAAGAACAACAAACACTAAATTGAAATAACTTCCTACAAACACTCGATCACAAAACAAACCCCAAAACACTCTACAAAACACTAAACAGCATCACATTTTCCAACAGCAACACAACACAATCACATGCTGCAATCACAACAACAGACTCTACTCCTTCACGTAAACAACAAGCAAACACTCTCATCAATCACTTCTCTCATGTCAGTCACCTAAAACCCCACAAAGACGACCGACGTGTCATCCGACGAAAAAGACAATTCTCCACAGACCCTGACTATACACCCTTCACCAACAACCAGACAAAGCATATCATCAACAATGTGGCCTAGACAACATAAGCAACATTCACCTCAGACACCTGGGACCACAAGGCATACAAGCACTCACTAACATATCAAACTACAGCTACTCACACAACACAATACCAGACATCTGGAAGCATGGTATCATCATCACATTCCCCAAACCTAACAAAGACCTAACGCTACCCTCCTCACACCGCCCTATCACACTCCTTTGCACCCCCTCCAAAGTCATAGAGTGCCTTGTACTACAACTGATGACACCTGACTTACCCCTTTCTCCAACACAACACGGCTTCAGGCCATTGCACTCCACAAACATTCTTCTTACAGACCTTACACAAAGAGCTTTTGACGGCATCAACTCAGCTAGACCACCACACAGATCAGTACTTGCCACACTCGACATTAGTAAAGCCTTCGATGCCATCCCCGCCACAACCTAACAAACAAAATCTACAACACAAACATGCACAACAACACAAAAAGATGGCTGGCCAACTTCTTAGCAGGCAGATGTGCACACGTATCTTTTGCCGGTCAGTCATCTAGCATTAGAAATTTCCCAAACGGAGTCCCGCAAGGATCCGTCCTGTCGCCCGTGCTCTTCAATCTGTACATGCATGATATAAATACACCAAATTCACCCCAAATAACCATAGCCTCCTATGCAGACGACATAACACTCACAAGCACGCACCAAAACCCAGACACAGCAACAAGACTCCTTCAAGACTATCTCGACACATTACATGAATGGTGCACTACAAACAGACTCAATTTAGCCCCAGCTAATTCCACTGCAAACCTCCTCACAAGCTGGACAGGAGAGCACAATTACGTCCCGGGACTCAACATAAACAACACACCCCTAACACACACAGCACACACAAACACAAAATCCTAGGAATAACATACGACACCCAAATGACATTCAAACAGCACACCACAAACACGAAAAAGAAACTGACACCCAGACTTAACGCCCTCAGATCACTTGCCCACACGAAATTTGGACACAACAAGGAAACCACCACCACAGTCTACAAACAATACATAATATCAGTTATGGAATAAGCAAGCTCGGCCTGGGCTTCTAACCTAGCTGAAACACATCATAAGACCTTACAGACTATTCAAAATAAAGCCCTGAAAATCATCACAGGATGCACATCTACTACACCCACAGATCACCTACATCAAGAAACCAAAGTCCTCAAAGTCAAAGATCATCTAGACATGAGAGGCACTCAATTCCTGGCAGCAGCCTCCACGAATCAAACCACCCACTACACTACATGGCAACACACCCACAGACACCAAGAAATATCAAAACAACACCCAGCACACGCTATCACACTCTTCTCTCCCTCCCTGCCCACCCCAAACCAACTTCCGGAAGTACATCCATACTCATATCACACGACGTTCCATCCACTCACTCATAGACAACATGCAGCTGCAAACACGACCTCCCGAAATCCATCCTTCTGAATCCTCCCTTCCTCGCGAGGACAGAGTCCACCTGGCCAGGCTGAGATGCGGACACTATCCAGCTCTTCTGAGCTATCAGAAGAGACTGGATGACTCTGTCGTCGACACCTGCCCGGGTTGTAACACAGCACCCCATACCATTAAACACATCATAGAAGACTGCATTTCACACAACCACTTATGCCAACAACACAATTTACACTCTTTGAGAGCTCTGTGGGAAAGCCCGACCGTGGCCATGGCCTTCCTTAAAGACTCGGGGCTGTTCGGCCAGGCAGCTTAGGGAACAACAACAACAAAAAACATTGATTTTTATCGAAAACAAAAAAGAAAACAAAAAAAAACAAAAACAAAATAATAATATTAATAATCTACCTTGACAAACTAAACCTAAATTCGACAACCAAACCTTGCCCAGCCAACCTAGCTTAACATGTAATATATATTATAAACCTTGAATGAATTAACCCCCAAAACATTGGTATGCCTTGATTATAATAAAATTAATAGTTGATTTTGAGATATAAATAATTGTTAGAGTAAAAGCTGCTTATTTTTGCGAGTTATGATCATATCTGCCATGTGATTTACCCGTTGATGCTGGGCCCAGGCACTTGTACTCACAGCGTAGTGCATACATATACTGTACTGTACATTACAAAATAAGAAATTTACAAAGGGCCTAACAGCTCACACGAGGCAGATCACTTTCACACCCAGCCAATGTCATTCATATGACAATTTAAATTACGTTTAAGATTTTCCACCCTTTCTTTGCTGATTTAAGTTAAACTATGCAATGTAATCTACATATCCACAACCCTATATCCCAATCAATGCTTACCTACGTCTTCTTAAAGCGGAATTATTCTAGTTTGAAGCAATTTTTACGACATATTACAAAATAATTCAGCTTTAATACTTTACTAAGGTCCCCTTTGCTGATTCCCTTCATCCACTTAACCCCTCCAGTCCCAGCGACGGTTATAGCCGTCAGTAGATAATTAACTCCACAGTCCCAGCGACGGCTATAACCGTCAGTAATGTACTTTCCTTGTAACTGCCTGTACAACCCTTTACTTGGTACCACGACCATGTGAGCACTGCTGGCCCTATATGGCAACACTTCTCAGCTTATATATGACCCACTGAAGTGTGGGGGAGCCAGTCTTACCTCACATCTTGAGGTGGAAAGGTGGTCTCTCCTGCCATTTTGGCCACATTGCTTGGGACTGGGGGGGACATTTATTACTGTATCCTACGCTACTGGACGGGTTAAACATCTCTACCATAATTATCTCCTCTACATCTTCGTCTTTCTAATTAATGTTAGCTGAATTTTGTTTTAATCGATCCTCATATTATACATTTTCATTAGTTTGATAAAACTTGTATCTTTCTATGTTGCATTGCCTCTAGAGTGTCTAGATCAATTATATAATAAGTGCAACAATACTGAACAACATTTTCCATATGAGGTTTCACTGTTACTCACACTCCTAGAGATAAACCAATAAATACTGTTTGCCTTATTACAAACACTTATACATTGTTTTCATTCCTAACAAACAAACCCAGATATTTCTCACAATTGGAGTTTTCTAAATCCGAATTAGCTAGTTTATGTTTTGCATTTGTGTTCATCTTCCTTACCTTTATTACCATGCATTTATTAATGCTAAAATGTATCTGCCATAATGGTAAATGCAATGGTTAGTGCGCGGAATTTTGGTGTGAATATCCTAGGTTCGAGTTATTGGAGTACCACATGTATTCATTAGTAGTGTCATTGATTTCATTCATTATGATTATTTGTAAGTGAATTGGTGGGTCGGTGATCATATAAATGTATTCAGTTTCAGGAGTAATTCCTAGCGAGGCCTTCCCTTGAGGTTAGGGCCCCAACACCTTACGAGCGGGTGGTGGAGTATTTTTCACTGTGACGCTCAGCGTTTTTTTTTTACCATAAATGGGGTTGTTTCCGTGCTCTTTTTCATGCATAAACAAGACCCAGAGCGTAATACAAGTATGTATCCCTGAAAGGGCATAAATTGAGCTTTCCAATGACACCCGAACCATCCTACTACGATCACTGGTTGTCTTGCAACGATCGTGCAACCGAAGGGCAAAATCGCTAAAATACGGTAGTTTCTTTATATAATTACGTATGTAGCGAGGGAGTGAGGGTGGCTGAAAGTGGAGTAAATCTCAGTAGGTCCACAGCGGCCGTGGCAAGCGGTCATGAGGTAACCCATGCTCCTCCAATCACTCGTCTCTCTCTCAGAGCCAATATTGCACCAAAATTGCACTCGGACTTAAGTCGGGCCCCGCCACATAGTCCAAATTTTTTGATACGGACTTAAGTCGGGCCCCAATAGACAAGAGCTAAATGACCAAGGCAACATAGTAATTTATGGACATTAATTTATTAACTTAAATAAACTTACGATGGTGGATCATCGTAACAATGATAACTATAAGATTCTCACTAGACATATCATGTATATTCGGAATACCTAGGCCAATGTCATACAAGAAGAAACATTATTCCATTTGATAGGTCAAAGTCACAGGTCAAGGTCAAATATAAGGTCAATATGCTAATATCTTTACTATCCATGCAAGCTTCACAATACTCATTGAAACAGTTGTGCTTTAAATGCAAATTAAAATGTTAAATTTTCAGACATCAAGAAAGTCAAGATGAAGGTCAAAGGTCAAGGTCAACTATGCCTTTAACCGCTACTGTACTGGCAACATCTTTATAAATATATTCTAGCTATTCTTATGCGATTTTGTGCAGTTTAACACCTTAAGAGCGGCCTATGCGGTTTATTTATATGTACCGCCCAGCGGGGTGTTTTTAGCCAAAATAGGGCTGTTTACGTGATCATTTTCATGCCTAAATAAGACCCAGAACGTAAAACAAGTATCTATCCCTGAAAGGGCATAAACAGAGCTTTCGAATGACACCATAACGATCCTTTTATGATGGCTAGTTTTCTTGCAATAACCGTGCAACGCGAGTGCAAAAAGCATGTAATTAGCCACTTTCCCGATACAATTCCTTATATAGCGAGTGAGAGAGGGAGGAGGGAGCTGGGATTCATGTCAGTATGTTCGCCGCGGTGGTCTGGAGCAGTCATACGCTCGCTACTCTCCTGCCACCACTTGTCTCTCTCTCTCAGCAACATTACGTGCTGAAATTGCCACTCGACCTATGTCGAGCGCCGCCACATAGTCCAGCTTTATTTAACTCGACTTATGTTGCTCGCCGCTAATTAAGGGTTAAGAAAGATCTGTTGTGTTAAAAGGGGTGAGGTGATATACTTTGATGCCTGTTGATAGATGGAGGCCCTTTTTAAACTGAAAAATATCGTCTAATAGTAGCCAGAGTAAAGTTAACCCGTACAATCCCAGCGACAGCAGAGTGCCGGCAGTAGATAAATCACTCCCCAATCCAAGCGACGGCTGCAAGCCGTCAGTAATATACAGTTCTTGTTACTGCCAGTATCAGGCAGTGCCTGGTACCACGACATTTGAGCACTGCTCTAAGACCTTGGCAACACTTCTCAGCCTATATCCAAGCTCCCACAGGCTAGGAGAGGCAGTATGCCTCCATATTTTGAGGTGGGAGGATGTTATATCTTGCCTCTGAAGCCATTTTGGCCACATTGCTTGGGACTGGGGGGTACATTTATGGTAGTACCCTATGGTACAGTAGGGGTTAAAAAGACATCACCGTTACAGAAGTGGTTAATACCTCTAAAACTAACTGATGATCTTTAATTAAATTTGGCATGCTTATTTGATTTCCCAGGGTTACATCAATGCAAACATAAAATGTAATCCTACATAAAGGTCAGGGTCACAGGTCGAGGTCAAAAGTCAACATTCATCATAAAAAAAATACTCAAACTTCGATAAGCTGTCTGTTAATTGCGTGTTACTTAAAAAACATATAGATATATTTATATATACAGTATGTATATATATACTGTATATGTAAGTAGGAAAAGAATTACCAGCGAGGCAGCGAACATCATCTGTATTTTCATTATAGTGGATCCAAACGTTTCTGCATAAAACACTACGCTATCATCAGTGGTCTAAAAGTATAATTAAACACTTAAAATAAATTGCTTTGAAATTGCTAATATGTTTAAAACACAATCTTATACATAATAGAAAGGGAAGTGGATATAATTATATTTAATTTGGAGTTTTGTAATACAAGTATGAATTAAATGACGAAAACAATGCAAGCTTCACATTTTGATTACATAACTACACAAGAGAGAGGGGAGTAGCAGACAACATGTTATTTAATTGTGAAATTCTTTCAATGTAACGGATATACTGGTCAGTTATTTGATAAACTTTTAAATAAATTCCTTGTAAATAAGTATCAACCAAAACAACTTGTTCCCACTGTAAGTAAGGAGACAATCTATTTAACCTTGCCATATCTCGGTCAATTTTCAAAGCATATTCAGAAAACTCTAAAAGATAATTTCTTAAAATGTTATTCTCAAATCAACTTTCAATTTGTACATGTAAATTCATTCAAAATTAGCTCATTCTTTCATTTTAAAGACCGCATGCCGTCTGATCTGTGTTCATCGGTTATCTATTAATATACATGCCCGAGTTGCCAGGCTGGGTATTTGGGCAGCACTTTTCGTGCCTTCAAAATTAGAACCGACGAGCACCTATAGTAGGTCAGTCGAGCAAAACAGGTTGTAGGCTGCAGTTGCATCCTCACTCTGCAGTAAGGGAACACGCAGAGTTGTGTAAAGTTAGATTAAACATATATAATTTTGATATTATAGACTCTTGCCAGAACAATAAATTGAGAACACTTGAATCCCTCTATATAAACGTAAATAAGCCCCAATTAAATAACATGTTGTCTGCTACTCCCCTCTCTCTTGTGTAGTAATGTAATCAAAATGTGAAGCTTGCATTGTTTTCGTCATTTAATTCATACTTGTATTACAAAACTCCAAATTAAATATAATTATATCCACTTCCCTTTCTATTATGTATAAGATTGTGTTTTAAACATATTAGCAATTTCAAAGCAATTTATTATAAGTGTTTAATTATACTTTTAGACCACTGATGATAGCGTAGTGTTTTATGCAGAAACGTTTGGATCCACTATAATGAAAATACAGATGATGTTCGCTGCCTCGCTGGTAATTCTTTTCCTACTTAAACTACGGTTCCCTAGGAACACACCTATATGTGATATATATATATATATATATATATATAATATATATATATATATATATATATATATATATATATATATATATATATATATATATATATATATATATATATATATATATATATATATATATATATATACCGGTATATATATATATATATATATATAAATATCATATAGGTGTGTTCCTCGGGAACAACTTAACAAAGATCTGTGAATATTAACCCGTTCTGTATTGCACAGTGTTTCAAATTTGCTATACATGCATCTGGTGTGTATGTATATTCCGTTTTGTATATCACCACAAGAATTACACCTCTTAAATTTATTTTATATATATATATATATATATATATATATATATATACCGGTATATATATACCGGTATATATAAATATATATATACAGTATACTGTATGTAGCCGTCCGGCTGGCTCAGTTGATAGCGTGCCTGATTCCCATCTTGAGGGGCTCGCGTTCAATCCCCGCTCAGATTGAAAAGTTTTTCTGGGGTATAGCCGGCGGTTACCATATCCCCATGAGCAAGGGGGATGGGTAATAGTCTCTGGTAGACTAAAGAAAGCCAAGCGCTTGTGAATCCTCGAAGGAGGAGATACGGGCGCTATATATGTAACCAGAAGATTAATTATTGATTATATATATATATATATATATATATATATATATATACTGTATATATATATACTGTATATATATATATATACCGTTATATATATATATATATATATATATATATATATATATATATATATATATATATATATATACTGTATACATTTTATATATATATTCAAATACTGAAGGTCAAAGGTCAAGGTCTATTTATCTATCTATCTATTGCCGGACGCCGTGATCCCCAAAGTGGGTGGCCACAAACGAAACGCACCCATGCACCTCTGTTCCCAATCAGTCAACGTCCTTCCTCCCATCCAGCACTGCTTTCATGTATATACCTCCTCACTCTCGCACACACTGTTAGTTATTCTCTCGCTTCCCATACGTTCCACATGGCCGAACCTTCTCAAGGTGTTCCTTTTCTCACTTTCCAGCACATCTACATCCACACCACATCTCTCTCGTACTTCCTCATACGTCTGTCTATTCCTCCATGTAACTCTGCGCACACTTCTCAAGTATTTCATTTCCACCACTCTCACTCTTGATTTGAGTCTCTTCACCAACATCGATGTTTCCCGTAAGTCAATGTCGAGATTACCACACTGTCATGCTAGGACTTCTTTACTTCCATATTGACCACCTTATTTCTTGTTACTGCTCTTAGCATTCCTACAAACCTCTTCCCCTGTTGCACCCTCTCCCGCACTTCATCCATTCTCCCATTTTTACTAAACACACTGCCCAAATACTTAAATGGGCTGACATTCTACAAAGCCTGAACGTTCAACCTCACCTCACACTCTGTGGCTGAACCTCTTTCAAAGACCATAACCTTGCACGTCTCCGCATTTAGCTTCAGATAACATTTTTCACACACTGTTCCAAACATATTTACTAGACCCTGCAACTCCCATTCACTATCGCTCATCAGAATTGTATCATCGGCAAACAGCAGTACAGGCAACTTTCACTAGTTTCCTTCCCTTATCAGTGGTACACCAACATTCACTGCTCTTCCTTGTATTTCTTTCATGACTTCATCCATATATACAGTATATTAAACAACCATGGGGACACCCTTGTTTTAACCCAACATTCAGATCAAAGAACTTGCTCTGTTCATTCTCCACACATACCAATGCCTTTGCACCCTCAGACATGTTCTTCACTGCTTTCAGCAACTTGCTGTCAACTCTGTATGTTCTGACTACTTTCCACTTACCTTCGCTATCAACTCTGTCAAAGGCCTTCTCCAAGTCCATACAGGCAGCATACAACTTTTGTCCCTTTTCCAGATATTTCTCCACAACATCTTTCAGGGCAAACATCTGATCTACACATCCTCTTCCCTTCCTAAACCTGCCCTGCTCATCAACTACCCATTCCTCCGTTCTCGCTCTCACTCTCTCAATCACTACCCTACTGTACACCTTCCCTACTACGCTTAGCAGACCTATCCCCCGGTGGTTACCACACAATCCAATTTCCCCTTTACCCTTATACAGGGGGACTATTATGCCTGTCTTCCAGTCATCAGGCACACTTCCTTCTCCCATGCTAGTTTACACATTTTCCATACTCATACGATGACTATCTCACCACCATACCACAGCATTTCCCCACACACTCCATCTATTCCTGATGCTTTTCCCATCTTCACTCTTTTCATGGCTTCACACACCTCTGACCTCCTGATCACCACCTCCTCCTCCACTACTCTTCTTTTCCCTCCCATACCACATCCAACTATGTTTCTGGTGTTTCATTCCTTACGTTTAACAATTCGTTGAAGTACTCCGTCCATCTCTCGACTATCTCTTGCTTCTCGGCTAACAATCGCCCATTCTTATCTTTCGCACCCTTAATATTTCCCTTGCTACCCTCCCTAACTTTATTGACCTCTTTCCAGAACAGTTTCTTACACTCCCTCCATTTTACACTTAGATTCCTTCCAAATTCCTCATCTGCGTTTCTCTTACTTTCCTTCACTAGTCTCTTCCTAATTCTCTTTTTCTCCAAGTACCTCTCTCTTTTCTGTCTCTCCAAATCTTCATTCCCTCTACTACCCAACCACTCTCTATACGCTTTCTTCTTGTCTTCAACAGCTATTTTTACCTCTTCAGTCCACCTAAGGTCAAGGTCAACGATAAAAAAAACAGAGAAGGGTTTTTCCCTAAACACTTCCTCGACTGTTTAACCCTTTCTGTACCGGCGACATCTCTTTCTGTACCAGCGACGTCTTTATTAATTATATACTAGCTATAATTAGACTACTTTGTGGAGCTTAAGAAGGTTCTGTGGTAGTAAAATGGGTTAATTAAGATAATTAAAAGCTTGTTCATTTGTTGGAGGCCCTACTTAACCCCCTCTGTACCAGCAACTTCTTGTTTCTTTTATATAAGCTACATTTAGACGATTTAGAGAGATGTAGTTGGTCCCCTTAAAACTTCAATAGGAGAAATTACAGAAAATTATTTAGAAATGTGCAGTACATTAAATAGTAAATTTCTTTCCGTTTTCACTAATGGAAATTTGGCACAGTTTCCAGAAGTCCATAAGGTATATAGCGATAGCATAGAAAATAATTTAAGTACGGTTACTATAAGTAGAAATTATGCGCTTAACCCTTCCTACCCGGGTGTCATATTAAAAGGCAACCGCGGCAGATGGGCAGGAGCCCGGGTGTCATGTTAATAGGCAGCAAGCTTTCAAGCCTATTCAGCTTGGTCTGAACGCTGTGCGTCCGACGCATGTAAACAAAGCCGATCGTTGCGTCACCGCACCTCCGAAAACAAGAAGGAGACGTCGGATCAATGTTATTGTTGTTATGTCAGACGAAATTAGTGTATGAAAAGCTCCGATATTGTCAACATCGCGGCAAAATTCGTTCCACTGAAATCGTCCTCACAACTGAACCAGTTGACTTACAAAGCTCTACTCAATGCCAGTCTACAGATTGAAAACTGCACTACGTTTATAGATGCGTGTGAAATTTCTAGCAGTTAAAATACACAAAAATACGGTAGCCTAGGCTTAGACGTTTTTCGGCCAGATCACCCGGACACGACCTCCGTCCTTTGGAATACCAGCCCGGGCCCGGAGGGTTAAGAAAATTGACAGGCTGAAACCTCAGAAATCGCATGGTCCTGATGAGGTATATGCTAGACTCTAGAGTATCAAAAGAATGCAGAGATGAGTTAAGTTACCCATTAACGTTTCTATTTAACAAGTCATTAGAAACAGGCTTAGTTCCAGAAGCTTGGAAGCTTGCAAATGTAGTTCCAATCTTCAAAAAAGGTGATAAATCAATAGCATCCAATTACCGTCCCATTAGTCTCACATCAATCATAGGAAAGCTACTAGAGTCAATTGTTGCTAGGAAGATTAGAAACCACTTAGAAACATTTAATTAACTTAATAAATTCTTCTCAGCATGGATTTACTCAGGGATGTTCTTGCCTTACTAATTTGCTTAGTTTTTTCTCATAAGTATATGAAGCATTAGATAATGACAAGTCATATGATATAATATATTTATATTTCAGTAAAGTTTTCGACAGAGTCCCTCATCAGAGATTGATGAGAAAGGTTGAGGAGGAAGGTATAGATGGGTCGCTGTTGGGATGGATTAGGTCATGGCTAATTGGTAGGAAGGAGAGAGTCAGCATAAATGGTACTAAGTCAGAATGGGGAGCAGTCAACAGTGGTGTCCCCCAGGGATTTGTATTGGGTCCTCTGTTGTTTGTTATATACATAAATGACCTTGATTTAGATATAACTAGTAGGCTACGTAAATTCGCAGACGATACCAAAATGGGGAAAACAATAGATTCAGATAGCGACATAGAGTGGCTCCAAATGGATCTAGATACCTTACACGAATTGTCAGTAAATTGGCAGATGAATTTTAACATTGACAAATGCAAGGTATTAAAGATAGGTAAGACGAATATTAATGCAAAATATAAACTAGCTAATACACAATTAGAAAACTCAGACTTCGAGAAAGTTTTGGTGTGTTTGTCAGCAACGATTTGAAGTCTAGAACACAGTGTATAAGCGTTCGTAACAAGGCAAACAGGATTCTCGGATTCATCTCAACGTGTGTAAGTAACAGAACTGCCGATGTTATCTTAAAACTTTACCTATCATTAGTGAGACCTCATATGGATTATGCTGTCGAATGTTGGTGTCCTTATTACAGAATGGACATATATTCGTTGGAGAGAGTACAGCAAAGAATGAAACAAATTATTCATAATATGAGAAATCTACCATATGAAGAAAGGTTGAAAAAATTAGGCTTACATTCGTTATAAAGACGCAGAGTTAGATGGGATATGATAGAAGTGTTCAAGTGGGTTAGTGGGATTAATAAAGGGGACATGAAAAATGTACTGAAGCTCAGTGATAGCGAAAGAACTCGAACAAATGGTTTCAAATTAGATAACTTTCGTTTCAGAAAATATATAGTCAAATATTGGTTTGGTAACAGAGTTGTAGACATGTGGAATAGGCTACCGAGTAATATGGTATGATCGAGAATGATAGGGAGCTTTAAGTTAAAACTAGATAGGCATATGGACGAGATGGGTTGGGTATGAGGGGGGATCTGCCGGAAGTGGGCCAATCGTCGCTCTGCAGACCCCGTAATCTTGTGTTGATCTCTGACCGTTTTGGTAGAGTCGGTTTTCAAGGTGTTGGTGAGTTGAGTCTTTAATTAGGCCTTGTAATTGGGGATGGGTGTGACAGGGATCTGCCTTGTGTGGGCTGATCGGTTTTCTGCAGACTCCCATTTTCTTAAGTTCTAATGATTTTATAAAGCTCAGGAAGGATTATGGTAGCTAAAGGGGTTAATTGAGAAGGTCTGCAGCCTCTTAAAGGGTAGACGTCCTTCCTAAGCTTAATAAAATCGTCTTGTAATTGCCACAATATAATGAAAAGGATGTCACTGGTACTATATGGGTTAAACTGAATAAAATCGTCTATTATTATCCAATATAAAATGAAAAGAACAGAACCGGTACTGAACGGTTTAATGTATCATCACCAACTTTGTCAGGCACATGCGGTTGGATAATGAAAAGAACAGAACCGGTACTGAACGGTTTAATGTATCATCACCAACTTTGTCAGTCACATGCGGTTGGTTAATGAAAAGAACAGAACCGGTACTGAACGGTTTAATGTATCATCACCAACTTTGTCAGGCACATGCGGTTGGTTAATGAAAAGAACAGAACCGGTACTGAACGGTTTAATGTATCATCACCAACTTTGTCAGGCACATGCGGTTGGTTAATGAAAAGAACAGAACCGGTACTGAACGGTTTAATGTATCATCACCAACTTTGTCAGGCACATGCGGTTGGTTAATGAAAAGAACAGAACCGGTACTGAACGGTTTAATGTATCATCACCAACTTTGTCAGGCACATGCGGTTGGTTAATAAAAAGAACAGAACCGGTACTGAACGGTTTAATGTATCATCACCAACTTTGTCAGGCACATGCGATTGGTTAATGAAAAGAACAGAACCGGTACTGAACGGTTTAATGTATCATTACCAACTTTGTCAGGCACATGCGGTTGGTTAATGAAAAGAATAGAACCGGTACTGAACGGTTTAATGTATCATCACCAACTTTGTCAGGCACATGCGATTGGTTAATGAAAAGAACAGAACCGGTACTGAACGGTTTAATGAATCATCACCAACTTTGTCAGGCAAATGCGGTTGGTTATGAAAAGAACAGAACCGGTACTGAACGGTTTAATGTATCATCACCAACTTTGTCAGGCACATGCGATTGGTTAATGAAAAGAACAGAACCGGTACTGAACGGTTTAATGTATCATCACCAACTTTGTCAGGCACATGCGGTTGGTTAATGAAAAGAATAGAACTGGTACTGAACGGTTTAATGTATCATCACCAACTTTGTCAGGCACATGCGATTGGTTAATGAAAAG
Organism: Paralithodes platypus; assembly: GCA_032716605.1. Lineage (NCBI taxonomy): Eukaryota > Metazoa > Arthropoda > Malacostraca > Decapoda > Lithodidae > Paralithodes > Paralithodes platypus. The sequence goes on along the minus strand of CM064576.1, from coordinate 15,775,627 downwards.
AACAGAACCGGTACTGAACGGTTTAATGAATCATCACCAACTTTGTCAGGCACATGCGGTTGGTTAATGAAAAGAACAGAACTGGTACTGAACGGTTTAATGTATCATCACCAACTTTGTCAGGCACATGCGGTTGGTTAATGAAAAGAACAGAACCGGTACTGAACGGTTTAATGTATCATCACCAACTTTGTCAGGCACATGCGTTTGGTTAATGAAAAGAACAGAACCGGTACTGAACGGTTTAATGTATCATCACCAACTTTGTCAGGCACATGCGGTTGGTTAATGAACAGAACAGAACTGGTACTGAACGGTTTAATGTATCATCACCAACTTTGTCAGGCACATGCGGTTGGTTAATGAAAAGAACAGAACCGGTACTGAACGGTTTAATGTATCATCACCAACTTTGTCAGGCACATGCGGTTGGTTAATGAAAAGAACAGAACCGGTACTGAACGGTTTAATGTATCATCACCAACTTTGTCAGGCACATGCAATTGGTTAATGAAAAGAACAGAACAGGTACTGAACGGTTTAATGTATCATTACCAACTTTGTCAGGCACATGCGGTTGGTTAATGAAAAGAACAGAACCGGTACTGAACGGTTTAATGAATCATCACCAACTTTGTCAGGCACATGCGATTGGTTAATGAAAAGAACAGAACCGGTACTGAATGGTTTAATGTATCATCACCAACTTTGTCAGGCACATGCGATTGGTTAATGAAAAGAACAGAACCGGTACTGAACGGTTTAATGTATCATCACCAACTTTGTCAGGCACATGCGGTTGGTTAATGAAAAGTACAGAACCGGTACTGAACGGTTTAATGTATCATCACCAACTTTGTCAGGCACATGCGGTTGGTTAATGAAAAGAACAGAACCGGTACTGAACGTGTTTAATGTAACTTCACCAACTTTGTCAGGCACTGCGGTTGGTTAATGAAAAGAACAGAACCGGTACCGAACGGTTTAATGTATCATCACCAAATTTGTCAGGCACATGCGGTTGGTTAATGCGACGATTGTCCAAATATTGTGTTTGTGTTATTCAAACGTCAAAATGAATGGTGAAGGCTACCGATTATGGTCACTATTTCTGTTAATGTTGTGGTATTAATTTCAATTACACCATATTCATAACGCTACAAAATGGTGACACACTGACCAAATTGAGTAGTCCAATTGTTAAGCTCAAAAGTGAATATATATCTATAATAATTCTATATTATTATAATTATTATTATTATTATCTATATTTGATTATTTATTTATATATTTTATATTTTCTTTAGTTTTCTCCCAAGATCTCCATCAAGCGTGAGAGATACTCCCAAACCCCCTCAGTGAGATATATCCCGGCAAAGGCCGGTTCCTCCTTTATTGCAGACTCTCTATCACTCGCCAGGAAAAAAATGGTCACTTAAATGGCACAAAAGGCCTTCAAATTGCTAAATTTATGTAGCGAACGCTCTAAACTCTCACAAATAAATGGGCTAAAATGAGAGAGAAGGGGGTCCAGAAAAAACCCTCCCCTCAAACTATATTATCTCAGTGTGTATATTCGTGATGTTTTTCAGGAAACCCATGTGTGGCTCCGTTTGAACCTCTTCTGGACTCGTGTTACTACTTCATCAACACCCCTATGACGTGGTGCGAGGGTCGGCAACGATGTCAACGACTAGGGGGTGATCTCGCCATGAAACCTGATTTCACAATCATCAATGCTTACGCCTCATTGAAGACTTCAGGAAGTAAACTACTTTGATTTGTACAATGAAACATTAAATATGCAATTATAAATAAAGGCATTAAATAATGCATCAGAAGGAAATGTTAATAGTGTGTATGGTAGCCAACATGCATTATAACATTCGTTATAAACCAAAGTCAATAATCAGTAGTACCAACCAGATTATGTCTTATTGTAATTAATTGGTGTTTTCATAATACAGGAATGATAGGTGTGTGTGTGTGTGTGTGTGTGTAAGAGTAGTTGCTTAAGTATGTAACCATATATGTGTGGATAAACAGTGTGTGTAACGTGGTGTAATCAAGGTCAACATTTTCAGGAGCAGCGTGGGTGGGGATAAGAGACAACACATGGTTAACTGGACAGAAGCCACGAGAAGAAGACTGGGCCACTGGTGAACCAGATGCAGAGGACAGTTGTGCCTTTATTCAGAACAATAAGTTACATGACTCGAGTAGCTGTGGTGGCACAGCCCTCACCATCTGCCAGCTCTTCTAAGGGGATACCGATGGTAAGTTACTGATTACATTACTGATCACAGTATAATACTGGGCTACATTTTACCTATTAGACCAAATAATCATACTCCATCTCTGTCTGCTTAATTCTGTACAGTAATACCACCACACAATTTTATCCAACTTAGGAAGAGTCTCTCGTAGTCAAATATTATTATGCATCATTCCTATGTAGTGAATTCATCAAAGACCTGACCAGTATCCACTCTACCAAGTCTAGAAGCCTCAACCAATATCAACACCTTCACTACAACTAGACTATTTCAAAGCCGTCTCCAATCATTAACCCTTAGAGGATACGATGATGTATTTTGTATCTGTTTCCTGGCTATTATTAGGTTATTTAATTCAGATTAGGCAGGGTATATGGAAGTTAGAGGGTAAATTGAGACAGTCTTTACCCTTATAATTCCCACAGATCCTTCTGTAATTTTATAAGATCGTCTAAACCAGGATATACTGTAAAACTGCTTCATAATTTTCAAAGGATTGACTGATAGCCACAATAATAATACATAGTTATATTATTCCTAAGATGGAAACTATTATTGAAGTTAACCAACTTAATAGAGAACTCGCGTAAACAAACTGAAATAATTAACTAATGCAATGCTGGTGACGTCATGTTTTATTATATTCTGGCAACTATCAGACGATTGTATTCAGTCTAGGAAGGACGTCTACCAATTAAAAGGTTAAAGGCTATCTCATTGAATCCTTTCAGCTACCATATATCTTTCCTGAGCTTCATAAAATCGATTAAATGCAGCTTAAATCAAATCAAATAAACGTCACCGGCATTGAACGGATTGCAAGATATCAAGATAACTACACTACGACCCCTCTCAGTGTAGCTAACCTCTCCAAATCAATCAATGAAGTCCAAGGCAGTGGAGTTCAAGAATATTGTTATGTTTTGTGGTATATTTATTTATTATATATTTAGTTTATACCGGGCACTTTCTATATTAATAGGAGTCTATATGTTATTCATGTTATTTTATTAATTTGTTTCATGTACTGTATTTGTAATTGATGTTATTTATTCAGTTCATAGTGCATATATAGTGCTAACACTAATTATAGGAATATGCACACCAACTATTGTAATTGTTTGCTTTATACAACTACAGTATATTAAACAAGTATACGCTATTTTAATGGAAATTAATACTACTAAAGTTCCTACTAAAAGAGCAGAATATTTTATTCATTATGTTGGTTTTGGATTATGTGTTATTATGCATGATTATATAATGAAGTAAACATTAGTGCCAACTCATACTATTCTGGTGGTCTGGTTATGTTGTTCATTCCTTTATACAGTTATAATACCAGTAGTAACTTTAATACACATTATTCTGGTGGTCTGGTTATGTTGTTCATTCCTTTACACAGTTATAATACCAGTAGTAACTTTAATACACGTTATTCTGGTGGTCTGGTTATGTTGTTCATTCCTTTACACAGTTATAATACCAGTAGTAACTTTAATACACATTATTCTGGTGGTCTGGTTATGTTGTTCATTCCTTTACACAGTTATAATACCAGTAGTAACTTTAATACACATTATTCTGGTGGTCTGGTTATGTTGTTCATTCCTTTACACAGTTATAATACCAGTAGTAACTTTAATACACATTATTCTGGTGGTCTGGTTATGTTGTTCATTCCTTTACACAGTTATAATACCAGTAGTAACTTTAATACACATTATTCTGGTGGTCTGGTTATGTTGTCCATTCCTTTACACAGTTATAATACCAGTAGTAACTTTAATACACATTATTCTGGTGGTCTGGTTATGTTGTTCATTCCTTTACACAGTTATAATACCAGTAGTAACTTTAATACACATTATTCTGGTGGTCTGGTTATGTTGTTCATTCCTTTACACAGTTATAATACCAGTAGTAACTTTAATACACATTATTCTGGTGGTCTGGTTATGTTGTTCATTCCTTTACACAGTTATAATACCAGTAGTAACTTTAATACACATTATTCTGGTGATCTGGTTATGTTGTTCATTCCTTTACACAGTTATAATACCCGTAGTAACTTTAATACACATTATTCTGGTGGTCTGGTTATGTTGTTCATTCCTTTACACAGTTATAATACCAGTAGTAACTTTAATACACATTATTCTGGTGGTCTGGTTATGTTGTTTATTCCTTTACACAGTTATAATACCAGTAGTAACTTTAATACACATTATTCTGGTGGTCTGGTTATGTTGTTCATTCCTTTATACAGTTATACTACCAGTAGTAACTTTAATACACGTTATTCTGATGGTCTGGTTATGTTGTTCATTCCTTTACACAGTTATAATACCAGTAGTAACTTTAATACACGTTATTCTGGTGGTCTGGTTATGTTGTTCATTCCTTTACACAGTTATAATACCAGTAGTAACTTTAATACACGCTATTCTGGTGGTCTGGTTATGTTGTTATTCCTTAACACAGTTATAATACCAGTAGTAACTTTAATACACATTATTCTGATGGTCTGGTTATGTTGTTCATTCCTTTACACAATTATAATACCAGTAGTAACTTTAATACACATTATTCTGGTGGTCTGGTTATGTTGTTCATTCCTTTACACAGTTATAATACCAGTAGTAACTTTAATACACATTATTCTGGTGGTCTGGTTATGTTATTCATTCCTTAACACAGTTAAAATACCAGTAGTAACTTTAATACACATTATTATGATGGTCTGGTTATGTTGTTCATTCCTTTACACAGTTATAATACCAGTAGTAACTTTAATACACATTATTCTGGTGGTCTGGTTATGTTGTTCATTCCTTTACACAGTTATAATACCAGTAGTAACTTTAATACACGTTATTCTGGTGGTCTGGTTATGTTGTTCATTCCTTTACACAGTTATAATACCAGTAGTAACTTTAATACACGTTATTCTGGTGGTCTGGTTATGTTGTTCATTCCTTTACACAGTTATAATACCAGTAGTAACTTTAATACACATTATTCTGATGGTCTGGTTATGTTGTTCATTCCTTTACACAGTTATAATACCAGTAGTAACTTTAATACACATTATTCTGGTGGTCTGGTTATGTTGTTCATTCCTTTACACAGTTATAATACCAGTAGTAACTTTAATACACATTATTCTGGTGGTCTGGTTATGTTGTTCATTCCTTTACACAGTTATAATACCAGTAGTAACTTTAATACACGTTATTCTGATGGTCTGGTTATGTTGTTCATTCCTTTACACAGTTATAATACCAGTAGTAACTTTAATACACGTTATTATGGTGGTCTGGTTATGTTGTTCATTCCTTTACACAGTTATAATACCAGTAGTAACTTTAATACACATTATTCTGGTGGTCTGGTTATGTTGTTCATTCCTTTACACAGTTATAATACCAGTAGTAACTTTAATACACGTTATTCTGGTGGTCTGGTTATGTTGTTCATTCCTTTACACAGTTATAATACCAGTAGTAACTTTAATACACGTTATTATGGTGGTCTGGTTATGTTGTTCATTCCTTTACACAGTTATAATATCAGTAGTAACTTTAATACACATTATTCTGGTGGTCTGGTTATGTTGTTCATTCCTTTACACAGTTATAATACCAGTAGTAACTTTAATACACATTATTCTGGTGGTCTGGTTATGTTGTTCATTCCTTTACACAGTTATAATACCAGTAGTAACTTTAATACACATTATTCTGGTGGTCTGGTTATGTTGTTCATTCCTTTACACAGTTATAATACCAGTAGTAACTTTAATACACATTATTCTGGTGGTCTGGTTATGTTGTTCATTCCTTTACACAGTTATAATACCAGTAGTAACTTTAATACACATTATTCTGGTGGTCTGGTTATGTTGTTCATTCCTTTACACAGTTATAATACCAGTAGTAACTTTAATACACATTATTCTGGTGGTCTGGTTATGTTGTTCATTCCTTTATACAGTTATAATACCAGTAGTAACTTTAATACACATTATATGAAGGCTCCGATATTATGTAGATGAGGCATATGTGATGGGTTACTCTTATTATAATCCTCTCTGTTATACTATACCCTATTCCAAGTAGGTCGATCAGAAATCGTCCAGGCAATTTGACCCCACAGTCCCTTGGATTTGGCCCTCTGCCACTCACTCTTTTGGCTTTGGGGGAAACACTCGTTACAGGTAGCCTGCCTGTTTTCTCCTTCATACACATGCAAATAATATTATGGTTTGGACATCTGGTTAAGAGCCTACCACACCCTCACCTAAATGTATTGATTTGTCTGTATTATGTTAATGATATTATACTGTTGTAAAATATGTGTTGAAGACAGTTATTCTAGCTCATAAAGGAGAAAGTAATCATTCATTACCATTTATTAAGAAACAAAATCCCATCAAGAATAAGGGGATTTATCAAACCTATGCTTTCGCTAACCCTATGTAAACGTATTTTTCAAGCATATAATTACTTTAAATCATTAAGCAGAAGACACATTTCATACCACGCTCTTTCATGATATGTTTAGTTAAGAGACATTGGATCTCATACTGTATTATACATTATTGTTTTAATACTGTTGTCTGTAACGTAATTTGCAATTAAACAACACAGTGTATTTTATTCACGACCCTAGAACGTACTTTCCAGGAACTTATCCCCAAATGTGTCCCTTTCATAATAAATTAATATTTTTTTTTCACCGACAGGTCTCCCGAAACTAACCTCTTCCCACTGACATTTCCTGAACCTCTTCCTGGAAGTTGAAGCCGTCTAGTTGTTCTCTGTATCAGACAGTGTTGAACCAATCCTTGCCCTTCAACAAGCAGCCTTGTGTAACTCAGTAGATCTACTGTGCCTTGCTTTCCTGTACAATCCTCTGTAAAATCATCCCAGCAGATTGGAATTGGAATGCCAGTAACCAGCGGTGTGAATCAGGTTACACATGAGCAGTTTTATCAGTGGATTGTATGGAAGTCTGGAATCAACAACACGTGTCATACTCTTCTGATATCTACTTTAATTATTATATAACCATTTCACTGCGGCCAACATAAATATATTTTACATGTGGCCCACGTATATAAAATTATACAGTCTGGTAGTAATAGCTGAGTTGGTTGCACCAACCCGCCTCACTTGTTGACAGAATCTTCCAGTAGGTTCTAAGCTTGCCAACCATACTTATATTAGTGTGCTTAGTGCATTGCTTGAGGGAGGGTATGTGTACAATGAAGAGGTGTTTTAGAAGCTGAAATTCGTGGAAAACAGGGCCAATTCTCTATGTAATTGTGTCAGCTATATAGCAGGTACAAATATGAGGTTCATATCATCTTCATAGCAACAACTCATGCTGTCTTGTAAACATGATAAAGTAACTAAATATTATCCAGTTATCACATATGGAAATTGTATATATTCACTTGCGAGTATAAATTGGAGGGGTCGGCTTTCAGCAAAAATATCATGCAAAGTATTGATCGATTTTCCTGGGTGGTGTTATGATGTAAGGAGGGGATGATAACTGATATTGTGAGAGTTTGACCCAATCTTTTCATTGAAACTAATTCCAAATTGCTCAGGGCTACAGATATGGTGGTAGGGCATAATTAGAGGAAATATACCTGCCTCAGCATAGTCTTCCCTTTTGGTAGTTTAGGACGTATAGGTCACAGTGATCTGGCAACATAAACAGTACACTATTTGCACATGTTCATACCACGGTTTTGAGGGTGGGGCGGCATTCTCTTCTTTGTTTATATATTCCTTATTATCATTAGTAGTAGTATTACTACTTTATATTATTGGGGCTTTTGATTGTTTATATATTCCTTATTATCATTAGTAGTAGTATTACTACTTTATATTATTGGGGCTTTTGATTGTTTTGGCAATTTTCGAAAACAATAATTAGTTTCCTGTGCGACGCCCTTCAAGCTAAAATAAACGCCTCCCCAGATCCCTTTCAAACTGAAAAGGTTTCTAAGACATATCTTTATGCTAAATGTGTTAAGTTGTTGTAGGTAAATGTCCAGGCCAAATGCCGGTTTCACTAAATTGCTGGCATGCTTTCGCTGACCAGGAATAATCTTATGTATTGTTATTCGTTTGTTTGTCTTTTTGGATGACAATTTGCAATAAGTTACGCGAACTTGCTGAGGGATGTTTTTTGTTTATTAATTATATAGTTAATTATAGTCAATAACATATTGACTATTTATTTCAATCAAAGTAATCATAATATATTGAAAATAATAACTGAGAATTACTATCTCATTGCCATACTGAGAGGGTTAAACAAAATGAGACATTTGTATTGAGTCATTCTAGATCACATATATACATAATTACTTAATGGGCCAAGCATAACATGTGTTTCTATTGGAAGATAAACTATATTACAATTACAGTTCATACAGTACACTGTATTATATAATTACAGTTCATACAGTACACTGTATTATATAATTACAGTTCATACAGTACACTGTATTATATAATTACAGTTCATACAGTACACTGTATTATATAATTAATGGATCAATACGGTCTGGCTAAATTGATAATTTTAATCAAGATGTAACTCGTTTCAACTTAAAGTATTCATAAATGTATGTTTCATATTTAACAAATGTTAATCAAGATGTAACTCGTTTCAACTAAAAGTATTCATAAATGTATGTTTCATATTTAACAAATGTTAATCAAGATGTAACTCGTTTCAACTTAAAGTATTCATAAATGTATGTTTCATATTTAACAAATGTTAATCAAGATGTAACTCGTTTCAACTAAAAGTATTCATAAATGTATGTTTCATATTTAACAAATGTTAATCAAGATGTAACTCGTTTCAACTAAAAGTATTCATAAATGTATGTTTCATATTTAACAAATGTTAATCAAGATGTAACTCGTTTCAACTAAAAGTATTCATAAATGTATGTTTCATATTTAACAAATGTTAATCAAGATGTAACTCGTTTCAACTTAAAGTATTCATAAATGTATGTTTCATATTTAACAAATGTTAATCAAGATGTAACTCGTTTCAACTAAAAGTATTCATAAATGTATGTTTCATATTTAACAAATGTTAATCAAGATGTAACTCGTTTCAACTAAAAGTATTCATAAATGTATGTTTCATATTTAACAAATGTTAATCAAGATGTAACTCGTTTCAACTAAAAGTATTCATAAATGTATGTTTCATATTTAACAAATGTTAATCAAGATGTAACTCGTTTCAACTTAAAGTATTCATAAATGTATGTTTCATATTTAACAAATGTTAATCAAGATGTAACTCGTTTCAACTAAAAGTATTCATAAATGTATGTTTCATATTTAACAAATGTTAATCAAGATGTAACTCGTTTCAACTTAAAGTATTCATAAATGTATGTTTCATATTTAACAAATGTTAATCAAGATGTAACTCGTTTCAACTAAAAGTATTCATAAATGTATGTTTCATATTTAACAAATGTTAATCAAGATGTAACTCGTTTCAACTAAAAGTATTCATAAATGTATGTTTCATATTTAACAAATGTTAATCAAGATGTAACTCGTTTCAACTAAAAGTATTCATAAATGTATGTTTCATATTTAACAAATGTTAATCAAGATGTAACTCGTTTCAACTTAAAGTATTCATAAATGTATGTTTCATATTTAACAAATGTTAATCAAGATGTAACTCGTTTCAACTAAAAGTATTCATAAATGTATGTTTCATATTTAACAAATGTTAATCAAGATGTAACTCGTTTCAACTAAAAGTATTCATAAATGTATGTTTCATATTTAACAAATGTTAATCAAGATGTAACTCGTTTCAACTAAAAGTATTCATAAATGTATGTTTCATATTTAACAAATGTTAATCAAGATGTAACTCGTTTCAACTAAAAGTATTCATAAATGTATGTTTCATATTTAACAAATGTTAATCAAGATGTAACTCGTTTCAACTAAAAGTATTCATAAATGTATGTTTCATATTTAACAAATGTTAATCAAGATGTAACTCGTTTCAACTTAAAGTATTCATAAATGTATGTTTCATATTTAACAAATGTTAATCAAGATGTAACTCGTTTCAACTAAAAGTATTCATAAATGTATGTTTCATATTTAACAAATGTTAATCAAGATGTAACTCGTTTCAACTAAAAGTATTCATAAATGTATGTTTCATATTTAACAAATGTTAATCAAGATGTAACTCGTATCAACTAAAAGTATTCATAAATGTATGTTTCATATTTAACAAATGTTAATCAAGATGTAACTCGTTTCAACTTAAAGTATTCATAAATTTATGTTTCATATTTAACAAATCAAAATAAAACAATAAACATATCATAAATGACCTTCTGTATTATTGGTTATTAATTGATAATATATACAAACATTTGATTCATAATAATACATCCAAGCATGGCCTATTAATATATTAACAGTATATATTGTGTAGTTTATAAGTTAAGAGTGTAACGGACATTTATATAGATGCTCAATTTTTAATTGTGTTCTACTTTTGTGGAAGTAATCGTGTATTTTATAAAGGGATTAATTTTGTTATAGGTATTTGTATAGTTCTTGTACTTACTGAGACTGTTGTGTATTTTGTTATAGGTATTTGTATAGTTCTTGTACTTACTGAGACTGTTGTGTATTCAAGGGAAACTAGTAAAGAAGAGTAATGTCAATAATAGTTAACGTTAAATGTTGATAATCGTTAAGAATTGTCATCTAGATAGAAGTTGTTAAATAATAATGTGTCTCAACAAGGGTTCGAACATTAATGAACAGTTATTATGATAGAAGTTAGAATGAACCGTTCTCGAGAGTTCTCTGTTTAATATGCATGAATGAAAATAATGCCTGAATTAATACTTACTTTATTGATCTAAGGAGAGGTTAGTAGTATTGGACTGTGTTCTCTGGCAATATGTATTAATAGCGTAATGTTAGGCAGCCTTTAACGGGAGTAACATTCAATGTAGAGTACTGCACTTTCCATAGGGATTATTCATACTTTAGTTAAATCTACTTTCTTTGTGTAAAGTGTTTGTCCAACAACGTGAGAATATATATATATATATATATATATATATATATATAAGTTGGCAGTATGTTTTCATTGAGGCAAAATTTATTAAAGACCAAGGCATATTTGTTTTTTACTAACTTTTTACTTGTTTGTTCAATATTTCTCACTGTATGTCTGATTTCATCATTCAAATGATATATTAAGTTTCCAAAGTTCATTATTATTTTCAATTAGGTGTTGAATAAAACGTCAACTTTCATTTTATTTGTCCTATTATTTATGCACTAAACGTTTCGTGCTTTCTTTGCACATCTTCAGTAGATTTGTATCTGTAAAAGTAAAAAATATTAATTACTATATGTTTCTTCAAATATGATATAAATAGTTAACATTTGTTTAAAAGAACAAGTGAGTGTTCTCAGGCATTAAAATAAATATATAAATATCACTTACATATCGAACTACGCTAATTTACTTAAAAACACACTAGTTGTATAACACTGGGTCAGAGCTGAAATAAGATTGTAAACATGTCACTAAAATACACAGGGGTTAATTATCAGGACTTACGAGTTGATTGCTAGCTCAACTGTGACTGATGTCTTAGATTGTATGAGGGGCTCTCTGTGTGAGTGTGTGTGCGTGTGTGCGTGTGGTTGTTGGGAGTGTTCATTGTCTCGGTATAGCGTTGCATATGTGTTGTTCGTGTATTTTGGTTAAAAAGAGTCAGTACTCGATCTTGGCCTGTGGTTTGGTTGTTTAGTGTCGGTTTGTTGTCTCGGATTAGTAAGGCTTCTGTTATTTGGAGTCGTGTAGTGTCTTGGCAATACTTTAAAATCTGTGTGATCTGTTAAATCTTTTCTACTGAGGGTGGATTTGTGTTGATGTATCATATGCTCTTTGATTGAGCCGGATTGTAGGTGCATAGTGAGTCGTCTGCTTAGTGTTGTTGTTGTTGTCATACCAATGTAGTTCATGTTTCCAAGTTTACAACCTTCGTTCGGGCAAGATAATTCATAAACCACATTGGTATGCTGGAGGTTGTTTTGATTTCGTGTTAAGTTATTTTTCATGAGAAGGTTACTGACGTTCTTGTTCTTATAATACATTATTAAATGTATACTATCGTGTGGATTGTTACAAGATACATTACGTGTTATCATATCTCGCAGAACACTTTCATCTGTTTTGTATGCGGGTGTCATCTGGTTACAGTAAAATAGGTTATGAGTCTTTGAGTTGGGGTCTTGGTGATGTTCAGGAGTAGAGTTAAATTTATGTGTAAGGAATTTGTGAACTTCTGAGTCAACAATATTATTAGAGTATCCATTGTTGATAAGGATTTGTTTAAATCTGTTAACTTCATGGTGGAAAAGAACCCATGATGAACAAGTTTTATAGGCACGTTGTAGGTATGACCTAATTACGGACACTTTGTATCTCTGAGGACATTCACTACGAGTGTTGAGGCACTTTCCTATGTCCGTGGTTTTACGGTAAACAGTAGTAATATATTGATCTTGTTCTTTGCTGATCAGTATGTCTAGGAAAGGGATTTTGTCGTTAATACTTAGCTCATAGGTGAATTTCAACACTGAATTTGATTCCAGAGTGTGCTTCAATGCTTGTTAGTGTTTCTCATCATGTACTCTACAACTACATATATATCGTCGACATAGCGACAGTAGGTAGATGGGCGAAGGGTTTCATCTTGTAGGACAGTATTCTCAAGGTGGCACATGTAGAAGTCAGCGAAGGTTGGACCCAAGGGAGAGCCCATGCTGATTCCGTTGATTTGAAGGTAGAGCTTCCCGTCTGGGCTGCGAAATGGGGCCTCTGTGGTACAAGCTCTTAATAGGTTGTCTAGTTGAATTGCAGGAATCTTAGGGGGGGGAGGGGGGCAGGGTTGGATGCTGGTACGTGTTGTCCAAAATGATCTTGATTGTGTCATCGACAGGGACATTCTTCACGTCCACCTGTACTCTCTGTACTTCCACCTCACTCTCGTACACTCTCTTAGTCATTCTCTTGCTTACCATACATTCCACATGTCTGAACCATCTCAAGGTGTTCCTTTGCACACGTTCCAGCCCATCCACATCCACACCACACCGCTCTGGTACTTCCTCATTTGTCTGTCTATCTCTCCATGTAACTCAACATGCTCATTTCAAGTTACTCATTTCCACCCCTCTCACTAGTGATTTGTGTCTCTCCAACAACATCCATGCTTCACTCCCGTTCATCAATGTCGGGATTACCACACTATCATGCAAGGACGTCTATACTTTGTTACGCTGGCCAGCTTGCCAGAATGTGCTCGTACTCGCTAACGCTCGCCAGGGCAGTGAAATGGGCTATAATAATCGTAGAACGATGTTCTTTCTTTCTTGGTATTCATGTTCTCACAGACAGATCAGTGGTGGTCTTTATTCTTGTCTGTGACACTTGGAAGTATTTTATATCAGTGATAGAGTATAAGATGTGTAGTGTGAAGTAAAGGAAAGAGAAAGCGGAGGAGGCAGCGCGGTGGTATTATGTGCGTGTGTATGTATGTGTGCCTCCCTCGCTCGGGCGGGCTTTCCCACGCTCTAGATTGGCTGGCGGGCCTGGCGCGTCCTAGGACGCTTGCTTTTCATGACGTAGTGGTCTGTGATTGGGTGCCGCTGTCCTAGTGTTGGTGCTGGGAGGGCTCCTGCCCGCGTGTCTCCTTTAGAGCTTGGTACGGTGTGCTTGGTCCTAGACGTCCCTTGCAATCTGTCCCCAATCTAACCCCCTGTACAACTGTTTCTCTCTCTGAACTTCTTCTTTTCCATTACTTCTCATCTTTATTCAATTACTTATCCCTTCTGGTTCTGCATACGACTTCCATAGTCGGCCAGTCGTATTACCAGCACGAGTTCTCACATATATGTTTTGCACTAGCTTTAGGGATTATTAGTCATAGTCACATGAGTCATATTATCATTGGGTGCTTCAAATGATTGAGTTGTTCTTTGTTACTATTTAATGCTAGACATTGGAGGGTATCTTTAGTCGTTGTCTGAGTTATGTACATGGCAAGTCAGAGCCTGTACGACTTCGACGGAGCTAGGTGCCTGTAACCCTTGTGCATATTTTTCCTGTGCGAGTGTAGCCGTATACAAGCGAAGGGCTTTTGCCTACACTTACTTGTATGCTCGCTACCTCATTTTTGTTGACCTTTGTGGAGTGCCAGGGTAAGACCAGATACTTGAGATCTGGACTTACCAAGAGAGCCTCCTAGTCACTTAACGTAACATAAGGGAAATCTGTTCAAGGGGAGACAGTAGGCTACGAGCATGCTTGCGCTCTGCCTAGCCTCCTGGTACCTTTTATACTGCTGCTAGACTTTATTAGTAATAAAGACAGCATTGTGTTTATTAACTTTAACTGTGTATGCTTTAGGAATTATTCACGTGTTATTTTAGCCTAGGTTGATGCTTGGTGCACAATCCAGTATGGCTGTTACTTTGGCTAAGGAAGTACTGTTTTGAGTGGCTATTATTAGTGCTGTCACAGAGTTGTTGCACTCCCTTGTTATATATATGTATCCTACTTGTTGGTGTATTTAAGATACACGCTTTGGTGTCCTGCCCCTGCATTATCTCTGTTCTATATTAACGAGCATCTTAGAGCATCAGACGTTTTCAGAAGATTCCATATCTGTTTGCTGTAGGACTAGACTTTCAGTGTTTTCATAGAGCATTGAAGAGTTTAGTGTTGAATACAGACACACACTAAAGTTAACGTAAGACTGCATCTTAAAGAAAAGAAACGTTATAGACGTTATAACATCTTAAGAAACGTTATAGACTGCATCACCATTGATTCATTTAAACTCCGCCTAGACAAATATCTCGCATCAAACCCGCAACTGACTGCGTTTGTAAATGAATAACTTTATTTTATCTCCCCCTCAGTTACTAACCCATCTGTCCTCTACTAACTTCCTAATCCTGCCACGGACATTAGTTCCAGGGCAGTAATTCCCTTTCCAATGTTCCCTTACCCCCTCTAAACCACTGTTTGGATACTTGATCCTCAGTGTTTTGGAGGACAAGCAACCTAGAAGGGTGACTAGATCTGTTGTTGCTTGATTTCCTTTGTACTCCTTTGTAAGCATATACTCCTTTATTAAATCTTGTTATAGTTTATTCAAGCATTGTTATTACTTAAGAGCATTTTATTAACGTAAAGTACTCCTGTTGTGAGTAGGCTTTGCCGTCACCGGAAAGCCTTTGTAGAAGTGCACTAAAACCCAGTTAATTGATACCCCGTTATCCAGTAGATTAACTCTGGAGGGTTTAAGTGTTTTGTTCACCGGCATAATAGTTCGAGGGTTTGGAATTAGCGTACCGTTGTTGCAGATATAGCCTATCTTCTAGTCCAATATTAAGTGCCCTTGTTTATTTCGTTGCGCCTGTCGTAACAAATGGCGACCTTAGTCCAGTATATAGTGAACTGAATTTTGCAGTTTTTTTTTTGAGAAATCTTATTGCCATTTGGGGTTGAATTTATTTCTCGCATTGTTGGCAGTGGACATTGTCTTGAGGATATATAGAACTTGTTGGAGTTTATTGGTGACCTAGTATTGCACTTAAGAACATCTTCGAATATTTTTTGTGAATAAAGCTACGCGAGAGTTTGGCTATTTTTGTCTTGACTTGAGAATTTTGTTGTTGACTCCATCATGACCCTGGACGGGTCTGAACATAGTGAGGGCACAGTGCGAGAGACAGGCGAGAAGGTGGAGTTGTCTAACGGCGTTCGGGTGGTGAACAATGAGGAGGATGCTCGGATGTTTTTGGAGGAGCCTGTGTCGGCGGACCGGGTGTCGGGGCTGGACCGGTACGGACTGCAGTGTGTAGCCACGGTCTTAGGGTTGTCCGGTACTAGCGGTTTGTCGAAGGGTGAGCTGGTTACCTGTGTGCTCAGTGGGGTGCATGGGGCTTCGGGTGGAGCGGGAGCTGGGGCACCTTCGGCCCAGCCCCCATTCCACTCGACTCCTATCATGGCGCCCCCTCGGGCTCCGGAGCCAGGTACGTTCCCACAGGCCGATGCCCGTTGGTGGTTGGGTATGCCTCTAGGTGACTCACGGGGTGGGTCCCCGATAGTAGCACCCCCTCCTCAAGGTTTGTCTGCTGAGATGTTGTTTCAGCTCGAACTCGCCAAACTCGAGCAGCGGAGGCATGAGGCTGAGCTCGAGCAGCGGAAGCATGAGACTGAGCTCGAGCAGCGGAAGTATGAGGCTGAGCTCGAGCAGCGAAAGCATGAGGCTGAGCTTAAGTATCAGGCTGAGTCTGCAAGGTATTGTGCCGATGTTGATCTAGAGAAAACTCGTGGAGAGGTGACAAGGAACCGGGTCGTCCAGGGGGGTCGAGCCCATGACCAGTCCCTGTCGCATCTACTAAAGTTGGTTCCAATGTTTGATGAGTTAGGAGTTACCAAATGTTTTCTCCGGTTCGAGAAAAAGTGCCAGGAGCACCAATGGCCCGAGGAGAAGTGGGCAGCCCTTGTTTCGTCACGTTTGACGGGGAAAGCACTCAAGGCGTATGATGCTTTGCCCCTAGATTCCTGCGTGAATTATGAGCCGTTGAAAGAGGCTGTCCTGAGGGCGTATGAGTTGCAGCCAGAGACCTATAGGCTGAAATTTAGGGCTGTTCCTAAAAGAAAGGAGAGTACTTTCCAGGAACACGCTAGAGAGCTGTCAGATACATTTGAGAATTGGTTAAGATCGGAGAAGGCAACTACTTTTGATGCAGTGAAGCAATTAGTGTTGTTAGAGCAATTTTTTAAATGTACTGGCAGTGACTTGACTCTTAACCTGAAAGAAAAGCAACCAAAAACTTTACAGGAGGCGGCTGAGCTGAGGTTGTCATTGATTCGTGGATGCGGGTCTGCACAGAGAGCTCAGGCAGGTAACAAGGGGCGTACCACTCCACCCCCCCGAATTAATGACACAACTAATTATCCATTTAAGAGTACTGTTGCCAATTATGATCCCAAGTCGAAACCCTTCCCGTTAAAGAAAGGCCAGGGCCCTTCCTCACCTCAGAGGAAGTCCATGAGCGAAGTGGAGTGTTTCAGGTGTCATGAGAAGGGGCATATTGCGCGCTCATGTCCGAGCACACCGCCTACAGCAGTGGTGTCACTAGTGAGCAACATTGGCGTGTCTTTGAGGTCTTCCGCGTTTGCCCGGGGTAAACAGTCGGTTGCGAAGTCACCGCCGGTGCAGAAGCAGCAGGAGGGCTCGTCACCCGTCCGAGATGTTTTTTGTGGTCATAGGACGCACGGCACTGTGAGGTGGGCTGGTGTGGAGCATAGGCTTGAGTTGTTGCATGATACAGGCGCTTCCCAGACACTTGTTAAGAATTTTACTGGCAAGCCTATTAACGGGGCTCGGGTTGTGGTGGTTCAAGGCATCAATGCTACGCGGTCTTACCCGCTGGTCAGAGTAGAGCTTGAGGTGGACGGTGTGACACGAGAGTTGGATGTGGGGGTTGTGGAGAAGTTGCCAGTTGAGGGGGTCGACCTCCTTCTCGGTAACGACTTTGCGGTGCTCACTTCCGAGGTTCCACCCTTAGTCGTTGCCGAGAGGGCGGCCGACACGAGTAGGGAGGGGCAAGAGGGGCTCGAGAGATCTCAGTCCGCTCAGGTGTCACAGCCTAATACCCAAGTTTTAGACCAGCGGAGGAAGGGTCGGAAGGAGAAAGTCAAGGCTGGTCGGGTTGAGAGTTTGGACCCAGCAACACTCTTTGGTGACTCGGTACTTGACCCAATGTTGAGCTCCGGAGTGACCCCAGAACTTGTTCCCCCTAGTGACATGGTAGGGCATGATGGCACTCCGCGACAGAGTAGTTCCCAGGCACAACTAGAAGATCTTAGTCTTGAGAGTTGTGGGAACGGGGCTATTGAACTCGACAAAGACGGGGAAGCATGTCATGTGAACCTGTTAAAGGAGTTTGTGAGGCAACCACCTGAGCAGCTTACTGTCCCTGTGTTGGTCTGCAGCGGCCAAGGTGGAGAAGGAGAGGGGGGCAGTGGGGCACAGGTGGAGGAAAGTTGGGATTGTCATGTCTCTGCGGAGCAGTGGGCGGGGGACACGAGCCAGGTGGCTGTGGAAGCGCTTGAGCACCTGCCTGAGCAGCAGTGTGCAGCGCTCCAGCATCTGCTCGGTTCATACCCCCTGTTTGTGCCGAGCACCCAGGCCTCACAACTCATGCGGTGCACGATGTTCCGCTGACAGGTCACTTGAGTGTGAGTAGACCTTTGGCCTCGTTGTTTCAGTGGTTCAAGGTGGGCGACGAGGCTTTGGCATGGTTGTCAGGTCAGGGTCGACCCATGGCTGCTAAGGGTGGTGGTCAGAATCAGGACATTGAGCAGATTGGTGAGGTTGGCTGTGGAGTGGATGCACCCGGTCGTCGCATAGCCTCCCAATGCTGCTCTAGTAATATGCAACAGCCCTACCATAGACCGACTGTATCTGGCCATGTCGCTGATGGTGGTGATGCTGCGCAGGCAGATGTAGTCGCAAGGAATGCGGGGGTGCGCATGTACGGTATCGGCGGGGGAGCATTAGCAATTATGAACTGTGGGAGTGACTGCACAGGTGGTACAGATTGTCCCTCTCATGACCTGGCTGTTCTAGGGACAAAGGTGGAGAAGGAGGGAGACTATAGTGTAGAAACTATGGTCCCGGCTGGGTTGTGGGAGGGCACTAGGCATGTTGTTCTTCGAGATAAGTTGCAACCTCTTGTTCCTAAGCGTCAAGAGAAGTTGTTTACTAGGCTGTGGCAGTACGTCCGCATGGTTGTTGATTCTCCAGGCCTGATGTACGGGGTAGAATCTGACATGGAGGCTGGAGACAGTGCAAGGCTCAAATTGGCTCCCTACCGTATAAATCCTGCTCAACAGCCTGTTGTGAAAGCAGAGCTGGACTACGTGGTGAAAAAGGGTCTGAGGGATAAGGGATATCGTGAGTGGTCGTTGCCAGTAACTTTGCAACCTAAGTTAAGTGGCAAGATCCGTGTGTATGTTGATTGCAAGAGTGTTGGTGCATTATCCCTGACAGACGCCTATACCTTATCCAGAGTTGACGACCCCATAGACCGCATCTGGGCTGCCTCGTTTATCACTAAGGTAGAACTAGTGAAAGGTTATTGGCAGGTCCCGTTGCCGGAGAGAGTGAAGAGAAGTGCCAGTCTTGTGATGAACTGGGCAGTTTATCAGTGTCAGGTGTTGTTTTGCTGCCGGAACACAAGTTGGATGTGTGGCATGTTAAGGGCACTGATAATGTTGTGGCTGATTGTTTGTCATGGGAGGGTATGTCTTAAGGAGAACCCTCGCCGTTCAGTCAGTGTTTGTTTGAGAGTGGAGAAAAATTAAGCTTGCCCATGTAGTGCAAAGCCGCCAAAAACACTATTAAAAATAATACAAAAACCTCACATAAAAACTCTTTCTTTTGATAGTATATAAGTGCAGTATGTTACAGCAAGAATCTAAGACATTCTGAGTTTTTGTCATAGTAGGCTAGGCTTGTTGAAGCTTGCTCGTTGAGCGTAATATTGTTAAGTGATACTATTCTTTTGGGGAAGTGTTGTGTAGATTTTTTTTTATAATGAAGTGTTTTATGTTGTGATTGTGCCTTGTTTTCATAACTTAGGGGAGTAGCTGGGTGAGACGGGGTTTATGCGCATTCTGTCTGGTCAGATGTGGCGTTTACCTGAGGTTAAAACGTCCCACATCTTGGGCGGGGTGTTATGCTGGCCAGCTTGCCAGAATGTGCTCGTACTTGCTAGCGCTCGCCAGGGAAGTGAAATGGGCTATAATAATCGTAGAACGATGTTCTTTCTTTCTTAGTATTCATGTTGTCACAGACAGATCAGTGGTGGTCTTTATTCTTGTCTGCGACACTTGTGACACTTTTTTATATCAGTGATAGAGTATAAGATGTGTAGTGTGAAGTTAAGGAGAGAGAGAGCGGAGGAGGCAGCACGGTGGTATTATGTGCGTATGTATGTACGTGTGCCTCCCTCGCTCGGGCGGGCTTTCCCACGCTCTTGATTCGCTGGCGGGCCTGGCGCGTCCTAGGACGCTTGCTTTTCATGACGTAGTGGTCTGTGATTGGGTGCTGCTGTCTTAGTGTTGGTGCTGGGAGGGCTCCTGCCCGCGTGTCTCCTTTAGAGCTTGGCACGGTGTGCTTGGTCCTAGACGTCCCTTGCAATCTGTCCCCAATCTAACCCCCTGTACTACTGTTTCTCTCTCTGAACTTCTTCTTTTCCATTACTTCTCATCTTTATTCAATTACTTATCCCTTCTGGTTCTGCATACGACTTCCATAGTCGGCCAGTCGTATTACCAGCATCAGTTCTCACATATATGTTTTGCACTAGCTTTAGGGATTATTAGTCATAGTCACATGAGTCATATTATCATTGGGTGCTTCTAATTATTGAGTTGTTCTTTGTTACTATTTAATGCTAGACAGTGGAGGGTATCTTTAGTCGTTGTCTGAGTTATGTATATGGCAAGTCAGAGCCTGTACGACTTCGACGGAGCTAGGTGCCTGTAACCCTTGTGCATATTTTTCCTGTGCGAGTGTAGCCGTATACAAGCGAAGAGCTTTTGCCTACACTTACTTGTATACTCGCTACCTCATTTTTGTTGACCTTTGTGGAGCGCCAGGGTAAGACCAGATACTTGAGAACTGGACTTACCAAGAGAGCCTCCTAGTCACTTAACGTAACATAAGGGAAATCTGTTCAAGGGGAGACAGTAGGCTACGAGCATGCTTGCGCTCTGCCTAGCCTCCTGGTACCTTTTATACTGCTGCTAGACTTTATTAGTAATAAAGACAGCATTGTGTTTATTAACTTTAACTGTGTATGCTTTAGGAATTATTCACGTGTTATTTTAGCCTAGGTTGATGCTTGGTGTACAATCCAGTATGGCTGTTACTTTGGCTAAGGAAGTACTGTTTTGAGTGGCTATTATTAGTGCTGTCACAGAGTTGTTGCACTTCCTTGTTATATATATGTATCCTACTTGTTGGTGTATTTAAGATACACGCTTTGGTGTCCTGCCCCTGCATTATCTCTGTTCTATATTAACGAGCATCTTAGAGCATCAGACGTTTTCAGAAGATTCCATATCTGTTTGCTGTAGGACTAGACTTCCAGTGTTTTCATAGAGCATTGAAGAGTTTAGTGTTGAGTTCAGACTCACACTAAAGTTAACGTAAGCATATACTCCTTTATTAAAATCTTGTTATAGTTTATTTAAGCATTGTTATTACTTAAGAGCATTTTATTAAAGTAAAGTACTCCTGTTGTGAGTAGGCTTTGCCGTCACCGGAGCCTTTGTAGAAGTGCACTAAAACCCAGTTAATTGATACCCCGTTATCCAGTAGATTAACTCTGGAGGGTTTAAGTGTTTTGTTCATCGGCGTAATAGTTCGAGGGTTTGGAATTAGCGTACCGTTGTTGCAGATATAGCCCATCTTCTAGTTCAATATTAAGTGCCCTTGTTTATTTCGTAGTGCCGGTCATAACAACTTCCATGCTGATCACCTATTCCTTGTTACTGTTTTCAACGTTCTTACAACTCTCTTCCCGTGTTGCACCCTCTACCGTACTTCTTCCTCCATACTCCCATCATCGGTAACCCATTTCCCAAATACTTTAATGATCTGACATTCTCCATAACCTGGCCATTCACCTTCACCTCACACTCTGTGACTGCACCCTTATCAAAGATCATAACCGTAGCCTATGGTTTCCCATATTAACCTTCAGTTTCCCTTTTTCAAACACTGTTCCAATCATATTCACCAGACCCTGCAACTTCCACAGACTATCACTTATCAGAAGTGTACCATCTGCAAATAACAGTTTTTGTTCTGTTCTGTGTGAAATAAGGAGACAAAAGCCAGGTTGCCTGTATCGAGTTTCTCCCCCAAAGCCAAAAGAGTGACAGGCATATTCAAGTGTCGTTGGGGTCAAAATGCCAGGACACATGAAGTTTAAAGCAGTTTAAGCCGTACGATAAAGGAAAAATTGATCGAGGGAGAGAGTTCCAGAGTTAACTTTTTGATTAGAAGAAAGACTAAGAAATTAGCCAATTCTTGGGTTAGAGAGCTGGGTAGAATAGGAGTAGGATTGTGTTGAAAAGCGGGTGCCTCGCAATCACTGCAAGGGAGAGGATATGCACTGAGAGAGCTCTGAGGAACTTTGATTGTTGCAATAGCGATAGAAGAGTGAGAGAGATACAAAATTGCGGCGTATACAAAGAGATTGCCGGGAACTAGTAAGAGGAAGTGAGTTAATGAGGCAAAATGCTTTTGACTACTCTTTCGAGAAGTGCGAAGTTGGTGGAACCTCCCCACACATTGGAACAATACTTAATACAGAGGTGCGCTGTGCCCCAATGCAGTGCGAGGGTGAGGAACCCACGGAGATAGATTAACATACCCATTTTTGGGGAAGGCGTTTTTTTGCAAGAGTGGTAATATGATCTTTCCAAGAACGGTTGGAGGAAAATGATAAACCTAGAATAAGGCTTGATTTGTGTATTGTTGAACAATAATTGATAGTCTTGCTGAAGAGATACAGGGAGAAATTGGGTGATGGAGGCATTGAAAGTAACAAGATTTTCTCTGCTCCATTCAGAGATAATTGATAGATCAGAAGATATGCGCTCTATGGTCATGACACGTGAATTTTAGAGTGTTTGCTAGTTGGGTTGATGTGAAAATCTAGTTGAATACTGTAAGGTAGAGTCATCACCAAATAAATGGATAGGACAAGAGGTACAGTTGGAGACAGGACAGAACCCTGAGGAACGCCGGAGTTGATAGGTTGAGGAAGTGAGTGATGGCTATCCACAATTGTAGCTATGGAGCGGTCTGTGAGGAAATTAGAAACAAAGACACTGAAGAAGGGTAGTTTGGAAATTAGAGATTTGTGCCAGACTCTATCGAAGACTTTCGATATGTCTAGCACAATAGAAAAAGTCTCACCAAAGTCCCGAACAGATGATGACTGTTATATACGATATATTTAGTCCCATTGCTTTCTTTACCAATTTATTTTATACTTACATATTTGCATGAATTACTAAATATATATATCCACTCTAATTATATTCCTATTATATGACAGTTACCATATCTATACTGTATATAATCGTCATTGTATTCTATTATATTTCCCTATTGTATGAAGAGGAAAACCAGAGGGTATTTCAAACTCCAATTGTGCAGTATCATCTGACCTCTTAAGACAGGGGTTATGGGAATTGCTATTAATATCATAAAATGTCTTCCTGATCATGTGATCTATGCCTGGAGACAATGTGAGTAAGGCGTGTCTGGTGAATTTAAATCACACCCATTTTACCTAACCATATCAAGTATTGGATACGATTTCTGTAAGGTACCTGATGATTGGATTTACGTCACTAACGGGGTCTAACCAGAGCTTATAAAAGTCGTGGATAATAGTATGTGGTAGTCAGATAAGGGGCATTATTCAATATAATAATACACAAGCCCGTTGCCGGCCGAAGCATACAGTTTCCACTATTACTGCAATTGATTTATATTAAAGGACAGTTTGTACAGTTCTAAGACTTTATTTAATAAATTGCAAGTCAAGTTTATTTAAATTTCAGTATTCCTTTCTGTTATCATCTTTAAGGACTGATATATAATATATTCATGCAATAAATAAATTCCCTCAAAGAACAGAGGGTGGTCGCAGCATTAAACTTATACTACATCAAATTTAACTCCATTATATGACCATGAGTATGTAAGATTAGCAAGAAGATCACCAGTAGAGCAGCCTTTAAGAAAACTGTACTTGCGATCAGAAAGTAGATTATTAACCTTTTGGCTGCGGCTATGTTTGGGCTATTTAGGGCATATTCAGGCACTCCTGAATGATAAATCAAGCATCTGCATTAAATGAAGTGTATTCTGCCGAAAACTAGGCGAAAATAGCTTCAAAATGACACCAGAACGGACCCTGTACGTGGTCTGGTTCACCCGCAGTGGTGCCAGTGAAACGCGTGAACCCCGCTATTATGTAACACTCACTCGTTTGGCTACACTGTTGAGAGAGACAGAGAGAAACTCGCCCGAGACACAGTCAACCTCAGTGAGCCGCTCGGTGCTCTGAGGGTTGGAGGTGGGCCCCTCACGCTCCCGCCCACTGACACTCGATTTTTACGTTTTTTACAGGCTTTTAAAGCCTTCAAATTGCTGTAACTTGCCAGGACGTTCCGGAACGTCACCCGCAGCGAAAGGGTTAAGTAATTTTGAGTTATGAATAGTTTCAAGAACTTTCGAGCAAGATATGAGAGCAATTGGACAATAGTTGGAGGATTGAGAGCAGCCACCCTTCTTTGAAACACCTTGAATAAGAGCAAACTTCCAGCAAGAAGGAAAGACGTTAGAGGAAAGGCAGAGACGAAAGACTTTGCCTAGGCTGGGAGTCAGCATGGAAGAACAGTATTTTAGTACAACAGGAGGAACACCATTAGATTTGTACGCCTTCTTAGGATTAAGCCCAGAGAGGGCTGAGAGTACATCCCTAGAAGCCCAGAGAGGGCTGAGAGTACATCCCTACAAGAAATTATGATACTGTGCATAAGTAAGTGAAAGGGGGGATGTGAGGGAGGAGTATCGTTGGAATAATTCTAGTGGGAATTTTTAGCATAAGTTTGAGCGAAGAGTTCAGGCAACTCCCACTTATTTCCGTTTCTTATCAGTGGTACACTAACATGCACTGCTCTTCCTTGTATTTCTTCCGTGACTCCATTAACCCTTACTGTACCAGAGGGTATTACTATAAATGTAACCTCCAGTACCAAGCATTGTGGCCAAAGTGGCTTCAAAGACGAGAGAGCGCAACCTCTCACTCCGAAAGCTGGACAAGTACTGAGCCATCCTGCCCGTGGGACCTTAGATACACCCTGAGAAGTAATGCCAAGGTCTAAAAGCAGTGTTTACAGTGTTTACAAGCCTGGTACCGCTCGGTACAAGGACCGAATACTACTGACGGACATCGTACGGCGCTGGTACTGGCGAGTTACTTTCTTACTGTCGGCCATTGTACGTTGCTGGTAAAGAACGGGTTAATATATATATTGAACAACCATGGCAACATCATACACCCTTGCTTTAACCCAGCATTCAAATCAAAGAACTTTGTCTACCAATTCTCCACACGCACTGCCGCCTTTTCACCCTCACATAATTATGCTCTTCACCGCTTTGAGCAACTTGCTAGCTACTCCGTATATTCTCAATACTTTCCACAGACCTATATCAACTCTATCGTATGCTTCTCCAATCCATAAAGGCAGCATATCACTTTTGTCCCTTCTCCAGATATTTCTCCATAGCATATTTCAAGAAACCAATCTGGTCTTCACATCCTCTTTACCTTCCTAAACCCGCCCTCCTCCTCACCTACCACTTCTTCGTTCTTGCTCCCACTCTCTCGATCACTACCATACTGTACATCTTCCCAATTACCCTTAGAAGACATAATTATCCACCGGTGATTACTACAGACTCCTCTCTCTCCTTTGCCCTTATACAGGGGGATTATTATGGCTGTCTTCCAGTCATCACGGACCCTTCCATTCTCCCAAGATAGTTTACACATATTCCATACCCATTCAATCACTATCTCACCACTAAACCTCAGCATTTCCCCACACCTTTTATCTAATCCTAAAGCTGTCCCCATCTTCACTCTTTTCAAGGTCTCACAAACTTATGACCTCCTGATCCCCACCTCCTCCTCCAATACTACTCTTCTTCTCCCTCTCATACCCAATCCAACAGGGAGAAACACCATCTGGACCGTAAGCCTTCTTAGTATTAAGCCCAGAGAGGATAAACAGAGATTAGGATATTACGCATAAGTAGGAGAGAGGGGGGTGGAGAGGGGGGAATAGCACCGGAATCGTCAGAGATGGAGTTTCCAGCAAAAGATCGGGCGGAGAGTTCAGCTTTGTCAAAGGAAGAAGTGGTGGTAGTGTCATCAAAGTGGAAAAGAGGAGGGAAAGACGAAGAAGAAATATTGTTGAAGAGATTTTTGGCTAGATGCCAGAAATCTTGGGAATAGCTAGAATTGGATATTTCAGTGCATTCAGTATTGATGAGAGAGTGTTTGGCGAGTTAAAGAACCGATTTGGCTTGATTCCGGGCAGAAACATAGGACGACTGAGATTCTTGAGTTTAAAGACAACGGTACAGTTTGAAAGTTTCCAAGATTTGTTTGCATTAGTCTAAGAGAAAGAAATGCCTCTATTACAAAGATGATTTCCTTGGTAATGTGTTGAGCACTCTCTGCAGGTCCCCAGCAAAAATTATTCCATGGGAAATCAAAGAAATACTGCCGAATAGCCTCCTAGTCTGCAGTGCCAAAGTGCCATATGTGCCGCCAGCTGGGAGGATTGGTTGGATGTACTGGAGAGATAGGATAGGTGACGGAGATAAGTTTATGGTCGAAGGAGCCCAAGGGAGAGAAAAGATTGACAGTATAAGATAAGGGGTTAGAAGTTAGAAATAAGTCAAGAATTTTAGGCCAATCTCCAAAGTGATCCGGTATACGGGAAGGTTACTTAACCAACCTCTCTAGGTCATTTAGGATGGAAAAGATGTTAAGGGAAACACAGATAGCACAGAAATGTTTAGTATGAGAGGGATTGGATAGTTTGAGCCATAAAGTTGAGTATTCAGAGGAGTCAAAGTCCGGAACGCGAGAGCAAATTAGTTTCTTGTGTACGTATACACAACATCCGCCTTTGGCCTTGAAACAAGGATTGAGATAGTAGGAGGGTATAGAGAAGAGTTTGCTGCCAGTAGTCTCAGATAACTGGGTTTTGGTGAGAAAGAGAAGTTTTGGGTTGGCAGAAGAGAGGTTGTGATCAATAGAGTAGAAATTAGAGTAAAGGACATGAATGTTAATAGAGTGTCAGGCCGCGGTCCAAACCATTTTGATGGGTAGTTGGGTGGGTGACCAGTTGTGTTGCCTCTGGGGACTCCGAGGCTGGGCCTTGTTGTTATTTTATCATTGTAGTGCTGAATTTTGGTGTTTTGGAAAGAAGCATAGTGTGCTTGTGTGGCATAGTGTTAAAGGGAGAAAGTGTCTGTTAGAGCTAGCTGGATTACTGTCAGTTTAAATGAAGCACACAGAAAATCAGTAAGAAAATGAAACAGGAGTACCAGCGACTCCTTATCACATACCTATAGCCTTTCCTGGGTCTAACTCTGTTCGATTGGTGCCTACAACCTCCCTTTAATTTATATAAATACATTACACATTATACACTATATACATATATATATATATATATATATATATATATATATATATATATATATATATAGAGGAGTTTCGACCTTGGCCAGCTCACTCGACAAGATTGTTGCGGGGTTTCGTTAAAAAAAACCTGGGTGTGTAAGTAAAATACTGTCTCCATATGGAGCAGGTACTTCATGTGACAAACCAGTGAGTAAAATAGAAATAATCAGTCAAGATAGTGCGGATATAGTGATGTGTAATAGTAGTATCGATAACACTACACATGTAACTGATAATACAGATGAGAATACTGATAGAGTAGAATTTCCGTCTAGAGCTAGTAGTTCAACAGGAAATAATAAGTTAGCTAAACACAATAGAAAATTAGTTGCAAATAAAAGTAATAGGTTGAGGGTATAATTAATTAATTATTATACAAATTGTAGGAGTTTATGTAACAAAATGAACGAACTTAGAGCACTCGTTAGCACAGAAAATATAGACATAATAGCGCTAACTGAAACGTGGATTAATACAGAATCTAGACATTTTTTAGCAGAATTTGATATTCCAGGATATAGTTTGTTTAAATATGACCGAACAAGTAGGAGGGGCGGGGGTATAGCAGTGTTTGTCAGGAGTACTTTAAAAAAACTGTATTAAATCAGGTATTAGACTAAATAATGATAATGAAAGAGTTTGGGTAGAGGTTAACGAAGGTAGTGAGACCAAAGTTATTGGAGTTATATATAGACCGCCTAATATGAGTAGAAATGGCGGAACATCGTTATGGGAGGAAATTAAAATAGCATTAAAGGTTTAGCAATGTGTGCATTATGGGGGATTTTAATTTTCCGAACATTGATTGGCAGCACCAAATAGGCGACTCCGATTCAGCAGAGTTTATTGAGGTAGTACAAGATAGTTTTTTTATTTCAATTCATAGATACGCCGACTAGAGGTATTAATATTCTTGATTTAGTTTTCAGTAACAATGAACATATGATAAATAATGTAGAGATTGGTGACCACCTAGGAAATAGCGATCATAAATCTATTTATTTTAATATACAATGGACAGGGAATGCTAAAGAGAATACGACACTTATCCCAGATTTCAGAAAAGCCGATTATGGTGGGCTAAGAAGAGACTTAAGGGTGAACCCTATTGTTAAGCAATTAAGTCAGGATATGCCAGAGTTAAACTTGCCACCAACATATAACCAGTTTATTGCTTCACTCCACAATGCTCAAATAAATATATCCCTAAAAGAAAATTTAGATCGCCGCAGAACCAACCAAAATGGATGACTAATAAGCTAATAGATCTTATAGGAAAAAAGAAAGGAATATATAGAAAAATAAAGAAAGGCGAAAATCATTTAAATTATTTTTTTTTTTTTTTTTTTTAAGAGACAATGAACGGAGGAAGGAAAAACACAGATAAAACAAAAAGGTCCATGTGCCTAAAGGCATCCTCCATTCATAAAATGTTTGTAACAACTGGATTTAAACATTTGTAGATTGTAAGTTTGTGGAAAGCAATTCGAGGGAAGTGAATTCCAAAGAGTAGTAGCTCTGGGGATAAATGAATTCTGATAAGCTGAAGTTCTGCATTGTGGAGGAGAAAGTGTAAATTCATGGGCGCTCTCAGCTGCCCTAGTTCTACGGGGAAAGATGTGGAGAGGCGGCACAATTGAAGCAAGTTCCTCGGAACAATTGCTGTGAATATATCTGTAGAATAATGCAAGGGATGCAACGTTTCTTCGTATGGATAATGTAGGAAGGTCCTGTGTGATTGCAGGGTTATTGATTAATCTAATAGCTTTATTTTGAATTTTGTCCAACTGCCTCAATGCAACCACTCCACTTCCACCCCACAGAGGTGAACAGTAATCCATCTGAGAACGCACATTACTTTTATATTACGGCCAACTGCTCGTCAGTGAAGAATTCTCGAACTCTGTACAGGAGTCCCAGTTTTTTAGAGGCATTCTTAGCAATGCTTCTAACATAATGTGTCCAGCTCAAGTTAGTAGTTAATGTTACACCAAGAATGTCAATACTAGGGGAAGTGGGAATATTTACATCATTAAAAAATATATGGGAGTCAGTGAGATTCTGTCGGTTAGAAAATTGAATGTACTTGGTTTTCTGTGCATTAAAGGAAACTAGATTCTCTTGTCCCCATTCATTAATTCTAGAAAGGTCCCGGTTCAGAGAAATTGCAGTGTTTATTTTTGAATTTATAAGATCGGGTTGGGTGAAAGAATTGGTAAATGTGAAGGAACTGTGGAGTGTTGAGTCATCTGCGTAGGAATGTATTGGATTATGAGTGGTAGATATGAGATCATTGATATGAATGAGGAACAGAGTTGGGGCCAAAACTGATCCCTGGGGAACACCAGCATTTATTGAGTGAAATTGAGAATAAAGGCCATCTACCATTACACATATTTTTCTGTTATGAAGATAAGAAGAAATTAGTGGAACTAATGATGCAAGGCCGTAGTGTGACATCTTCGACAATAAGGATTGATGCCAGACTCTATCAAATGCCTTTGATATATCCAGTGCTATTGTATGTGTTTCACCATGTTGGTCTGTAGCTTGGTTGATTTGATGCGTAAGAAGGCAAAGAATGTCTGCAGTTGATCGACATCGTCTAAAACCATATTGCCTATCACTGATTAATTTATTATTCTCCAGATGCTTAATTATGTGATTATTTAATATAATTTCAAAGACTTTGCCAAGAGTGGAAGTTATAGCTATTGGTTTGTAGTTTGATGGATCTGAAGAGGCACCTTTTTTAGGAACTGGATGGATGTTTGCTTCTTTCCAGGGTACTGGGAAGCATGAGGTATGAGTACACAGACGGAAATTTTTTGCCAATACAGGAGCGAGCACCAAGGAGCAATTCTTAAGTACTATTGGAGGAATTTCATCTGGACCAGGAGCCTTATCTACTGAGAGATTCTGCAAAATAGTTTTGACATGTCTGGTGTGGATCTTAAGTGAGGGAATTTCAGGCGAATTAAAATTAAGTACAGGGACATCTTGATTTATTTCATCTAAGGTTGAGTTGTTGGAGAAAATATCCGCAAGAAGGTTAGCTTTACCTCGTGGGTCACTTACAAGATTGCCAGTCGGAGATTTTAATGGTGGAATGGATGAAGCAGTAGTGAAGTTGGATTTGAATGAGTTAAGAGTAGACCAACATATTTTGTTATCATTTGGATTATTTAAAAGTTTATTTGCCTGCTTATGGAGAAAGTTTTATTTAGTTAGGTTTAATACAGTTTTGGCATGATTTCTGATGTTTCTAAAGTAATTAAAGGCTTTATGTGTTTTTGATCTTGTGTATGCATTGTAGGCTATTGCTTTTTGTTCAGTTACTCTAGCACAATTATGGTCAAACCATTTAGGTGAATTAGATCTTTTACTGTACTTTTGATGAGGAATAAAAGTTTCCATTTCAATTTTTACAAAATCTTGTATGTGGATCAAGGTGGAGTGTGCATCATTAGAAAATAAAAAGGTCCAGGGAATATCAATAAAGAAACCCTGAAGACCCTCCCAGTCTGCCCTATCGTAATGCCATTTAGTCACCAAAACAGGTTCAGAGTGGGAAGGTGTGGTAGGTGATAGACAGGTGGGCTGTATCAGACAGTGATCAGAAGATCCAAGCGGGGACCTCACTGTAACATCATAATTTTCTGAATTGGTTGTTAAAAATAAGTCCAGTAGGTGGGAATTATGATTAGGATTATCTGGTGCACGGGTGGGTTGGTTGACTAGTTGAGTGAGATTAAATGAGTCTGCAAATAGCTCACATTCAAGACCAGCATCATCAGTCCTGGCTGAATGAGTGAGCCATTCAACATTATGGACATTAAAATCACCCAACACAGTTATTTCAGAAGAAGCATTTAAGTTGAGGACACTGAGTTGTGAGGACAGAGAATAAAAAAGTCTTTGCTCTGGAGGAGTATTTGGGGAACGGTAGATGCAACATATGTATTTAAATTTACCAGCAGAAATTAATTTGTATATAGAATAGGCCTAATCAAAATAGGGACAATTGAAACTAGTAACCTCCTCCAGGGCAATTTCAGATTTTGCGAAGCAACATACACCTCCTTTAGGTCTGACATTTTGGAGCAGTTGATAACCTGGAAAATTAAATCTAGACGTGTCAGATGTGGATGTTACTTGAGTCTCTGTCAAAAAAAGGACTCTATCAAGACAGGTCAAAAGGAAATCAGGAAAGCAAAAAGAAATTATGAAATAAGGATAGCCAGTGACAAAAAATAACCCTAAAGCTTTTTACCAACTATATAAATCTAAAGTTAGAGATGTAATAGGCCCCTTAAAAACTTCAATAGGAGAAATAACAGAAAATTATTTAGAAATGTGCAGTACATTAAATAGTCAGTTTCTTTCCGTTTTCACTAATGAAGATCTGGCACATATTCCAGAAGTCAATATGGTATATAGTGATAGTATAGAAAATATGTTAAGTACAGTTACTATAAGTAGAAATGATGTGCTTAAGGAAATTGACAGACTGAAACCTCAAAAATCGCCTGGTCCTGACGAGGTATATGCTAGAGTATTAAAATAATGCAGAGATGAGTTAACCCGGGAGCTGCGGGGAGACTCTTAAGAGTTCCCCCGGCGCACTGCGGGGAGACTCTTAAGAGTCAGAGAAAAAAAAAATCAACTTTTGACATCGAAAAAAAAAAATTTTTTTAATTTTTTTTTTTTTTATTTATTTTTTTTTTTTTTGGCCCCTGGGCCATGCAAAATCTCAGTCCTCTACCTCCCCTCCTTCCCCACTTTCCTCCTCTCCTTCAGTTATCACCTATTTTCCCTGTTATTCCCTTATTCTGAGGTATATTTTCGTGCTAACATTAGAAATCCGATTGGAGGGTGTGGTCATCACTGATAGCAAGCGAGTGCAAGAGAGAGAGAGAGAGTATCGATCGACTGTGTCTCAGTGGCCTTGGGGGAAATTGGCGGGAAAGCCTCACCCATACATTATACAACTCGCGGGCTATATCTCCGATTTTGACCATCCAAACGCTGTTTTCACTCGTTTTATTGTTGTTTCAGGTTAATACCTTTATAATCAACCCATAATAGGCGCATATGGATAAGTATTAATGCTATTAATGGCACAATGAATATTTTAGTGACGGAAACACCTCAAATACGTCAGCACAGGGGGACGTTTCCAATTACCCCCATGCGCACTTCAGAGGTTAAGTAGCCCATTAGCATTTTTATTTAACAAGTCATTAGAAACAGGTTTAGTTCCAGAAGCTTGGAAGCTTGCAAATGTAGTTCCGATCTTCAAAAAAGGTGATAAATCGATAGCATCCAATTACCGTCCCATTAGTCTCACATCAAGCATAGGAAAGTTGCTAGAGTCTATTATTGCTAGGAAAATTAGAAGCCACTTAGTAAAATTTAACTTAATAAATTCTTCTCAGCATGGATTCACTCAGGGACGTTCTTGCCTTACTAATTTGCTTAGCTTTTTCTCAGAGGTATATGAAGCAGTAGATAGTGACAAGTCCTATGATATTATATATTTAGATTTCAGTAAAGCTTTCGACAGAGTCCCTCATGAGAGATTGATGAGAAAGGTTGAGGCACATGGAATAGGAGGGTCGTTTTTGGGATGGATTAGGTCATGGCTAATTGGTAGGAAACAGAGAGTCAGCATAAATGGTACCAAGTCAGAGTGGGGAGCAGTCAAAAGTGGTGTCCTCCAGGGATCGGTATTAGGTCCCCTGTTGTTTCTTATATACATAAATGACCTAGATTTAGGTATAACTAGTAGGATAAGTAAATTCGCAGACGATACTAAAATGGGGAGATCAATTGATTCAGATAGCGATATAGAGTGCCTCCAAAGGGATCTAGATACCTTACATGAATGGTCAGTAAATTGGCAGATGAAATTTAACATTGACAAATGCAAGGTATTAAAGATAGGGAAGATGCAAACAAATGTTAAATATAAACTAGCTAATTTAGAATTAGAAAATTCAGACTGCGAGAAAGATCTAGGTGTGTTTGTTAGCAATGATTTGAAGCCTAGAAAACAGTGTATAAGCGTTCGTAATAAGGCAAACAGGATTCTGGGTTCATCTCTAGGAGTGTGAGTAACAGAACTGCTGATGTTATCTTAAAACTTTACTTGTCATTAGTGAGACCCCATATGGATTATGCTGTCCAATTTTGGTGTCCTTATTACAGAATGGACATAGATTCATTGGAGAGAGTACAGCGTAGAATGACAAACATGATCCATAATATTAGAAATCTTCTGTATGAAGAAAGGTTGAAGAAATTAGGTTTACATTCGTTAGAGAGACGCAGAGTTAGAGGGGATATGATAGAGGTGTTCAAGTGGGTTAGTGGGATTAACAAAGGGGACATAGCAAATGTACTAAAGCTCACTGATAGGGAAAGAACTCGTACCAATGGTTTCATATTAGATAAATTTCGTTTCAGAAAAGATATAGGCAAATATTGGTTTGGTAACAGAGTTGTAGATGGGTGGAATGGACTACCAAGTGCTATAGTGGGATTAAAAACGGTAGGGAGCTTTAAGATAAAATTGGATAAGCATATGGACGAGAAGGGTTGGGTGTGAAGGGGGATCAGCCGGGTTGGGCCAATCAGCGCTCTGCAGACCCCGTAATCCTGCGTTAATCTCTAACCGTTTTGGTAAGATGATCCTCAGGGTATTAGAGTGTTGAGCCTATAATTGGGGTTGTGTGGGACAGGGATCTGCCTTGCTTAGGCCAATCGGCTTTCTGCAGACTCCCATTTTCTTATGTTCTTATGTTCTTATATATATATATATAATATATATATATATATATAAATATATATATATATATATATATATATACCGGTATATATATATATATATATATATTATCTTCAGTAATTGATTAGAGGTCTTCTAGAATTAATAGTAAATTACTATGTTTATTACCATGTTACCTTCTGAAGCTTTGATGTTTCTGTTATGCCGGGTTGTAATCCAACTGGCTTCAGTATTATATCTTTAGCAATCCGGGTTTCAGATACTTAGATTTGGACTAGATCTCAACAGAGACACGTCGACCTTAGTGAATATGATAGGTAACTACTCAATCAGGCAACAATACCACAATAAACACACAGGTTAGATTACACTCTGATTTATTCAATGGCATGGATATATTATCTATCTATCTATCTATTGCCGGACGCCTTACTCCCATAAATGAGGGTGGCCATTCACAGAAGGCTCCCAAGCGAACTTATTCCATGTAAGAGGGACAACCCGAGCCAGTTTACTGAAGGACTTACAGGATTGACCGCTCAATTTAGGATCCGTCCGACTCCGAGGCCTTCTATGTATCTTGTTAGCACTATTTTTCTACAGTGGTGTTCGGCTAGTCCATCCACTGTGCAATTTTTAACACTGTCATGACTTCAACATTGGTATTGGCTACATGATCCTTGTATGACCCACTAATCGCGTACCCAAACTTGGCGGGCAACAACACTAGATTGCCCTCCCGTTTATATCCTGGTAGCACTAAGTCATAGTAATAATCGGCACCGATCAACATGTCTAGCTTAACATTACTGCCTATGAATGAATCGGCTAGCCTATACCGTGAATCCTGCAATTTGCCTACTAAACTTTTGATACCTGTTGATACCTTGTATTCTGGTAAGGAGTCTACTACTACCGCCATTAAGGATGTATTCCTATCCCTATCCTTGTACTGCAGGGTGATTACCTCATACACCTGTTCGCGCTGGGCTCCCGTAAGCCCTTGCAGCTTCAATGTCTCTCTTCCCGATGCAACATACTGTACTGACGGTAGAGAGGACCACAGAACAAAAGTGCGCTGGGAACACTGGTCTAGCAAAGCACGATAATGGTAATAACCTTCATTGTTAATAACTGACATCATAATTGTGGACAAAACTACTGTCTCTCTCTCTGACGCTACAGACAACGTCGTGGAGGTTGGAGCAGGATCAGTTGTCGCAACTGTAGTTCGACTTGCTACCTCTCCAGCAGAACCGTCACTTTCAATGGGGACATAATGCGCAGAAGTGCCTGCCATTGCATACTCAGCAGGGACTTAATTTAGTATATGTGCAACCACGCCCCCCATGCTCCTTGGAGAGGCATCCCTGACACAACTTCAGTTTTTTAGCTCTATTTATCCTAGCCTCACTACTTTGATATTTTGGACACTTGTACCACGCATGTTTCGGACTACTACATAAATAGCTAACGAATTTCCTGGGCTCGGCTTGCATTTTTACTTTACCGGTACTTTTATTAACGGTGGAAAATGTAGAAGCTGTGGCATTATACTGTACTGGTTCACTGGTGACTCCCTCCATATTGAACACTTCTGCCTGGTAATTTTCTATAAAAGACTGCAATTCGAGTGGGGTAGATTTCATCTCTCTTTTTACGTTTTCACGAAGTGGTGTTGGTAATTTATTCATTAGGATGACGGTACATATCTCATCGACGCTGACATCTAACGTATTGAGGGATCGAATGGTACTCTCGAAAGCGGCATAGAACTTCTTGAGTGCACCTACCTCATAAACTGGAGCAGACAACTCACACAAGTTAGTAATGTGTGCGGATTTTATTCGGTCTTTTTGTCCGGTATGTCTTCTCAAGTAGGGCTATTGCGGTGGCGTAGCTATTGGCGATTAGGCTAAATTCCCCCAACAACTGTGCTTCCCCCTCCAACTGCCCGCGCAATTAATATGTGAAACGCTGAACATCTGACAACTCTTTGTGGTCGTGCACGGTACAGCGGAAGAGGTCCCAGAATTCTGTCCACGTTGCCGGGTCGCCACTAAATTTGGGAAGATGAAGTGTAGGTAGCTTAACCCCTGCTACCTTTGCCGTGGCACTACTGTTGATCAGAGTAGGTTTTTTTTTATATATAGCCTCGAGTTTAGCCACAATCGCTTCCATGGGGCCTCAGAATATTCGTCCTCATCACCAGCTATAGTCACAATGTCAACGGTCTTGTCATATAGGTCATAAAGAAGGTCATTGTCTGACTCCAGTTCATTGAGGCGCTTGCGAATCAGGGTAAGTTTGCCCTTCACCTCGGACGCATCTGCCCGATCAATGAAGGTGTCTAAGTCCCTAGTTAACCTAGTCAAACAGCCCCTTGCTTTCCCTCTCTTTTTCTTAAGTTCTGACAGGGTGGCAGGCATGTTGAAATAATTCTAAGCTAGGCTAGGCCAAGCGCACCAAAATTCAAGTCAAGTTATCACCAACAACCTCATTACAATGAAAAGCTAACACCTTGTACAAGTAGTGTTACCTCCGGCTGTCTCCTCAATAAATCCCTCCATGCTTGTGTATTTTTTATAGTAGAAACCCTAGCTCCTGGCACTGCAAATTTACGCACAACAAATGAGTCTTCATAAATTGGTTGATCAACGTAAATGCGATCTACGAAACTTTGTCCCAAGAGCGCTAGGGTCTTAAGAGGGTGAGGGTTTGCTGCTGGATTGGGCTGGAATCCACTACCTATACCGCCTGCAGCAGCCGAACATTTATTATCATCCCGCCATATAAGCAAAAAGATGCAAAAAAGTGCCAAAAAAATAAGGCAAGATAACATGAGGACTCCCTGCGCATATAATGGTAGATGGCCTTTATTCTCAATTTCACTCAATAAATGCTGGTGTTCCCCAGGGATCAGTTTTGGCCCCAATTCTGTTCCTCATTCATATCAATGATCTCATATCTACCACTCATAATCCAATACATTCCTACGCAGATGACTCAACACTCCACAGTTCCTTCACATTTACCAATTCTTTCACCCAACCCGATCTTATAAATTCAAAAATAAACACTGCAATTTCTCTGAACCAGGACCTTTCTAGAATTAATGGATGGGGACAAAAGAATCTAGTTTCCTTTAATGCACAGAAAACCAAGTACATTCAATTTTCTAACCGACAGAATCTCACTGACTTCCATATATTTTTTAATGATGTAAATATTCCCACTTCCCCTAGTATTGACATTCTCGGTGTAACATTAACTACTAACTTGAGCTGGACACATTATGTTAGAAGCATTGCTAAGAATGCCTCTAAAAAACTGGGACTCCTGTACAGAGTTCGAGAATTCTTCACTGACGAGCAGTTGGCCGTGATATATAAAAGTCATGTGCGTTCTCAGATGGATTACTGTTCACCTCTGTGGGGTGGAAGTTGAGTGGTTGCATTGAGGCAGTTGGACAAAATTCAAAATAAAGCTATTAAATTAATCAATAACCCTGCAATCACACAGGACCTTCCTACATTATCCATACGAAGAAACGTTGCATCCCTTGCATTATTCTACAGATATTTTCACAGCAATTGTTCGAGGAACTTGCTTCAATTGTGCCGCCTCTCCACATCTTTCCCCGTAGAACTAGGGCAGCTGAGAGCGCCCATGAATTTACACTTTCTCCTCCACAATGCAGAACTTCTGCTTATCAGAATTCATTTATCCCCAGAGCTACTACTCTTTGGAATTCACTTCCCTCGAATTGCTTTCCACAAACTTACAATCTACAAATGTTTAAATCCAGTTGTTACAAACATTTTATGAATGGAGGATGCCTTTAGGCACATGGACCTTTTTGTTTTATCTGTGTTTTTCCTTCCTCCGTTCATTGTCTCTTAAAAAAAAAAAAAAAAAAAAAATATGGCCTACCGACACTAGCGAAAAACATTGCAGGGGTAGCCTAGGACTCGGCGGAAATATAGGCCTATGTGGGGGAAAAGCCAACAAGACTAATGAGACAGGCAGAAAGGCATGTAGGAGGAAGTAAGAAAAGTTCGAAGGACCATATCTTGTCTGGACTGTTGGGACACGAGCTATATATAGGAAACAGGAAATAATCACCTTGAAAATGATGATGTAAAACATAAATTTAAGCACTCATAAATAATGTGGGTCCCAGTGATTATAGAAAAGGCTTATCTGAATGTAGAGCGAAGTATTGAAGAAGTTGAGTAGAGGATGTAGCAGATTATGGATGATCACTAATATTGCATGTTGGCAGATACAGCAAGTACAAGAAATACAATAAGTGAGGTCCCCTTTGTTTACGTACGGGACCTCAGCTACGAATCTTAACTAAGGGTTTACATCTTTCATATTTAGCTTATACTTAAGGTACACTCATACATTCGCATATACCTTGATCAATACCAGTAAATTAAATTGGATACTATAATGTATGAATGTAATATTTAAACTACATAATTATTATTAACAAAAGAAATTATATTATACTTATCAAAGAAAAAGTATTGGAAAATAAATCAAGGTAGACTTAATTAATGTCAAGTTATGACATCTTGTGTATCCAAGTTGAAGTGTAAACGCATACCGTGAAGATATTCCCTTATTTACTACCTTTTACCTAAGACCTATGCCCAAAATTTAATCTGTCTATCTTTATTTACCGAAAAGTCAAGATAAATCTTAATTCTATTTATTCGAGCTATCTAGTTTATACCAGTGCTTGTGAGTTAATCTGATTTACGTGTGTGGGTAATTAGTGGTGGAGGAAACATAATAATTTATAATAACTCCATGTTAAAGTTATTTATTATTCGTGTCTCCGTATTATATTAGAGACCATTATTATTTCGATTTTACTATTTCCATAGTGATCAATTAATTACATCATCTGTTTATGTAATTCGCATACACCATATCTTTGATCCACGTATTGCCATATAGGGATTTGCTAATACATTGAAATTTCCTTTCATGCTATTATCGTAGTATTTTAACCCAGTACAACTTCGTCGTGTACGCCCTTTTGTATTCTGAGTTCTTCCGAATTCTACTTTGCTGTGATATTCCAGTCGCATTTTAATTGAGTATTTCCTCATTTTATAATTAATTTGCATTCATTCTAAAACCCGTTATAGTGATTCATTGACCTTAATTTGAATTTGAATTCTGTACTTGTGTGTATTGAACTCCTTCCCGGTGTAAATCTATTTTTCGTATTTATGTGTAGACTCTTTCACAAAAAACGCTTAGATAAGTAAATGCCAACTTAAACCTCCCTGTCGACAAGCTCTTTAGTATATGTTTAATATTCACCAGTGTCTTATAGTCGCACTATTTCGAATTATAAATTCATACCAAAGCAGTCACTCTGACCTAGGGTCGAATACACTACCTTTTATTTATCTTACCTGTGTGACCCTTTCGTTAATCCCCTTGATAGGCGCTCACCGCCCCCCACGCTCGTGAACGTTCTTGTCAAGTCAATTCGCCCTATGCCAGAAGTCTTCGTGCTAGACGTTACACTCACATACGCATTATCATTTAACTAGATTATCTATGTACATTTGTAACACCATTATTCCTGCATATCAATATTACCTATACTGTGTGTAAATTGTAATGTGACAAATTATAATAAAGTTATCACTATAGACCATTCTATATTTGATACATCACTTAAATACCTTTATTGTCTGCCCTATATGATAGAGCAATATTCTATATCCAATAACCTATGAATAAACTCAAGTGTGAAGTAATATTGTGTTCTTATTGTGTGAATGCTGCCTTGGGATAAAGAGTTGATACAAGAATTATAGAGCTAGACGTGACCCTGTCGAGCATATTCCATCTCAATATATCTTAGTATAAGATTGTGCGAGATCATAGTAAATCGAGTTGAAATACCAACCCAACATTTCACTGGCGGCAGCGGTGTCTCGATACGGCACATCAGCTTGTCTAATTTGTTTCATACTTGCACTCTCAATCAACCCAATCACCATGGCAGCTAAGTCACTCGATATCCCGGCATTCAAGTCCGAGGAAAACGATATAGGAACATACATGGAAATGGTCAAATCCGTCCTGGATCTGATGTTCCAGGATCAAGACGCTTCCAAGATTTGCACAGTCATAGTTAAACTAGGTAAATATGCAGGGAAGGTATCTGGGTACGTGCGGGAACACATGCCTGGTTTAACCTGGGCACCATTTGAAGTTTATGTAAAGGCCGCCATTAAGCTTGTCCTAGGTCAAATCATTGCAGACAGGCATTTTCACCAAAGTCAGATATAATGGGAATTTGGACGACACGATCAGTGAGTTGACCCAGCACGCTGTCACCGCGTTCGCGGAGGAAACCACCGCCCAAAAGAAGAAGAATGTGTTCAGGGCCTTGCTGAGGATCTTACCTTTGGCAGTGGCCGACCACTTCTCTATCGTGGAACCCATTTATCATGACACAGATATGCCGGTTGTAAGGCGGATTGTGACCTTGAGGCAATCCCGAGGTCAAGACATGGTAGCCGTCATCCAAAAAGCCACCACCCACCCGTCCACCTTACCTACCCTTATCCCTATGGCCCCCCGAGCCAGTGATAAGGCCGAGGAATGGGCCAGGATTCGCCCGGCCGACTGGAAACCATGCAACAACCAGTGCCTACTGACATCCTTAAGGAGATCATTTTCCGAACTGACAAGAAGAAGGACCAGAGCACCCAGTTGGTGGCCCCAGATCCCCTGGATCAAGCCCAGGCGGATTGCCACCATTACGGAGGACGGCACGGCCGGATTTGAGGAAGGCCCAGAAGAGGACCAGAGCGAAGATTTCGAGCCAGAACTTGAGACCACACAAGACCTGGATTTTTAGACGGCCCCCGTATGCAAATCACTGTTAAAATGGCAGGGGCACATGAAGAAACAGGCCCAGGAGGACTACCCATCTACAGAAAGCTCACTCTGAATGGGGTAAAAATATGCCTACTGATAGATACGGGAGCATCCCGATCGTGCCTTTTCTCTCCTTTCTTCAGAAAAACACAAGAAAGCTTTAGGCACCATCCAACCTTCCTCCATAATGTTAGTCAGTGCCAACACCAAAGTGATTGACAACTTTATCAAGACACTTACCCTATATGTAAATACCCCTGTTCCTTATCACGGAACCAACCACTCTTTCGTGGTTTATGATCCCAAGGGAGGTGTGGCAGAGTGGTCTTGCCACTGGACTGGTAATCCAATGGACCCGGGTTCGAATCCCAATATGTCAATGGGAAGATATTATTGGGATGGAATTTGTGCTGTACCTAGTTTCAGTGCATTACCATAGCACACCGAATTGCCAACAAAAATACCCTCATTGTTCCCTGATTAAATAGCATTGTATGAATATTCCCATATTCAAAATATGTTACAGGGGGGCAATGCCTAGTAAGTTAATTGCTCAATAGGTGGCGTTCTGAGAGTGAGGGTCCGAGTGTGGGGGATGAGACTGTGAAGCGCAGAGGCGAAGCGGCTTCAGAAGATGGGGTTGCTTCGAGCCGGGGTGCTTCGCATGTCTCACTCCCTAGACTGGAACAAGACCTCACGGGCCTCACCGTGTTCAGCAGTGTAGTGTAAAGGCTCTCAGCCTATGCCCGAGTGGGAGTAGTTGGAATATAGAAAAAAAAAAAAAAAAAAAAAGGAGACCCTATACGATGGATATTTGGGTCTCGATCTACTCACAAAGCTAAGTGCTTCCATCGATTGTGGGAGAAGAACACTGACGTTCTCCCCCCCCCCTCCTTATTAAACAAAAAGAAAAACAAAACTAGTGCCTCTCACCGAGGCACCCCGTCAAAAATCCAGACTAGAGACACCCCCCGCCTGTGCTTTCTTTCTACCAAAACTTTACCCTTAACCCCGCCCATTCCTACCCTAACACTCCCCAATCCTGCTTCTCCCCCTCAAACTCCAATTTCCCCCCCTTGCGTATTACCCATCACTCAAGCAGTCACTGCCAAACTCGTGACACTCCCCTCTCATCATAAAAAAGGGATCCCCATTGCACCCACCTTGTCTGGGGATGCCATTCTGACCCCACACCTCCAAAGCCCCTTTGATAGGGACTGTCTAACCGCTCCTAGTGTAATTTCTAACAAATTAAATTGCACAAAAATTGCCAAGATATCAGACCAGCTCATTACTCTACCAAAATGTGTAATCATCGGAGAACTAGAACACTATGCAGAAAAACTACCCATTTCCGGTGATACCCCCCCTAATACCCCCTTCCCCTTTCCCACTCTTCCTTCCCTTTTAACCTCTCAACAAGAAGCCGTCCACCATCAAGATTCCACGGATAAAGAGCAACAAGAATTACTCCAGCTATTCCAACGACAAGAGAAACCGGAGTGGATGCCCCGAACCTTGTTCTCCCAGCTCACTAGGCGAGGAGTTAATCTGTTCACACCCGAAGGAAATTTTTTAATTACCCTAGCCACAGCCCTAACCACCACGCAGTCCATCCATATGCATAATGGCATCCATTTGGCCCAACGAAAGCTGACCGCCACCTTTCAACAGGTGTATTGGACCCCCTCCCCCTACATCACTGCCAAACGGATCACCGAAGCCTGTCGTGCCTGTGCCCTCGGGTAAGGACAGGATCCGTACCCCCGGACTACATCATTGGAAAATTCGACGACAACAACTCCAATATCTGCAAAACTTAAAGCATGACGAAACTGCCCAAGTAAGTCCTCATCACGTTGGTGACCTTGTGATGGTTGCTAAACTGCCCGTGCCGTCCAAATTGTAACCCAGATATCAAGGTCCATTTGAAATTCTAACTGTTCCAAATTGCTACCAGGTAACCATAAACTATTTTGGCGTGCCCCGCACGTACCGAAATAGATATGTACGTAGGTTTCAACCCTTGAATGAGAATGCCATTATGCTTGCAGATGCCCCTGAGAAAGACATGTTACCTTTGACGAATGACCAGAAATTTGGGACCTCAGATTCCCCTCCATCCCCCCTTCCTTCCGTTTCCCATCTGCCTCCCCTAAGAGAGGAACTCATCATCAACCCATCTTCCCCCTCACCTAATGCTTCAACCAACGCTTGCACCCCACTGAATCAAACC
Organism: Paralithodes platypus; assembly: GCA_032716605.1. Classification (NCBI taxonomy): domain Eukaryota; kingdom Metazoa; phylum Arthropoda; class Malacostraca; order Decapoda; family Lithodidae; genus Paralithodes; species Paralithodes platypus. Next base: position 15,731,902 of record CM064576.1, on the reverse strand, counting down.
CCTGCTCAGAGGAGACCTGACCAGGCCCTTCCATCAAATACAACTACCACGCCCCATAATCAGCCAGCCACCTCTCTCATCCTACCTCATTTACTGTCACACAAACTTTCTAACTTTCCAAGAACTGTCTCTACTTCACCTCCTACTAATCTTTCCATATCCCCCCAGAATACTAAATCATCCAACCTAATACCACCCTTATCTAACCCCCCATGTACGAGATCCGGGCGTCGTGTGAAGCCACCGCAAAGATGGGCCCCTACCTTCCAGCCAACCTACAAGCGGCGGCACATCAAAGGCACCGCCATTTCTACTGCGAGGTCAACGAGCCGGCCTGTGTCACACCCTCACACCTATGACACAGGCCCCCTCACCGCCAGAGTGCTCCCACCTGAGAGGACCACTTCCAACACTCCTACAGTGGCCACTACCCAAGCAACTCCTACACCAGCAACAACTCCGGCAGCCCTGAAGCCCAGAGTAAACATGGAAATCAACAGTGTGTTTGTTTCCTCCGGCCGGAATTACCCTAAGGCCCTCACGTCCCCGGACCATCTCCTTCAGGTTACGAATGACTCGAAGACATCCCTCGAGGTTACTGTGAGGACGGACCCCTCCATTCCTCCTGACAGCACTACAACCCTCTGGTGTTTGGTACTGGACCGGTTGACGAGGACCCTCACCACACCCACCTGCCGCAAATATGTTATGAGGTCTCGAGGTCGATACTTTGTTTTCGTAGAAGGTGGTGAAATGACGGAGCCAAAAGGACAACCACACAAGATAGCCACCGTAAGGGAATCCAGGGAGGCCAGAAGAAAAAAAGGATTTATAAATAGATTAATTTCCCATTCTCCAGAGAAAGGGAAATCTGACCCCTGTACCCATGCTCTAATTCCACATACAGGTGAGTTACCCCCGAAGGGCAGGTCAAGCACCTCCAATCAACACCTCACGCGGCCCCGCCAATCACAGAGCGGGACTCAAATAGCCAAGGCAGAATTTCACCCCGAATACCCCCTCGAGTACTATGATGAAAAAGTGTTTATTCAATCTAAGCATAAAGAGCCCTGGGAGTACTTAACCCGTAGAGACCCAGCGACGCACGTGATGCGACGGCACTATTCGATCACCAGCTCCCAGCGACGCAACACGTGCGTCCGGCATATTAAAATCAGTTACGCGGCAGGTATCGTAAGGAAATGCCTAATAATGGTACCACGTACACTCTAGGGTATGGGAAAGGCGGGACTGGCGGCCGAAACGGGTTGGTGGGTCGTGCGGCTGAACCAGGGTGGATGAGAGGCATGTATTGAACCCCCTTTTTTGACCGCAACTTTGGACCTTATTTACTCGGGTCGTATTGGTTGTTTTTGCTTGAAAATTGTGTCAGAGCCGTGGGATGTCATTGTCTACACGTATTATTGGTGTACATGAACATAGTCTGAGCGGGTGATGGATAATAAACGGATTTACGTATACCCGCATATTGCCACACGACTTTGGACATGATTTACTCAGGTGGTATGGTAACTATTGGCCTAAAAATGATACAGGGTATTCGATACAATATGGGAAACCAGTGGTTGGCGGGAAAACGAGTTGGTATGGTGAGCGGCTGGATGGTGGGATGGATTAGGGGCGCGTAAATATCCACCTTTTCGCTCCGACTTTGAACCTTAGTTACTCGCGTCGTATGGTCGGGTTTGGCTTGAGATTTGTGTTAGACACAGTTTGATGTTGTTTGAGAGCTTTGTATGGGTGTACCTGACCATGCCTAGTATTGCCTAGAGGCTACAGGCTGTGTGAGAAAATCCTATATGCGGATATTGCCTCGTTACTTTCAACCTTATTTACTCAGGTTGTATGGTGTGGTTTGGTCTAAAATTGGTATAGGATATTCCTTAGGATGTTTTTGTTTTTGGAGCAGTTGTCAAAACGACTTTGGACCTTATTTACTACGTGCATATGGTAGGAAGTACCTGGATGAGTTGTGTATATGATAGACTCATCTATATTTCCGTAGGTGTGACATTCCTTAGTCACGCGACTTTAGACCTTATAATGTCTTGTCCTATGTCATATTGCCTTGATTGTAGTGAAAAGTTCGGTGGCTGGTAGATATGATAAGACCAAAGGATGCTCTGGGCTTGACCTAGTGCGTGACAAAGGACATTCAGTATACCCGTTGTCTTCCGCGAGTGATCACCATGTCCCAACAACCTCCACGCCGTAACCCATCCCGTGCTAAGGGCCTTACCATTGATGAAGCCCACGAAATCCTATTACAAAGTGACGAAGAAGACTCTGACACCGAATCCTCATGCCTCGATGATTCAGAAGAGGAATATTTCCCGAGTAGGGAGGAATATGCCGCTATGAATCTGGAGGCACCTTACATCCCTATACGAGAACTCCCTCTCAGTTTTGAACAAATGAGGGAGAGGGAGGCTAGAAATTACCATTCCCCCATGTCTCCCAGGGCAAGGGATATAGAGGACTCCCCACCAAGTGGGGAACAGGTCGAGCTACAGGAAAAAGTAGACGACCCAATGGCGTTCCTGGACATTCCCCTACGCCACAGCCAGCCTACCCCTACGGCCGCGAGTGTGAGAGGCCACGTTCACGCTCTCCCTCCTCGCCGCCTCCCATCACCACCACCACGGAAGCCCTCACCTCTCAAAGGTGTAAAGCCCAAACATTTTTATGGGCTTCGCAGGAGACATGCCGCACCACCATCTAGTGAAGAGGAAGAGGAAGAGGAGGTTCCCGACACCACCAAGGGAAGTGGAAAGACGTCGGATGGTTGCGAGGCGTCTCTTCCCAGTTATGGCAGCCCGGGAAGACGCCGCCGCAGCGGCCAGGGGAGACCCTCGCATCACCACACCACCACCAGCACCATCACCAGACTACACCCCACCATCACCGGGTTCACTACCCTACACCCCCACCGGAACTCCTAGACGAGTGCCCTACCACACACCAACACCATCACCACCTCCATTCGATTCTCACGCAGAAGTGTCAGCTCCCGGGCGTGGGGTTGTAACTGGGCGTCCAAGACGGGTGGGTAAGGTGACCCTCGCTAGAGCCCCCCCCACTGGCGGTTCGAGAGGGCCAGGAGGGTCCAGGCGGCCGTCAGGAGGCAGGCCAAGGGCAAGGGCAAGGGCAAGGGCAAGGGCAAGGGCAAGGGGTAGGGCAGTGGCAAGAAACACGGTTGCGCCCCCTCGCCACCCTGGTGACCCAGATCCAGACGACCCTGATGCCGACGAAGACGAAGATGCCGGCGAAGTACCTGATGTTTGGGATTGGCAGGATGGGGCACGGTATCAGCCCACCGACTGGCAATTTGTGGGCGCCGGGATTGCCGGCCCTACGTTCCATCACCAAGGACCTGACACCCCAAGACTGGACATCTTTTTACATTTTTTTACTGCCAACCTGATGAGCCTAATTGTGGACCAAACAAACTGGTATAATTGGTACTTTATGGCTGGTAAGGAACAATCCAGGTACTCGGCCAGGCTGTCATGGGAAACACTCCAAATCCCAGAGCTCTACTCCTTCTTGGCGATCGTGATCCTGATGGGGGTGACGACGAAATCGTCAATAAGAAAATATTGGTCATGGGATCCCTCATCCGCACCCTATCTTTGCCAAGATCATGAGCAGGAACAGATTCTCTGCAATCATGGGGAACCTGCACTTCATTGACAGCCTGGCAAGCCATACCAGAAACCAGGACCTCCCCAGAAACACCAAAGACCCCATGGAGAGGATAAGACCAATTTTTGAGTACCTCAAGCTAAAGTTTGCTGCGGCCTTCAAACCCCATCAGAAACTCATAATTGACGAGAGTTTGTTACTGTGGCGGGGAAACATCAGCATCGGACAGTACATCCCCAGCAAACGTCATAGGTATGGCTTGAAGACCTTCGTCATGTGTGACTGTTTGACTGGCTACATCCAGGACATCATTCTATATATGGGGAAGAAGACAGAGTTGGTGCCATCGAGGACATATGGTATATCAGGGGCCGTTGTCATCACCTTGATGGAGCCATACTTGGACAGGGGCCACATACTGTACCTGGACAACTGGTACACCAGCCCCTCCCTTGCCAAGTTCTTGTATAGCCGCACAACAGGCGTGTGTGGCACCGTCAGGAGGAACAGAATATTCATGCCCAATCTACCACCCAGGCGGGAAAAGGGCTCCATCATCTACCTGCAGGCCAATAATGTCCTCCTGTTATCCTGGATGGATAACCGGGACGTCAACGTCCTCACAACAGTCCACCAACCAATCTTCCAAAACAGCCGACGACGTGACCGAGCAACAAGGGAAATAATCCGGAAGCCTGAGGCAATCTGTGATTATAATATCAACATGCGGCTGGTTGACAAGTCCGATGCTGTCATCGCTTCGTGTGAATGTGCGAGGAAGACTATGAGGTGGTACAAAAAATTGTTCTTCCATCTCCTAGACATCACCCTGTACAACTGCCACATTCTCCACCGTGAAATTACTGGCAAGCGAGAGACGATGGAGGACTTCTGCATCGAGTTGAGCAGAGAGATGTTGCATACATACATGACTCAACCCCGCAACCCGCAACCACCAGCACATCGTCAGCCAGCAGCAGAAGGGATTGCCAGACTCACTGAACGCCATTTCCCCACGTATGTGCCAGCCACTCAAGCCCAGGTGAGACCCCGCAGGCGGTGTCATGTGTGTCGCAACACGACACGAAGGAGCCCTATGCGTGTTGACACCAACAATTTCTGCAGGCAGTGTAATGTTGCCCTGTGTCACCCGGACTGCTTCATCCAGTACCACACCCTTGAACACTTCTAAGTGTATAAAAAAGACTGCGAAAAAAGACGCTAAACCAAGTGTAAATACTAAGTGTAAATAATATCTGTATAAAGTGATAAACTATAACTTCATAATAACAGTGAGATACAGTTTACTTGAACAACTAACAAAAATACAATGTGAAAGCCAATATTTCTAACTAAAAAGTGCCTACAAATGATATAATATAAGTAAACTATACGGTAAACTATTCTATATAATAAAGTGACAGTGTGTAAAGTGCTGGACTAATGTACAGTTAGACAGAGAGCGCGGGAGTGAGAACTGTCACCTGGTGTCCGTCTGTCTGTATAAAGGGCGGGAGTCGTTGCCACGAGTGAACACTTACATCATTACTTGCATATGTGCACTTATTACACTTGAACTTTACTTATTATGACATTATTGATACATACATGGTATAATATGAACTATAAAGGCACACAAGATACTCGGGTGGTATGCAAATGCCCAAACACCCGAAAACTCGACTCATCGTACATCTGGCTGCCGGGCTCCTCAGCCTGCCCGCGCGGGCGGGATATATGAACCGGGCCAAACTGCAGCTGTCATCTCAGGACCCCCCACCCCCTTAGGACCCCTAAAAATCATCGGTAAGCAAAAAAAAATTTTTTTCCTTATTTTCTCTTCATTCTTAGTTAGAAAAAAAAAAAAAAAAAAAAAAGTCAAAATCGCTTGGGACTGGGGTGAACAAAATTTTAAAACTGGCTGGGGCTCAGCGGGTTAAATCGTTGGGACCCTCCATCCTCAAGAAATGAAGTGCAATGGTGATATGAAGTGCCACAGAAGAAAACAATTACATAAACAGTGCAAATTAAGCACCATAATGTAATTTTATTGTAATTAATAACCGCAACATATCCCATTTTTATGTATTTTCTATGCCCATAATCACACGAGATCACACAACCTGACTAAGAGAAATAACCCAAATATGTACTGACTGATACTACAGTATGTCAGTTCACACTCAGCAGCTTGCTCCGTCCGGATAACGTCCGGGAAGGTACCTGCCTAAACGCTCCGTCCGGATAGGTGTCCGGGAGCCGTTTGCTTGGGAGAAAGAAGGAGCCTGCCGTCCACCTGGCCCCCTACCTTTGGACCCCTGTCGGAGCTATACCCTGACATCTGGCCCTGCCCCTTGGACTCCTGATGAGTGGCCCCATGATGCCCAGCTGCCGTGTCCGGACATCTGTGACGCCCCGACCCTCGTACTTGGCCCTTCTCCTCCTCCACGCAAACACCAAGTATTTCTGTGATCTCAATTTGTGGCCATTGTTGCAGGTAAGGTTATATATGCGAGTATTCCGAAATTGTTATTGAGTTGATCTGTGCCAAGGATATGTGCCTGTTATTTACTTAATTATCGATATGTGTACACATTACATAGTCATTTATCCTCCCGTTAAAACTTGATCTGTGCAAGTGAATTCATCGCACTAGATATTGCTACATTTACCCACCTTTCAATTTATGTCTTGACGTGTTATCGTTAATTATCATTTGCACACCAGTTATATACATTCATCTCGATCAAGGCTCAAAGACGGAATACTCTTAGATGTCACCTATATATGTTATTTATTCTCTTGTGTATCCAAGTTGAAGTGTAAACGTATACCGTGAAGATATTCCCTTTTTTACTACCTTTTACCTAAGACCTATGCCCAAATTTTAATCTGTCTATCTTTCCTTATCTAGTTTATACCAGTGCTTGTGAATTAATCTGATCTACGTGTGTGGGTAAATAGTAATTCTTTTCACACATTTATAATAACTCCATGTTCAAGTTATTTATTATTCGTGTCTCCGTATTATATTAGAGACCATTATTATTTTGATTTTACTATTTCCATAGTGATCAATTAATTACATCATCTGTTTATATAATTCGCATACGCCATATCTTTGATCCACGTATTGCCATATAGGGATTTGCTAATACATTCAATTTTCCTTTCATGCTATTATCGTAGTATTTTAACCCAGTACAACTTCGTCATGTACGCCCTTTTGTATTCTGAGTTCTTCCGAATTCTAATTTACTGTGGTATTCCAGTCGCATTTTAATTGAGTATTTCCTCATTTTATAATTAATTTGCATTCATTCTAAAACCCGTTATAGTGATTCATTGACCTTAATTTGAATTTGGATTCTCTACTTGTGTGTATTGAACTCGTACCCGGTGTAAATTTATTTTTCGTATCCATGTGTAGACTCTTTCACAAAAATCGCTTAGATAAAGTAAATGCCAACTTAAACCACCCTGTCGATAAGCTCTTTAGTATAATTATGTTTAATATTCACCAGTGTCTTATAGTCGCACTATTTCGAATTATAAATTCATACCAAAGCAGTCACTTTGACCTAGGATCGAACGCGCTACCTTTCATTTATCATACCTGTGTGACCCTTTCGTTAATCTCCCTGATAGGCACTCACCGCCCCCCACGCTCGTGAACGCTTTTGTCAAGTCAATTCGCCCTATGCCAGAAGTCTTCGCGCTAGACGTTACACTCACATACGCATTATCATTTATCTAGATTATCTATGTACATGTGTAACACCATTAGAAGCCCTCCGAATCATAAGGGGACCAACCGACATTTTTTGATTTTCCAAGCCAAGCACGTGGCGCCATAGCCCAACTTCTCCCCTACACACTGGTAGTCGTTTGGTACCCTTAAGACGAAAACTGTATGAGTGAGAGTCCTGGACGTTAAGGTAACTTTTTCGCCTTTCGGGAACACTCACCAATATCCTGGGAAAAATATAACAGGACACAAGGGGTCCAAACGACACTCAGTTAATCCCTCCATACTCTCACTCTCCCGTACGTAAAAGTACGTTCACTTACCCATACCCTTGTACTTACCTGTTAATTATTAACTACTTACCTGCCTTACCTGGAGTATGGAAATTGGAGGCTTGTGGGTGGGAATGGTGGACAATTACGTACACTACCCAATATCAGTGCATTATTATCTTTAAAAGAAAATACTTGTGGTCAAAGTGCTGGAAATGTTAGATTTTGGCCATTTTGGCCATTCAAAAAAGGGGATAACTTTGGTTTGGGTGTTTTTACTAAAAATATAGATGTGGAACCCCCTATTTTTACATGCTGGGATGAAAGAGTAGTGTTTCAGCTACCTTCAGTAAAAATATGAAGAGCGTACCTTACCGGGTTAAAGAGTTACACATATTTAGAACTGCCAAACTTTGACCTTGATTTTCTCAGAAGTAAGAAAATGGTGGTTGGTCCCCTTATGATTCGGAGGGCTTCATTTTATTCCTGCATATCAATATTACCTATACTGTGTGTAAATTGTAATGTGACAAATTATAATAAAGTTATCACTATAGACCATTCTATATTTGATACGTCACTTAAATACCTTTATTGTCTGCCCTATATGACAGAGCAATATTCTATATCCAATAACCTATATCCTATGAATAAACTCAAGTGTGAAGTAACATTGTGTTCTAATTGTGTGAATGCTGCCTTGGGATAAAGAGTTGATGCATGAATTATAGACATATATATATATATATATATATATATATATATATATATATAGACAAGACCCTGTCGAGCATATTCCATCTCGATATAACTTAGTATAAGATTGTGCGAGATCATAGTAAATCGAGTTGAAATACGAACCACACATTTCAGATACGTCACTAATTATATTTACCTTCTGCCGGATATGACAGATAGGTACCATTGATATACAATTACATGCCATTGAATAAACTAGAGTGTGAAGCAACCTGTGTTCTTATTGTGTGAATGCTGCCTTAGTGTGAGAAGTTATTGTTAGATTTATAAAGCTAGACGTGACCCTGTCGAGCATATTCTGTCTCACTATATCCTATTACAGGTGTTACGGCTGGATCGGCAATACATATTCGGGATTCTTGATCGTAGGACAGAAATGGCTTAAGTGACAACGACACGCTCGATTCCAGTCCCAAATACTATATGCTCCAGACAACAAAAGCACCAACAGAGTTATCGTCTACGGTAACGAGGTACCTTAACTCGGCGAAAGTGTACAACAGGGGTAGGCTATGAGGCTAAACTCCCTCAGACATTTATAGGTTACGTTATTACTTAAGAAATGCAATACTCAAGAAACTACGTTAATATTAAGCCTCTAATAATGCAGAATAGAAGCAGGCTAAAGGTATGACAGTGAAATGCTAAATGACAAATGTACACGCCTACTTGAAAGCGCGTGCACTACACTAACTGTCCCCTACTAACATGCACTAGCATGTAGCATACAAGATGTTCATGATCCAGTAGATACCTAATAATACACATGGGAGGAACATAAACAGTAGTCACTTATTATAATAATGAATCTATACTTGGAATAACTAAAAGGTTGCAGGCAACAGTACTGTGCCGGTAGCCTACTACCGCATAGGCTACTTCGCTTCTCTCACTCTGTCTCCCCTCCGAGTCCGTATGCGTCCTACGCAACAGAACTCCGGACACAGCAGCAAAACGACAGTGCAGTTAATTGATACATGAAAGTATTAATAGTGTTGTCTTGTGTGTGAGTAATGTGTATTGTAAAGTGTTATAGATATATACTTAACCCTTAATAGCGGCGAGCAACATAAGTCGAGGTTAAAATAAAGCTGGACTATGTGGCGGCGCGTAGACATAACTCGCAGTGGCAATTTCAGCACGTAATGTGGCTGAGAGAGAGGAGACAATTGGTGGCAGGAGACTAGCGAGCGTATGACTGCTCCAGACCACCGCGGCGAACCTACTGACACAAATCTCAGCTCCCTCCTCCCTCTCTCACTCGCTACATACTCAATTATGTACTGAAAGTACCGAATACCTGCTTTTTGCACTCGCGTTGCACGGTTATTGCAAGAAAACTATCCATCATACAAGGATCGTTATGGTGTCATTCGAAAGCTCTGTTTATGCCCTTTCAGGGATAGGTACTTGTTTACGTTCTGGGTCTTATTTAGGCATGAAAATGATCACGTAAACAGCCCTATTTTGGCTAAAAACACACCCGCTGTGCGGTACACATAAATAAACCGCATAGGCCGCTCGTAAGGTGTTAAAGAGAGCTGCAATGCATAGTAAAATAAAGATATATCCCACTCATCATCCCCATGTGTTCTAGCTAGCAGGCCAAGTCACAGGAACAACGAGTCCCAGCACCGAAAGCGAGAACCAGGAGAAGACTGTAGAGAACACAAGGACAGATAAATTACGTTACTCTACTATACCGGCACTACGAGCGAGCTGTAGTCTCGGGTGCTACACTCGCTCCTGGCTCGGTATGCAAATCAAGGCTAAGTCCTCGTCCCTCTACAGACAACTCCTGGGCATGGTCGGGCTCTTACACATGGCACCAGTCTAGTCACAAATGGGATGATGAGCAGGGCATATAACTCGTGAACATGTAGAACGTTCACCAACTATCCTCATCAAGAAGATCGCTGTTCACATTAACCCCTTAAATCTAATACATGTAAATATATGCTTGTCCTAAGAGTAATACGAGAGGTGAGTGCTGAAACTCCTTTAGGACCTCAAGGGAAGGTTATGCATTTAAATAGAGAGAAGAATGAAATGAGAGTAATGTCGTCAGAGAGAAAGAGTGCAACCGTGAGAAGTGGGGAGAGAGAGCAAGGGATGTTAGAATCTCAAAGGTTCTAGGCAACCTAGTCCAGGAACACACAGCCAACCTCCAGGCAGTGTGCTGTACGACAACATGGGCCCAGCCCAGGCAGGCAACAATGGACTACCAACCCTATCGCGCCTAGCTATAAGGGCAAGGCTGCCAACCAGTCCATACGTCTGGCAACCACCCGGCCGGCAGCGCGGCGTGTTGCTACCCTCTTGCTCTGAAGCCCAACTCACTCTCTCTCTCTGAATTCCCATTATCCTATCTATCAACTTCTCTATTGATACTACATATTAAATGGAAGGTCTCGACATGGCTTAAAACAAAACCCACCACTGGTTAGCACATGACGAGACCTTTGCAGAGATACAAAGAACATAGTTTTAAGTTGTCACACTCAATATACATAGCGGCTGACGGTAGCCAGATCACGGGCGGTACAGTGGAGTACCAAGGAGTACAATCAGGTTGCGTTGCCCAGCACTGGGGTGCGTCACAGCCCCCCCAAGATTTTAGATAATCGACCTTAGAAGCATTATCAAAATCTGACAGGCAACCAACCGACCTGCTACCCTTAGCTGCCACTAATTGCAAAAGGTGCACAACAACTGAAGTGTGAATTATACATAAAACACAATATTGCATGCATCATGCTACAACAATAAAGAGTTACAAAACTAAAAAAAAGAAAGAGTTTTCTCGTTTATTTTATTGTTTTATAATCTTTTGGACGGCGTTATGATAGCCTAATTTTACTCCTGCTCAACCCACACACCGTGCACGACTATCTTGGATCATCAACCCTTGATAGACAATCTGCTATCACGTTCTCACTCCCGGCAATATGCTGAATGTTGAGATTATACTCTTGGAGCATTAGGGACCACCTGGTCAACCGCATATTCCGATTGTGAAACTGATTTAGGAATTTCAAGGGATGATGGTCCGTATAAATCGTCACTACCGGGCCGTAGGCTGGAACATAAACTTCGAAATGTTTGAGCGACAAAACGATAGCCAGAAGCTCCTTCTCTATAGTCGAGTAATTCCTTTGTGCCGAATTAAACTTGCGAGAAAAGAAGCTCACTGGGTGTTCCAAGCCCTCGGAATCAGTCTGCAGTAACACTGCCCCGGCACCCACACCGCTGGCATCAGTCGCCAGCTGAAAACTCCTGGAGAAGTCTGGGGCCCTCAAAATCGGATGTGTACACAGCAGGTGCTTGACTAGGTCGAAAGCCTTCTGACACTCCGCAGCCCAACAGAACTTCACTGACTTCGACAGTAGATCAGTTAACGGTGCTAAGACAGTAGAGTATCCCCGGATGAAGCGCCTATAATAGCCTATCATACCTAGGAACCGCATGACCTGGCGCTTAGTGGTGGGCCTGGGAAACATATTGATAGCCTGTATCTTGCTCAGGGGGGGGCACACCCGGCCTAACCCGACCACAAAGCCAAGATACTGCACAGTAGCCTTTACAAACTCGCACTTCCTCAGGTTCACCACCAGCCCAGCATCGTGCAACTTCCTAAACAGGGTCTCTAAGTGCCTTAGGTGATTTTCAAAATCGTCATCATATACTATCATGTCATCAAGGTAGACCGTGCAGTTAGGGATTTCGTCACAAATATCGTTCATCAGGTTTTGAAACGTGGCAGGTGCGTTCTTAAGCCCATAAGGCATTACGTTACAATGGTAGGTCTTGCCATCTACCACAAAACCACAAACTTGCTTAGCTCGGTCCGACAGGGGTACTTGCCAGTAGCCTTTTACAAGATCAATTTTAGTAAGGTACTTTGCATTCCCTATCTTGTCCACGCTGTCGTCAACTCGAGGCAAAGGGTAAGGGTTGGTGGTGGTCAAGCCATTTAGCCTACGAAAATCTATGCAGAACCGCACCTTGCCGTCAGGTTTTGGCTGCAACGTGACGGGTGATGTCCACTTCACATAACCTTCAGTGATCATCCCTCTCTCAACCATGTACTTTAACTCCTCCCGTAAAGCTGGCAACTTTACCGGGGGCACACGGTAGGGCACTGACTTGAAGGGCACATTATCACCGACGTCCACGTCGTGCGTTACCTGAGTAGTGAGACCTGGGTGTTCGGCGAAAACAGAGGGGTATGACCTGAACAGGCCTAGGACAGCAGCACCCTGGTGCTCAGGCAGGTGACTTACAGCTTGCCTAGCCTCTTGTTCAGTATTCCCCGCCCACTGTTCCGCGGAAATGACACAGTCCCAGCTATCCTCCTCAGCAGCATGACTGTCCCCACCTCCTTCTCCACCCTGGCCGCTGCAGGCCAGCACAGGGACAGTGAGAGGCTCTGAGGGGCGTCTCACATACTCTTTCATGAGGTTAACATGACATAACTGATGTTTTTTTCCTACGGTCAGGTGTTGCAAAGAGGTAATCAAGGTCGGACAGTTTCTTAGGCACCACATACGGCCCAATGAACTTGGCAGAAAGGGGGTGTCCAGGCAAAGGTAAAAGCAACATTACCTCCTGACCCACCGAAAACTCCCGAAGCTTCACCTTGGCATCATACTGGTGCTTCATGACCGCCTGTGCATTACCGAAGTTATTACCTGCCGCTGCCATGCAACCTATAAGTCTCTCCCGGCTCTCAAGGACATATTTAAGTACAGACCCCGGCTTCTCTTCGCCCTCCCAGATCTCTTTCACCATACTTAAAGGTCCTCTCACATTATGGCCAAAGACTAGCTGATTTGGTCTGAACCCCAGGCTCTCTCCTGGGACTTCACGTGCAGCGAACAGAACATACAGCAGACCCAAATCCCAATCAGTGTCATGTTCTGCACAGTAACAGCGTAGCATACTCTTCAGGGTCGAGTGCCACCGCTCCAAGACTCCCTGACTCTCGGGATGGTAGGCTGACGACACTACAGAACATATACCGTGCAACTGAAGGGTTTGCTTGAACAATTTGGATGTAAAATTGCTCTCCTGGTCTGACTGCACCTCATGTGGAAATCCATAACGGGAACAGAACAATAATAAGTTTTTAACAACTGCCTTTGCCGAGCCGTTTCTCATGGGGTATGCGTCCTGGTATCTCGTAGCCACATCCATGATTGTCAACAGGAATTTATTGCCACTACTAGTAGGCGGGAAAGGGCCAACCAAATCTACTACAACTTGCTGAACGGAGGCCCGGTGACAGGTATGGGAAACAAAGGTGCCTTCGGGATTGTCTGGTTAGGCTTCCCCGTTGTCTGGCAGGTCGCACACCCAGCCACCCATGCACAGACATCAGCCTTGACCCCAGGCCACCAGAACAAACCTGCCCAATGCCGCCAATGTTTTTGTTACCCCCAAATGACCCGCCACCGGCACATCATGCGCCAGACACAATAAGGACTCTCTATACTTATTTGGAACAACCACCTGGTCTACTACCCTCGCACCGCCCTCCCACTTCGATTTGGGGTCTAAAAATCTGCGGTACAATATCCTGTTGAGCTCTAAAGAAATCTCCCGGCTTCGCATCCCCATCTTCCTCCAACTCTATGGCACCATTGCTATAACGAGCTAGGCTAGCGTCTTGCAGCTGCTGCTCACTTATGTCCCGGGCGTCAATGCATCAAGATGGTTTTGTAATAAGACATTACCCCGGCTAGTAGGCTCTACTGCCTTAGTGGTTCTCGCTACAGCTCTTGCCTCACGCGAAGTCTTACCCAACTCTGCCTTGTTACACACCATCTCTGGGCCAGAGTCAACTCCCGTGTTTATTATAGGTCCAAGTACCGAATCACCGAGAAGTGCAGCAGAATCAATGTCCCTTTTCCTGCCCTTAGCAACCTTCTCCTGATCCTTCCTCCACTGTCCCCGAGGGTGAGTGCTAGGCTGTGCAGGAGCCGCAGAGCGAGATCGGGTTACCACACAGGCCATCTCATCCTGTTGGCACCTCCCAACCCATTCCCGATTCTCACCATCCACGTCGGCCGCCCTCTCGGCAACGACTAAGGGTGGAGTACCGGAAGTGGGCACCGCAAAGTCGTTGCCGAGAAGAAGGTCGACGCCCTCAAACTGGCAAAACACTCAACGATCCCTACATCCAGCTCCCTGCACACCTCTCCCACTCTCAACTCCAACCTCACAAGTGGGTATGACCTCGTAGCATTTATAACCCTGCACCACAACAACTCTGGCCGCATTTATCGCTTTCCCTGTGAAGTTCCTCAACAAAGTTTCGGAAGCCCCCGTATCCCTCAGCAAGTCAACCCTCCGTAGTTCACTCCCCCAGCTCACAAACCCGTGTCCCCGATGGCTACAGAAAGTGTCCCGGACAGGTGTCGAGCCTTCCGTACGCTTCTTTACCGCGTGTGCCTCAGCTGCTGACAACCTACCCCGGGCAGTTGCTGCAGCCTTCAGAGACACACCGATACTGTGAACCAATGACACCGGCTTGAGCGGGAGTGTTACTAGGGCACTCACGTGAATAATGGCCTAGCTTCTGACATTTGTAACATTTCACATCCCCAATGGGCTTCTTCCCTTGTGCGGGCGAAGAAGGGGCCTGACCTTTAGTAAACGGGAGAGGCTTGTGTTTGTAGGTGTTATTAGGTGCAATGCTTTTAGTGTGGTTATGTGTGTCATAGGATTTGTTATTATCGAAAACTCTGGTGGGTGGGGTTATAGCGCCCCTTCTGCCCTGACTCAGCCCTCTGAGCGGCACCGCAACCACGAATCAATGATAATCTGAGGTCTGCCATCTTGGCAGCCTCCTCTACTGTCTTGGGACATTTTTCCTTAATGTTCAGCGTTAGATCGGTTCCAGGACATTTGTAAAACGTTCCAGATAGAAA